>PVHT021183518.1:23304741-23449448 GCA_004024745.2 Catagonus wagneri | reverse complement strand
CACCATGCAGAAGTTCCCATGCCGTAGCTGCAACCAGAACCAACCACAGCAGCAACAACGCCAGATCCTTAACTTGATGAGCCATGAGTGCACTCCCTCATTTTGCTCCTCTGCCACAAGAAGCATATCTGTGTTTTGCATCTGGTCCTCAATAGATTGTTTTATATCATTATTAAGGTGTTTCTCTGCCTTTGAATCTTTATTTTATCCACCCCCTTTAAGCACACCACTGTGTCCTCCATTTGTTGGGTACTTCCCCAGCGTGCTCACCCATCAGTAAGGAGGACTCTCAGGAATGTTGCCTATCAACTATGCCAGCACCCAAATGATGGCTTGGGCTTGGGCTTTGAGTCCCGTCTAAAAGTTTGGAGGGAGAAAAATATGAGATTATATAAATAATGAGATTCTCTTGAGACCTCCCTGAACTTGTATAATTATCTGTTATGCAGAGATAATGTGACATTCCCATTCCTCCCCCCAACCCTGATTTTCTGTAAACTGGCTATTCTTGCTTTTATTGAATTGAGGGTTTCTTCAGGCTTGCTTTCATTTTGCTAAGAAACTCAAAACCCAGTCTGTGGGCTAGATGCAAGGCTATGTCAGTTTGGATGCCAGCTCAGGGCAGCAGTGTTTCCTTCTCAAAGGAACTGGTTTGGCCACATTCCGAAGTTAATACAGTGTCTGCAGCTTGGGGAAGTCTGGCACAAGAAAGGGGTCTAAATTCCTACAGCCACTGACTGGGGAGCCACTCCCTCTGGGGAGAAAGAAGGAAATGAAATTCTTTATCACATTCTCAAGTCCATGGAATTCTGGCAAACAACAGACATGTTTAATTCAAGATGGGGCTGAATTAAGATAGAGTCAGAGATTGGGAACTGATTTCCCAGGGATTGACATATTTTCTCTTTGAAACATTTTGAAAACGGAATTTCTTACCCTCTCTTTATTAGTATCCAATGTATTCAGGAGCCTTTCCTGAGTCTGTTTTAGCCAAGACGTTTAGGTTTGCACTTAGAAATGAGTGTGCGTTGGGATTTGGGATTTGTGAAGAAACGTGTCCCTTCTGCTTCTGAGAGCCAAGGAGAGCAATCCAATCAGTAAAATATCTCTCATCTGCTTTCTTTCCACCAACACCTCACAAATCCCCTCCTTTTTTTTTTTTTTACAAGAAAACCAGTGGAAGAAACCATGCTGACAGCGAAGGGAAACTAGGCATATTAGCTCAAGTGTGGAGTCAGGAAAGAAACCAGGCTAAGGAGTGGGACAATTAAAGAAAATGGTCAGAGCAGAATGTCCAGCTGACAGCATCAGGGAACTACCCCGGTTGCCCTACCTTGACAATGCTGAGTAGTGGGAAATACCCAAGAACAGGAAACAAAGCAATGGGAGCCATTACCAAATGTCCAGTGACCAGGTTCTGACCCTCTCTCCAGCAGCCATCAGCTGAAGCCTGGCAGCATCTTGTATGCCTTTCTAGACCTGGGTTCTCCCATCTGTAAAATATGCAGGGCATATGCACTGGGCTTAAGGCTCCGCTGTCACCATCTTGAATTTCTTAATAACAAGGGACCCATATTTTTAGTTTTTAACTGGGTCCCACAAATTATGTAGCCAGTCATGATGAAATGGAAAGTGTAAGATTAAGAGGTTCTGGTTAAATTAAGTGATTCATTTATATTATTTTGTTTTAAGCTATCTGTAAAATTATCCTATGAAATCGGGGTGATAAGAGGATGAACACTTTAAGAAAGGGACCACACTTTAAACATGCTTTATTGACAGTGCGGTCTTGATCAATATGCTACTCCAATTAACTGATAAGGTTAGCTGAACTTCTCCACATAGGCTGTCATCTTAATGAGATGCTGAGTTACACACTAAACATGAAAACTTATACTGAAGGTATTTTAATCTCCTAGCTCTTTTAATGCCAGGAGATGCTCGTTCTGTAGTAAAATTCTCATTGAACAACAACACAACATAGAAAGTATATGGCTGTTTTCTTTTCCGGTGATTTTAGTAATGTCCATAGTACTAGTCCTAACAAAAAGAAAGCACACCTTTTTTTTTTTTTGTCTTTTTAGGGCCACACCCATGGCATATGGAGGTTCCCAGGATAGGGGTTGAATTGCAGCTGTAGCCACCAGCTTACACCACCAGCAACACCAGATCCAAGCTGCATCTGCAACCTACACCACAGCTCACGGGAATACCAGATCCTTTAACCCACTGAGTGAGGCCAGGGATCAAACCTGCGTCCTCATGGATACTAGTCAGATTCGTTTCCTCTGAGCCACAATGAGAATTCTTAAACATGTATTAAAGACTGAATATGAGTAGGGATCTTTGTTAGACTCTGGGGTTTGAGATTTAGTGTTAGGATAAAAGTCAGGATTAAAATTAGGGGCTAGGATTAGGGATACGGGTTGGGAATAGGATTAAGGCACAGTGCCTGACCTGGAGATATATTATACACAGAAACCAAGACAGACTATTCATGTGTGCAGATAATATATACACACTTGCAAACACATATGCACGCAATAGGAAAAAAGAAGAAAGTTTGGTTAAGGGCCACTGATCCTCAGAATACTGTAGGAGTTCACGGGAGGGCAATCTCAGGAAGCAGGAAGCAAGTCTAAACCATCACAGGGGCATTGGTGACAGTAGACTGGACCCCATGGTACCCTTTGTGGTTGGCTCCTGTTCCAGTTTGGGAGTCACCACTGCATCAATGAATGTGCAGTGGTCCCATTTCCTGGGAGGCTCTGACTAGTCCTATTGAGTCTCAGAGGTGAACCAGCTGAGGTTCTGGTCTCCACACAGCTCCAACCCAAGTGAGTGAGGAACCCAGATGTGTGGATGACACCTCTCCGTGACCACCAGCTGCTCCACCTGCCAGCTGAGTGACAGGAGGGCTCTCAGAGAAGATGAGTCAATAGAATTTTCTTTGAGTTAGTGTTGGAGACAGTAGAAAAATAAGAAAAAATTATCAACCAGGAGAATCAAAAGAAGGAATATTCCATCAGTAGGTGTGCTCCAGGGAATGGTGAGATGAGGATGTGATGTCAGGTAGAGGCCCCAGTTTTACTCATTAGCTGTCTGCCCAGAAGTCCCAAGATCTTCCCAGTCCTATTTGCTCAGAGCAAGTCACAAAAAAATAATGTTACCCAGGTTTTCCAAAAGTAAAGGAATATGCAGCATCATTTTGCTTTGCTCGAAAACACTGATTTGTAAGATCCAAAGAGATAAATCACTGAAGAATTCTTGACTTCATAAAATGCCTTACCACAACATGGCCTTAAAAAGTAAACTCCCATGGGAGTACATTTTAGATAGAATTTGATGTCCAAAAAAAGAATTTATATGCAACACTGAATCGGAACATCTACTACATAAAGTCAGGTAGCCTTGTAGTTGATCCAAGTCATAAAAAAAATATGAAGCAGTCATTCTTCACCCAGATTATTCAATTGAGAAACCTGGAAGAGCAATCTAAACAACAATCTTCCTGTCAGTGGATATATTATTAGACTGCAGGTTTACAGTTTCCTGCATGTTGACAGGAAGCTGATCTCCTGAAGTAGAAAGAATAAGACAATGTATACCCAAGGGATCATTTCTTCAGCCCCATTAAATATTAGTCAGGACCGGTTTGTCTACATGCAGCCCCTTCCACTGCAGGGAGAAGTCTGAAGTAACAGACCGCTATGTGGGGATTTCCAGGAAAGTTCTAGAATAGAATATTTAAGTGATGATTTGTGAGCACTTAGAAATGAAGAAGTGATCACTAACTTGTCTTTTCTTGAGCAGCCATACTAAATGATTGATGAAAAGGCTCATGTGAGGCTGGTGGGCGAGCCCTAACAGTATATCACAGCGTCCTTTCCGGCTCAACATTTTATCAATGTCTGAAATAAAGATTTGAAAAGCCCTGTTATCAAAATCATGTAGTACACAAAAGCTGGGAGGCTAACATATTAGGGAGCAGAATCTAGATTTAGAGAGTTTCAATAGTATGGAAGAAAGAAATACATGCAAAAAAATATAGGTGATAAGGGATAAATGTAAAATTTTACATTTAGGGGAATTCCCATTGTAGCTCAGTGGTAATGACCCTGACTAGTATCTACGAAGATGCGAGTTTGACCCTTGGCCTTGCTCAGTGTGTTAAGGATCCAGCATTGCCATGAGCTGTGGTATAGGTCACAGACACAGCTTGGATCTGGCATTGCTATGGCCATGGCATAGGCTGGCAGCTACAGCTCCTATTCGACCCCTTGCCCAGGAACTTCCATATGCCACAACTGTAGCTCTAAAAAGCAAAATAATAAAAAAAAAATTACATTTAGGATTGTATAAGGAAAAAACGTGACGATGGAAGATCATGTGATAGAGAACTAGGTGTCTTGGGTGGCCACAGGTTGTTAGCGGCTCAATGAAAAATAGATATTAATAAAAACAACAAAAAGCTAATGAATTTTTGGAATTAATATTTATTTTCTCCTTGGTTATCCTTGGTTATCAAGGATTCTTATTTTCTTGATATCTTCTGAACTTTTCCCAATTTTCTACAATTACCATATGTTGTTGTTATTTTTTTTTAATCTTTCTAGGGCTGCACCAGCAGCATATGGAAGTTGCCAGGCTAGGGGTCAAATTGGAGCTGTAGCCACTGGCCTATACCACAGCCACAGCAATGCAGGATCCGAGCCACATCTGCGACCTATATCACAGCTCACAGCAATTCTGGATCCTTAACCCACTGAGCAAGGCCAGGGATCAAACCTGAGTCCTCATGGATGCTAGTCAGATTCGTTTCTGCTGAGCCATGACAGGAACTCCTGTTATTTTTATGAGCAGAAAAAATAACTCAGTATTGGGAAATATTTGAATGACTGTCTATGGAAGTTGGAGCAGGCTATTCTGTAGAGTTTTAGAGGCTGGAACTAGGAAAATCAGCTAGCATCCAGCTCATAGCAGAGTGAGTTCCTATCCCTGGAAGTGTCTGCATAAATGCTGGCTAAGTACAAAGGTAGCACAGCATAGTACAGTGGTTAAAAGCCAGACTGCTTGGGTTCAAATCTTGACTGTGTCACTTTATTCATATGACTTAGATAAGCATTCCACTTTTTCTCCCATTTACAAAAGATGGATGATGGTACCTGCTTACCCATACGTTTGCAAAGGATTCAATGGTTCATCCATATCAATGTTCTTAAGACAGTAACTGGCCTATGCTCAATAAACAGCTATTCCCCTTTTTTTTTTTTAGGGCCGCACCCGCAGCATATGGAGGTTTCCAGGCTAGGGGTCTAATAGTAGCTGTTGCCATAGGCCTACGCCACAGCTCACAGCAACGCTGGATCGTTAACCCACTGAGCAAGGTCAGGGATCGGACACGCAACCTCATCGTTCCTAGTCGGATTCATTAACCGCTGCACCATGACAGGAACTCCCTAGACAGCTATTCCTATCTGTCAGAAGTGGTATGGGAAAGTTGTCTGCTTTGCTTGGGAAATTAAACTAAATGTACCAACGGTTCCCTCCAATTCTATAATCTTATTGCTCTTGTTGGGCCATAACCCCTCATCACGTGGTACTCTCTTATTACCTAAGCTTGAAGTTCTGAACAGAATCCTGATCTGAAAATTATTTCAGGAGAGGAAGTGTCCACAGGAGGACACTGTCCAAAGGTTACGCAGAATCTCATGAGTTTCATTACCAATAAAAGGAAGGAGGCCCAGCAGTGGTACCGGACAGATAAGCCAAATTCATGATTGAGGTTCCAACGACTAGACAAAGGTTCTGGTATGGGTGAAACAGCCAGAAGAAGAGGGAGTCAAAGGAATTACAGAAAATAAAATTCATTCATTGATTCACTCATTCATCTATTCAATAAATATATTTACTAACAACATCTATGTGTATAATAGGCACTGTGCTGGTTCTAGGGACAGAAAACCAGGCAGTCCCTACCCTAATGGAGTCTATGGCTACTGGGAAATTTACTTGAACTAAATAGTCACACCAATAAATATGAAATTACAGACATGATCAGCAGATGAAGGAGAAGTACCCAGGGTTATATGGGAGAGATTTGCCTCGGTCATAGAGGTCAAGGAAGACAGCCCTTAGAAAGCCATCGCTGAGCTGGGATTTGAAGAAAGGGGGAAAGTTACGAGATGAAGAGGGGGAAGAGCATTCTGTGCAAAAAGCAATTGGGGAGGGGAAGCATAGCAAGTAAAAGGAAGAGAAAGAAGGCCCGAATGGCTGGTGCACAGGAACTGTGAGGCAGCATGGTTTGAGAGATAACTGGATAGGTGCAGGTCAGGTTAAAAATATTGTATCCTACGGGAGTTCCCTTCGTGGCTCAGTGGTTAACGAATCCGACTAAGAACCACGAGGTTGCGGGTTCGATCCCTGGTCTTGCTCAGTGGGTTAAGGATCCGGCGTTGCCGTGAGCTGTGGTGTAGGTTGCAGACGCGGCTCGGATCCCGCGTTGCTGTGGCTGTAGCGAAGGCTGGCAGCTACAGCTCCTGTTAGACCCCTAGCCTGGGAACCTCCATATGCCATGGGTGCGGCTCTAGATAAAGGCAAAAAGACCAAAAAAAAATATATATATATATATATATATATATTGTATCCTAGGCGTTCCCACCGTGGCGCAGCGGAAACGAATCTGATTAGGAACCATGAGGTTGTGAGTTTGATCCCTGGCCTCATTCAGTGGGTTAAGGATCCAGCATTGCTGTGAGCGGCTCCTGAGCTGCTGTGGCACAGGCCGGCAGCTGTAGCTCCAATTCAACCCCTAGCCTGGGAACCTCCATGTGCTGTGGGTGCAGCCCTAAAAAGCAAAGAAAAGAAAAAAAGAAAAAAGAATATTGTATCCTAAAGTAATGGAAAGACATTCAAGTATTTTATTTATTTATTTATTCATTTTGTCTTTTTTCGCTTATCTAGGGCCACACCCGCGGCATATGGAGGTTCCCAGGCTAGGGCTCTAACAGGAGCTGTAGCCGACGGCCTTCGCCACAGCCTCAGCAACGCAGGATCCGAGCTGCGTCTTCAACCTTCACCACAGCTCACGGCAACGCCGGATCCTTAACCCACTGAACAAGGCCAGGGATCGAACCTGCAACCTCATGGTTCTTAGTCGGATTCGTTAACCACTGAGCCACAATGGGAACTCTGACATTCGAGTATTTTAAACATTCTCAGGTTGGGTGGTGGACATGAAGATCAGATGAAGAAATCACTCCGGATACATTGTGAGAGGGGAAGGTCAAAATAGCAACAGATAGACCAATAAGGAAGCTTTTACAGTAATCTAGGTAAGACATGATACTAGTTTAGCATAGTGGGAGAGGAAGAAGGGAGAAGAGTGTGGATTCAGGAGAGGTTTAGAAGGCAAAATTGAATGTGAAGGGTAAAGCAGATGGACGGGTCCTAGAGACTCCAAGTTCTCGCCCGCTTAACCCTTCAGTGAGATAAGGAGCACGGAAGGGGTCTGTGGTGTAAGATCAAGAGTTTTTGGTATTTTAGCCGGTGAGATGTCCAAGTATAAATCTTAAGCAAGGTTGGATACGTGGAGCTCAGAGAATAGATCTAGGTTACAGAAACATTTTTTGGCATGAACAAAATACAGAATCAGAAGAAAAGAGTGTCTTGGAGTAAGCCTTGAGTATTTTAATATTTATTGACTAGAGAAGACTAGACTAAGGCTGCAAGAGAGATAGTAAGTTAGCTGTCAGAGAAAATAGAGGAAACCAGAAAAGTCTCGTGTCAAAGAAGCTAAGAAAAGACAGTGGTTCCAGGAGAAGGGGTGGTGAACAGTGTAGACTACAGCTGTAAGGGCAAGGACGAGGAATGATGCTAGCACAACTCGTTTGGTTGGGTTGATGGGTGACTTAAGGAGTAAGTGGCAAGTGGGTAGATAAAGTCTGCAAGTATAAATATTCTTTCTATAAGTCTCTGTAAAAAGGAGGAGAGAATGTGAAGGTTAAGGAGAATGTAGGGTTGGGATAGAGTTTACTCCACTCCCAGTGGAAGTCTTGATTATGCTTTAAAGCCAACAAGAAGAATCCAATTGAGAAGAGACTGACAATGAAAGCATGCTGAGAAAGCAAGCAGCACAGTATTGGGATAAGGGACTAAAAAGGATATATGGCTGGGGACTTGCCTTTTGACTGGGGAGATGAGGCAGATAGAACTGCCTAGTGACAAACTGGTCACAAATGGCAGGAATCTATTGAGGTTATAACAGTGCTGGTGGAGAGGGAAGCAGTCAGCTCAAAGCTCCATGTTCCTCCCTGGTTTAGGCTTCCAAGCAAAATATTTGTGAGAAGTTGGTATGGTACTACCAAGGAATCTTAGCTCAAGTATCAAGATTGGGTCCTTTCCCCTTACAGAAACAGCAGTAGACCACGGGGAATTCTTAGTTCTTTCTTTTCTGAGTTGAAATCCAGACCAATTATTTTCTGAGGAAATGATATCAGGTGTGTTTCCTCATTCAGGTCACAAGATCATTTCCCAGAACCATAATATTTTGCAAATGAACAAAGTGAGCTGCATCCCTAGTGATGATTCATCTCAACCAAAATGGAGAAATTTGGAGTTTGCATGAGTGCAACTTTCCAGTGTTCCGGAGTGCAGTTTTCCAGTGTAGAATACCAGCATGGCATGAAGCCATTATCTGAGACACAGTGTCTTCAGACAGTCACTCCCAGGCCTTGTGAAGTCACTGCAGGGAAGGAAACCCAGTCTGTCTTGAGCACCTGCTAGGTGCAGGCTCTGTGTCAGTCACCTTGGCAGACATTATCTCAATTAACCCTCATAATAATCTATGACTTTTGGATCTGAGCTTCTACCCAAGGTAAGAGAAATCTGCTTTGCTGCCTTTCTGAGAGCTCCAGGCTGGTTCTTTTACTTTCCTAGTGGCCTTTATGTATGGCCCTAGGTTAACCTGCCCTGCCAGGCCCATGATAAAGTAGATTTTTGAATTTATGGCATCAAGTTTCCCTGAGCTTTTCCATACTTCTCCCAGCCAACCCAGATGCCAGGAATGGTCTGTAGTTTTATCTTCTTAACTTTCCTTTCTTCCATTCTGGACAAATATTTGTGACCACTGCCCACTGAAACAAAAGTACACAATGTCATGTGCTTAAAATAAAAGGTAGGAGGAAGGATTTTTCTGAGTACTTACCAGAGACCTAATACATTATTTATTTTGTTTTATTTTATTTATTTATTCATTTTTGCTTTTTAGGGCCGCACCTATGGCATATGGAGGTTCCCAGGCTAGGGGTCGAATCACAGCTACAGCCTCCTGCCTACACCACAGCCACAGCAACGCCGGATCCTAACCCTGTCTGCGACCTATACCACAGCTCACCACAATGCCAGATCTTTAACCCACTGGGCAAGGCCAGGGATTAAACCTACAACCTCAAGTTTCCTGGTCGATTCATTTCTGCTGTGCCAAGATGGGAACTCCAATCTTATACAATATTAATTTTTTTAAGCCAACAATGCAACCTCAATTCCAACCCCTATTATCAAAACCCTTTTCATCTCTCGACTGACAGAACCAGAGCAAGCCACTGAGCAGAACTTCTAAAAGGAAGTGAGGGGAGTTCCCATCATGGCTCAGCAGAAGTGAATCTGATTAGCATCCAAAAGGATGCAGGTTTGATCCCTGGCCTTGCTCAGGGAGTTAAGGACCCGGCATTGCCATGAGCTGTGGTGTAGGTTGCAGACGGGGCTTGGATCCTGCCTTGCTGTGGCTGTGGCGCAGGCTGGCAGTTACAGCTCCAATTAGACCCCTAGCCTGGGAACCTCCACATGCCGTGGGTGCATTCCTAAAAATAAATAAATAAAAATAAATTAAAAAAAATAAAAGGAAGTGAGGTTTCCAAGAAATAGGAGGCAAATCTCTTCTCTTCTCCATTTCTCAACAACATATTCAGTCTGTCCTTGCCACTCGGGACACTTGGGACCAACATGCTCTTTGTCCCTAGTCACCACCTATGAAAGTATCTCATTATGCGGCTTTCATGTTTTGAATTTCTATAAATTTTTCTTGGTATCTTATTTTTCCCAGCTTTATAATCAGGAGATACAAGCATAAGCAGAATGCTGAAAATTGATCCCAGGCTTATAAAATCCCTAAACAGTTTGTCCCTCAGAAACAGCAGCTCCTATCCCAAAGGATAGATACTCCTTCACAGGGCAAATAAACACAATGTGTCTATAACCCCAGTCCCCTGAGGATTGCAGAAGTGGATCAGGGATTCAGAAGGCCACTCCACTCCCATCTGAGAGGAATTCCTACTTCCTTCTCTCTCCGACCTTTGTCTGCCTGCCTCTACCCTCCCCGCCTCCCACCACTCCCCACACTTCCAATAAGTTCGCACTGACTTGTCCCCATTGAGTTCAGTGATGAATCAGTCAATAAAAATGTATTGAATACCAGCTACATGTAAGACTAGATTACCTTTCATTACCTATGTCTGCATAGCTCACTAGGAATGAGGAACATGACACTTTGAAAACACACACTGTAGAAATGCTGAATCATAATGACATCTAATAACAACACATAAGCCTAGGTAGAAAGCAGGTTTTACAAAGGTGGATAAAATTACCTGTGAAGTAAAATGCATCCACTGAATAAAGCAAGTCGGCACCCAGACACTTGTGCTATTTGTAACAGTGAAATTCTTTTTTCAGCTTTTATGTCACACCTGGCATTCAAAGCCTGTTTCTCGAACACAGGTACTTTGAAAGCTTTTCTTTTTTAATAAACATGCAACATGATCTTTTTCACTAGAATAATTTCGAGTTATGGGCTCTTTTCCCAAAAAGATCATATAGAAAAAAAAATGTTGATATGAACTTTTTTTTCTAACTGATTGATTCATTCCTTATTAAGTATGTGTTATAGGCCTGCTATGCTTCAGCCATCAGGCACTGAGCTACCAGGGTGAGCAAGATACAGCCATGCCCACAAGTAGCTCACAGTTTAGCAGGCACCTACCCAAATTAAAGCAAGTGTTAACGGGTGCCCTGACAGACATCTGTGAAGTCATTAGAGGCCCAAAAACCCATTACAGTGGGTTATACCTGAGAAAGGTCATAAGAGACTTCACAGAAAAGATGCAAACAATCACTTGGCCAAAAATGTGTGACATTTCAGATTTGCATTCAAACATCGTGTTTCTATAAATTCTGTCATTAAGTAACTAATCTCTAAATACAAACGAATTTGTTGTTTCTGGCAGTAATGATAGTCAAATAGGAACTGAGGTATTGGCTCAATCAATATGGGAGCTTTTTTTTCTTTTTAAGGCCCCACATGCAGCATATGGAAGTTTCCAGGCTAGGGGTTGAATCTGAGCGGCAGCTGCAGCCCTACACCACAGCCTCAGCCATGCCAGATATGAGCCATATCTGTGACCTACACTGTAGCTTATAGCAGCCCCAGAACCTTAACCCACTGAGCAAGGCCAGGGATCGAACCTGCATCCTCATGGACATTACGCTGGGTTATTAAACCACTGAGCCACAACAGATCTCCTGTGAAATGTATTTTTTTTGGGGGGTGGGGGCATACCCACGGCATGTGGAAGTCCCCAGGCTAAGGGTTGAATCGGAGCTGTAGCTGCTGTCTTACATCACAGTCACAGAAATGCCAGATCCAAGCCGAGCATGCAACCTACACCGCAGCTCACTTAAACAATGGATCCTTAACCCACTGAGTGAGGCCAGGGATCGAATCCGCATCCTCATGGATACTAGCCAGGTTCGTGACCACTCAGCCATAATGGGAACTTCCTGTGAGATGTTTTTAATTGAGGTTTGTGGTTTGTATATTATTCTACAGAAGAAGCCACCGTTGCCGTCAAAATTTTCTAATTCTCAGCTGCTGATCTACACACAAAATAAAGCAACAGTTTCAAAACATTCTGGAAAAATCTTCTAGCCCAGTCTCTACTAAAGTTGTGACTTCCTAGGGTTGTGACTTCACTATTTAAAACATATTTGGTGAAATGTGAATAAGTTCAGTAGTTAACAGTTTTGTACCAATGTTAATGTCTTCATTTGGAAAATTGTACTTGGTCATATAGATGTTAAAATTGGGAGACCTGAGTGAGGGACTCTATGGGAAAGCTCTGTACCAGTTTTGAAACTTTTCAGAAATATTAGTTTGAAATAAAAGGCAAGGGAGTTCCCATTGTGGCTCATTGGGTTAAGAACCCAACACAGGAGCTCCAGTCGTGGCTCAGTGGTTAAAAATCTGACTAGTATCAATGAGGATGCGGGTTCGATCCCTGGCCTCACTGAGTAGGTTAAGGATATGGCATTGCCGTGAGCTGTGGTGTAGGTCACAGACATGGCTCGAATCCAGCTTTGCTATGGCTGTGGTGTAGGCCAGCAGCTGCACCTCCAGTTCAACCCCTAGCCTGGGAACCACCTCCATATGCCACGGGTGTGGCCCTAAAAAGACAAAAAAAAAAGAAAAAAGAAAAAAAACCCAACATAGTCTCTGTGAGGTTCCATCACTGGCCTCACTCAGTGGGTTAAGGATCTGGCAATTGTACAAGCTGCAGCGTAGGTCACATATGCAGCTTGGATCCTGCATTGTTGTGGTGTGGTATAGGCCAGCAGCTGCAGATCTGATTCAACCCCTAGCCTGGGAATTTCCATATGCCACAGGTGCGGCCTTAAAAAAAAATTAAGAGATCAATGATACACAAAGTATGTCCCAGAAAGTTTTTTGGGGAGCTTTGATTCCCTCATCCATGGGGTTTATTCCACAACCAGTATCTCTATGATCTTATTTAAAAGTGCAGCTGTTAATATCCATTTTTTTAAGTTTACTTTAAAAAAAAAAAAACCTGGGTAGTTCCCACCATGGCACAGCAGTTAATGAATCCAACTAGGAACCATGAGGTTGCGGGTCCAATCCCTGGCCTTGCTCAGTGGGTTACCGAACCAGCGTTGCCATGAGCTGTGGTGTAGGTCACAGATGCGGCTCGGATCTGGCATTGCTATGGCTGTGGCGTAGGCCGGCAGCTATAGCTCCGATTCGACCCCTAGCCTGGGAAACTCCATATGCCGCTGGTGTGGCCATAAAAGGACAAAAAGACAAAAAAAAAAAAAAAAAAAATCTGAGGGCTGCACTCGCCGCACATGGAGGTTCCCAGGCTAGGAGTTGAATTGGAGCTGTAGCTGCTGGCCTATGCCACAGCCATAGCAACGCGGTATCCAAGCTGTGTCTGCAACTTACATCACAGCTCATGGTAACACCAGATCCTTAACTCACTGAGCAAGGCCAGGGATCGAACCTGCGTCCTCATGGATGGTAGTCAGATTCGTTTCCACTGAGCCATGACAGGAACTACTAAAAAAAATATTTTAAAAGAATGAAATAAAGCCATTTGCAGCATCATGGATGACCTAGCCAAAGAAAAGTGAAAAGTGAATTGTTACATAAAGGAGGGTAAGTGATGAGGGTGGAGTTTATAATTGCTGAATGTTAAGGTAAAGTCTTGCGGTTTCTTTATTCTCTTTCTATTCATGGTATCTTCTCTGTGGGAATAAAGTACTTTGTTCTACTCTTTAAAAAAATGAAAAAAACCTGAAGTATAGTTGATTTACAATGTTATGTTGGTTTCAGGAATTGAGCAAAGTGGTTCAGTTTTATATACACACACACATATATATATATATATATATATATATATATGCTCATGTATCTGTATACATATATATTATTGTTCAGATTCATTTCCATTATAGATGATTATAAGATATTGAACATAGTTCTCTGTGCTATACAGTAGGACCTTGTTGTTTATTTTATATATAGTAGTGTGTATCTGTTGATCCCAAACTCCTAATTTATACATGCCCCCCATCCTCAATATCGAAAGTACAAACAACCCACTCAAAAAATGGGCAGAAGACCTAAATAGACATTTCTCTGAAGAAGACATACAGATGGCTAACAGGTGCATGAAAAGACACTCAACATCACTAATTATTAGGGAAATGCAAATCAAAACTACAGTGAGGTATCACCTCACACCAGTCAGGATGGCCATCATCAAAAAGTGTACAAATAGGAGTTCCCGCCATAATGCAGCAGAAACAAATCTGACTAGGAACCATGAGTTTGCAGGTTCAATCCCTGGGCTTGCTCGGTGGGTTAAGGATCCAGCGCTGCCATGAGCTGTGGTGTAGGTCACAGACGTGGCTTGGACCTGATGTTGCTGTCGCCGTGCCATAGGCCAGCAGCTGTAGCTCCTATTTGACCCCTAGCCTGGGAACCTCCACATGCCGCAGGTGCAGCCCTAAAAAGCAAAAACAAACAAACAAAATAATAAATGCTGGAGAGGGTGTGGAGAAAAGGGAGCCCTCCTACACTGTTGGTGGGGATGTAAATTGGTGCAACCACTTTGGAAAACAATATGGAAGTTTCTTAAAAAAACTGAAAATAAAACTACCATATGATCCAGCAACCTCACTCCTCGGCATATATCCAGAAAATATGAAAGCCCTAATTTGAAAAGATACATGTATCCCCAATGTTCACAGCATCACTGTTTATAATAGCCAAGATATGAAAGCAACCTAAATGTCTATTGACAAATGAATGGATAAAGAAAATGTGTGTATAATAAACACAATGAAATATTACTCAGCCATAAAAAAGAATGAAATAATGCCATTTGCAGCAATATGGATGGGACCTAGAGATTATCATACTAAGTGAAGTCAGATAAAGACAAATATTATATGTTATTACTTATATGTGCAATCTAAAAAAATTACACAACTGAACATACTTACAAAACATAAATAGACTCACAAACACTTTGTTACTAATCAAACTAAATATAGAAACTGAAAGCAAGCATTTAGAAGCTTTTATACTAATTTCACATTTTTACAATATTTAAGCATATAATTATTTTCCTAGAAATTTTGTTTTTATTGCATCTTTAAAAAGTATCAATCTATATTAAAGTTCTCCAGAGAAACAGAACAAACAAAATGTGTGTGTGTGTGTGTATTTATACATACAGAATTCTTTCTTGCTCAGGGGAGTTCAGTCTTTCTTCTGTTAAGACCTTCAATTGATTGGATAAGGCCCACCCACATTATAGAGGCAATCTGCTTTACTCAAAATCTACTGATTTAGTTGCTAATCTCATCCAAAAAAGCACAGAAACATCCAAAATAATGCTTGAGTAAATATCTGGGCACCATGGCCCAGCCAAGTTAACACAAGTTATCACATAGTCCATGAGATAGTTGAAGGTAGTTTGAGAAGCACTGTGCAAGATAACCCTTAATAGTCTACCAAATAGTTCCATTAATAAAAACATTCAGACTAAAATTGCTGATTGGATGTGGGAACAGGGAAAATACTGTGAGCAGTTCCCTGGATGGTCTAGGGGAAAAAATAGAATCACTTTACTCACCCTTGAGCTGAAGCCATTAAAATTCACTTTTGCTCACTGATATAGTTTGTATTGCTCTAATCCTGAGGTTGTCAGACTTTCTCAACTCACAGCATCTTAGTGTCTCAGTAATTTTTTCAGAGAACCTAGTCAAAAAAAAAAAAAAAAAAACTAACATAAATCTCATTAATCCAATTAGATAGGTCCCAACAACTCAGCTGTTTGAAAAAATAATGCACATAAATAGAAAGAAAAAATATTTTAATTGTATTCCCATTTTTTTTTCCTTTTTGGCCACCTTATGGTATATGGAGTTCCAGGCCGGGAGGGATCAGATCCAAGCCACAGTTGCAACCTACATGGCAGCAACGCCGGATCCATTAACTCACTGTTCTGGGCTGGACGAACCTGTGTCCTGGCTTTGCAGAGATGCCACCAATCCTGTCGCACACAGCAGGAACTCCTAATTTTATTCTCAAGCACAGGTATTTATACAAGGATGTGTATGCCACTTGGGCACTGAGTGTCTTCTCAAACTTTGCAACCTCTATAGACACCACCACTTATTCAGCTCGTGTTCCACATTGATTTTCACTTCATAATTGCATTTTATAACAGCTGCTGAAAACCCAGCTTCACAAAGATAAGACATCTTTGAAAGGAATGCAACACAAGATAACGTTGAAACCATGACCTGTATTGACTGAGTAGTTCACCTGTGGCCAAGAGATGTCAAGTATCATTGTGTCTCCCTTGACATTTAACATATGCCACAGAGCCTCCGTGAGTTTGCTGAGCTGTCCTGGGCCCTTGGCACCAGTTTGGGATTCTTGGCTCTATTCTTTTTTGCATTTTTTATTCTGTTCTCCAATTTACAAAATCTAAGCATCCATTTTAAGAGTCTAGCAACTATCTCTGTGAAATCTGTGGTCAAGCAGAATGTAAGATTTACTGTCGTGTTATAACTCTGACCTTACGTGGCTAGCACTCAAGAAACTGTGTTTTCTCCCCTCTGTTCTTTGTCTCTGGTGAAGGCTGTAGAGGCCTAGAAGGCCCCCAGTGACCAGGCATCCCAAATATGTGTCTCAGAGAGCATAACAATATTTTGCTCTGTAATATATTTAAACAAAAATACAGTTTTTAACCAAACTCATATATAGATAAAGAGAATAGATGGGTGGTTTCCGGAGGAGTGGGGAGCAAGGGAGACAAAATGGATGAGGGTGGTCAAAAGGTACAAATCTCTACTTATAAAATAAATAAATCATGGATATACAATGTGCAGCATGGTAACTATAGTTAATAATACTGTTTTGCATGTTTGAAAGTTGCCAAGGGAGTAGATCTTAAAAGCTTTCAACACAAGAAAAAAGAAATTTTGTAACCATCTATAGTGATGGATTTAACTAGACTTATCACGGTATTCATTTTGCAATATGAAATCATCAAATATCAGACCATTCTGTTGTATACCTGCAAACAATATAATGTTAGATGTCAATTAAACCTCAATTTCGAAATGCTATAAAATTGAGTTGTGATGATTGTTGTACAACTATAAATGTAAGAAAATAAACAACAGTAAAGAAATTTAAAAAGAATACAGTTTTAAACTCGTCATGTTATCTTTCAACAATTAGATCAAGACTGAAAGCAGTACAAAAATAGGTACTTGAGAAAGGGAATTCAGTACCTTTCTCAATCATGTATTAATCTAATCCTGACTTTTCTTATCCAAATTGTATTTATTTCACTCGTCCTAAATTCCTGTCATTATAGTCCCTGGAATCATGTAAGCGGCTCTAACAGCAATACTTTGAGATTTAGGCGTAGCTTGAAATCTTTGTTTTTTTCATCTGGGTCAATAACTTCTCTTCGTCATTACACTTGTCATCAGCATCATCATATGAACTATTTATCCTATTTGGCCGGTATCAACAGCTGGAGAGATAGCCTCCCTCTGTCTCTTGTTTCTTGCTTTTTCCTAGCTCATTTGCCACAGGCAGAGGAAAAGAGAGAAAGAGAGCAACTCCTAGGTCCTATGTATCATTTACTCCCTACCAGATTGTCTCTTCCCAGTAACAACAAAAAAGACTTTCTCTGTTTCTTACTCTCTCCCCTCCTTTTCAGGAGATCCCTTACGTTCTCTTATCCACTGCTTATTACCACCTTCCTATAGTTGATACAACCTACCTTTGATATTAAGCTACTGCCTTATAATGGAAACTACATTCCCTCTCCAAGGATAAGTCCAAGCTTATCAGAACATACTTTTTAAAACCTCTTTTATAGTAAACAGCACACAATTTCAGACAGTGGCACAGAGCCACTAGGACTGTAGGACAGGTAGCTGATGCCAGAAGGCAGGAGAGCAGTGCCCTTCACTGCTGCTCTCATTTCTCCCAGCCTGATGTTGAACTTACCCCTTCTTTCTTGCTGAAGATTTTCTATAAACCAGATGTCAACAAATCTATTGGATTTTCTATTAGCCAGATGTCAACAAAGCTATCGGATTCTTTATACTTTAATCTGTTCAACATTTCAAAAGTGTTGAAAGAATTAGGCACGTTATTCATTCAACTGTAGCTACTTTCTGACTACCTGGGGAGGGGATTAGCAGGATACCTGTTTGAGGCAAGGTAGCCCAGAAGCCGCCTCACTGTTGTTTAGACTCCAGCTGGAACACAGCCTGCAGTGGGAAGGCTGATGGATGGTGTTCAGTAAAAATTAAAAGCCTGGGAAAAGTACAAGCCCTTGGGCCAGAACAAAGCAACTGAAGTGATGGTTCCATTTGAAAGTAGAGGTGGGAGGTTTTTCTGCCCTGCTCCTGGGGATAAAAGTGAAGTCCACACTTCTTGGCAACAGCGATTAATTCCTCATCAGACGGCCTCCTGCTTTTCCTGAGCTGATGTCTTGAGTGGTAAATGAAGTGTTCCTCAAAGGGAGAGCTGATAGAGGAGGAAACAGAAAAAGTACAACCGAATCCTCAAGCATTAGTCGCATTGTAAAACAGGAGGACATTTTCAGAAGCAATGAGAGATCAGCCAAACCCCAAATCTCCCTCAGACACGTTTGCATTTTTTTTTTTTCCCTTCCTGACTCATCTGAGTTTCTTTAGGAAAGCCTGGTGAGAAGGGATTAGGAAGCAGGCAAGCAAGCCAGCCTTTTCTGGCAACATGGGGCTTTTTGATTTCAGATTCTGCAAGTCTTCAAGAACAGACTCGGTGTGCTAGTGTTCTAGGCTGGAGGCCAGCCACAGTTCAGCTATAGATGAAGCACATCAGATGGTTGGTGCTGTCAGCCAGAGACCCGAGGACTTTCCTGGGGCTGCCCCTCTCCGGAAGTTTGAAGATATCGGGACAGGTTCGCCTTCTTGAAATGTGCAAATGTCACCAGCTGGGAGTGGCAGATGCCAAGAAGCGTCTGAAAACAGATCTCCATCTGCTAATGGGTCAGGCTTCCTGGGACACAGATTAGAATAGTTGGAAACAAAGTGACGGAAGCACTGGCTTGGCTTTTCACATATTGTTACGGTCTCTGGGTCATTTCCTGCTTTTGGAATTTATTTCCTCTCCAGGTTCAACAAAACTCGATGAATACAAGAAAGAGGTTTGGATTTTTCTTTGCCTGGGGCCCAGCAGAGGGGCAGCTCTGCACCTGTGAACTTGTGCCTCTAAGGCGGTTGCCTCTTCATGACTCCAGTCTGCTTACACCAAGCCTGAGCGTGATATTAGAGAAGCGTCAGGAGTGGAAATATAAATTAGGGAAGGGAGACATCTCCAGTTAAGTCAGATGAATCCTCTGGTTCCTAGAAAAACAAAAAGGGAAAGAATAGATTGAGAAGGGTACAAATGATGCTTTTTGGAGGAGAACGCTTTATTTACAGGACTCCCTTCAGGGACATGGTCCCTCTTGGTAAGAAGCTAAAACCAGGGAGTTCCCGTCGTGCTCAGTGGTAACAAACCCGACTAGGATCCATGAGGACATGGATTGGATCCCTGTTCTCGCTCAGTGGGTTAAGGATCTGGCATTGCCATGAGCTGTGGTGTAGGTAGCAGACGCAGCTCTGACCTGGCGTTGGCGTTGCTGTGGCATAGGCCAGCAGCTATAGCTCCAATTCGACCCATAGCTGGGAACTTCCAGATGCGAACTTGCAGATGCGGCCCTAAAAAAAGACAAAAAAGAAGAAGCTAAAATCAGCTCCACATGGCCCTTCCCCTAACCTCCAGTTACATATTGATGAAAGTGACATTTGCTATGCAATCACGACCTGATTTGTTTTTAGTAATATTTAGTTCCCACTTTGTCCTCCAAAAGATTTAAGGTAGCAACAGCTATCTTCCTGGCAGCATTTTTAAGCTCGTTGTGGGCACTCTGAAGCTGACGTGAATCCTTTTTGCATAATTTCTCTGCAGCCCCCAGTATGCCCTGAACAGCCCCTGTAGTTCTGCAGCACAGGCACGCCCCAGAAGTCAGGGGCTCCAAGAACTGGAGAACTTAATGCAGACGCTGTTGCCGCTGGTGTTTCTCTGAGTCTGAAAAAGCTTGTCTGTCTGGAGAGTGATCCACAGTCACAAGTTCCTTTCTAAAAAACCAGCTCATGCAGTCCTTGCTGTCAGGAGGAAGCTTGCGGAGTCTGTTCACATGTCCAGAGCCCATCTCTCTCCAGACTGAGAGATCAATGTTCACAGCTTTAAAGGAAGGGGCCATTTCTGCCCCAACCCACAGTCTAAGCTCAGCCAAGCCGGCAGCAAGTGCTTTGTCAAAAAAGAGGAAGCGGCAGCTGGTGATCAGCCTTTATCCTGGTGGCCCCCTACTTCATCCCCAGAAATAAGAACCCAAACTCCCTCCCCTCCCCCGCTGCCTTGACAAAAGGCTAGGTTATCACTGTGGCTCAGGAGTGAAATCAAACTGACCTTTCTGAATCCTACCATCTCATTGGGTGTTCACAGAAAGGGTCTGTGACCTTCACAGCAATGTTTCCAACATTTAGGAAGTTTCAGGGGAAGTAAGCAAGTAGCTAGGGACAGAGTTGGCTCTATAAATAAGCAGGGTCAGAAACACCTCTAAGGTATGATTTTCAAAGCAGTGAGAAGTCTGCCAAAGGGCCCCAGTCTTCCTCCACAAAAGAGCACTCAGGCAGATTAAGGTATTATGTTTCCAGGTGAAAGTATAACCTGGGACTGGCTAACTTTCTAAGCCTTTGCTTTTAAACTTCAGAGAGTCTGATTGCACAGGTCAGGCAAGAGGCCTGGGAGCTGCATTTTTATCAAGCCCATCTGCTGATGCTGGTACAGGTGGTCTATGGCTCATACTTTGGGAAACCATGTTGAAAGAATTGGGAATCACTGTCATATTAACATGGATTAACTGGTAATACAGGAGAGCACTGCACCTGGATTCCAGGCCAGGCTTTGGCACTCTGTGCGACTGTAGGCAAGAGAGTTTAATTCTCCAAGACTGAAGGCCTCAGGACCAGACGGTGACTTCTAAAAATTTAGTTGGAGGAGCTCCCGTCATGGCTCAGCGGTTAATGAACCCAATTAGCATCCATGAGGATGTGGCTTCCATCAGTGGCCTTGCTCAGTGGGTTAAGGATCCCGTGTTGTCGTGAGCTGTGGCGTAGGTCCCAGACACAGCTCGGATCCCGTGTTGCTATGGCTGTGGACATAGCCTGCGGACATCCATATGCTGTGAGTGTGGCCCTAAAAAGACAAAAACATAATAATAAAAGGAGGGACAGGACTTCGGCACTATGCCCTGAATAGTAACTGGAGTTCTGCAGTGCAGAAAACCCCAGAGGCCAAGGAGAACCGCCTTGCCCCAGGGCTACAGTCCTCGTATTCCACAGCTTGGGGTACAAGAACCAAAGGAGTACATACATCTCCCATCTTTGCCCTCAGCCATTTCCAAATAGGAAAAAGAAGAAAAGATTAGATTTATTCAGTCTATAGGCCTTACCTTTTATTTTTTATTTTTTTCAAATTTTTACCCCTTTTTTAAAATTCTTTTTTTGCTGTTCCACAGCATATGGAAGTTCCCTGAGTCCAGGGATCATATCTGAGCCACAGTGGCGACCTACACCAGATCCTTTAACCCACTGTACTGGGCCAGGGATCAAACCTATGTGCTGGCGCTGATCCCACTGCATCACAGCGGGAACTCATGCCTTACCTCCTATTTATTTATTTATTTATTTATTTATTTTTAGGGCCATACCCATGGCATATGGAGGTTCCCAGGCTAGGGGTCGCCAGATCCGAGCTGCATCTGTGACCTACACCACGGCTTACAGCAACACCAAATCCTTATCCCACTGAGTGGGGCCAGGAATCAAACCAACGTCCTCATAGATACTAGTCGGGTTCGTTACTGCTGAGCCACAATTTAACTCCTGCCTTACTTTTTAAATTCTCAGATAACCCTAGTATCATTAGTCCCATTTTAAAGATGTTGGATAATTTTCGTAAATTGCCAATGTTATGTGGTTATCGAATGCTTGAACTGAAATTTGAACTCGTCTACTAAGGTTCAAGTTCTAATTTCTACAAAACCATTTATAACTAAAATTTATGCTATTGCCATTCTGAGAGCCTAGATGTTTTAAGGCCCTCAAAATACTCTCACCTCTTCCTGACCTTCAACCATACCTGTTATACCTGTTACCCACTCTATTTCAGAATCTCACCTCAGCTTTGATCTTTATTCCATCTCCAGCCCGTAACCAATCCCTCAGTCCTCTCATTTCTTACTACCACCAATTCTTTCCCCCGGTATAAAATATCATCACCTTCTGTGCTCAGGAGGACTCTTCTGGTCCATAATTACTCTAGCCACTGACTTTAAGACCAATAGGTCCTAGAGAACCCAGGATATCCCCAGAAGTTTCTATGGACTAGGAATCCTCAAGTTCCTGTTGTGGTTCAGAGGTAATGAATCCAACTAGTATCCATGATTATGCGGGTTCAATCCCTGGCCTGGTTCAGTGGGTTAAGGATCTGGCGTGACTGTGGCTGTGACACAGGTCAGCAGCTGCAGCTCTGATTCAACCCCTAGCCTGGGAACTTCCACATGCAGCAGGTGTGGCCCTAAAACAAACAAACAAAAGAATCCTCGAGTACTTAAGAGGCATTAATGTACTCATTGATTTGAGACCCCTTCCCTCAACCCATCCCTGCACTCCTTACCCCCCATCCCCAGGTCTCTTCTCACATCAGGGCAGAGATGTAGAAAAACTGGATCAGGCAGTACCCTTCTATTAGGAGGAGATGCCCCCTTGAACCTCAACTAGTCATAGTGATTATTCTGGGATGCTGGGCACCCCCTAGTGGGAGTAATGGAGAGAGAAGACAGACTTTTGATGCTGTTCTCAATAAACCAGCCACCCCCAGCTTCCTGCCCCTCCACCGCCTTTGCTTCCAGCCCATCACGCTGTTCTCAGAATGATTCATTCTTCCCACGATGACTGGGCCTTTTGCCCCATAAAGCCCTTAACTAAAATTAAGCAGACGGCAGCTCCAGCAGAACAGCAGGAAAAGCTTCCTTTGGTTTGAGCTCTTAAAACCCTGAAGTCCCTTATAAGGCAAATTATGACCTAACTGCATTGGAAAAACAATAGAGAATATCTTGGAAAGATATTTTTGGAAGTGAGGAGGAAGAGGGAAAGGCTACTTTCCTGATTTCAAGGTATTTGTTAATGCACACATCTGACCGCCTCAGCTCAATTTCAAGACTTACATTAGGAGTTCCCTTCGTGGCTCAGTGGTTAATGAATCCGACTAAGAACCGTGAGGTTGCGGGTTCGATCCCTGGCCTTGCTCAGTGGGTTAAGGATCCAGCATTGCTGTGAGCTGTGGTGAAGTTTGCAGATGCGGCTCGGATCCCGCGTTGCTGTGGCTGTGGCGAAGGCCAGTGGCTATAGCTCCTGTTAGACCCCTAGCCTGGGAACCTCCATATGCCGCAGGTGCAGCTCTAGATAAATGCAAAAAAAAAAAAGACTTACATTAATGCCCTGGATTACGTCTTACCTCTTCTAAGGCCACCAGAATACTCAACTTGACACATTTTGGAATAAACAGATGAAGCCCTGTCCTAACAGAGGGACAGTCCCATTGTGGAACATTCTGAACACTTGTCACTATCACTTTTTAAAGACCACAGCCACCCTTGGCAGGAGATGAGCTCTGTAAGACTGTAATCAATAAACCATTTTCTGAGTACCTACTATATACAAGGCTCAGCTGGACGTGATATTATGCATTTCAAAGATCTGCCCACATCTAGTAGAGTCCTTTGTTCAAAGAAGGGCTTTAATGAGAGAGAAAGAGCAAGCTAAATTTATTCAAGTGCGTGCACTAAGAATTCTTCTGGCATATTCACAGTCCATATCTGATCATTTGCTCACTGGGCCGGGGTCACCCAATCTCAGCCTGCAGCCCAATGCCTGTCCCTAGGGGATGTTATAATTATAAAGAATCTCACCTCCTTATAACTTTGGTTGCTGTGGTCTTTCTTGTTGCTGGCTTTGAGTGCCCATTCAAGTTAATATTTTCTGGTAAGTTCCCCCAAACCTTGCTCAGAATACTAGCAACTCCAGTGCAGAAATTCCTCTGCTTTGGCCCCTGCCTCATCTTGAACAAAGTCGCTTAGACAGTCTAATCTCCCAACTGCTTATAATATTGATCCTTTCATCTTTTCTGTCAGAGCCATCTGATGATGTTCATCTCTCCGACAACTAAGAACTTTGGAAGAATCCCTCCCCTCAAGCACTTCCATTTCTGTGTCCTAACTGGCAGCCTTCCAAACTCAGCAGAAGCCTCACAGAAGGAAACTCTGTGGAGGGTTAAAGGACACATTGGACACCAGCTCCCTGGATAACTGGGAGACAGGGAAAGGTCAAGGATGTGCCATGGTCAGCCTCTCAGGCCTGACAGCAGAAGCTGGGGCTCCTTCCTGCATAACTTGGGCTTGAATTAAAGGCATTTTTTATTCTGGAGACCTGGAACCTTCACTCTGGTTGGAACACTCAAAGGGTGAAGTAAGATTCTCAGCTGGCAGGAAAGGCGCACTAACCTCTGGCCCTAGTGCTTCCTCCAGCCTTGGAAAGACACTGAAACTGTGTTGAGTTAGCTGAGCCACCGTTAGTGCTTCTGTCAGAGTAAACTGTTCTTCATCATGTAAGCTGGTCTTGACTTTGGAAGAAAAGGTGCTGATGTGTTTATGTCCTCAGCACATAAACAGAGAGAGAATGAGAATTAAAAGGAATAACCCAAACTAGAAGCAGCTTTGGGTGGCTGGAAAAGAAATAATCCTTAGAGAAGAGGCCCCAGCTATGACAGTTAGAGCTGGGAGAACTTCCACTACTTCTGTCTCTATTTTAGAAGAAATAAAAACCAAATCACAAATCTAAAGATAAATGTGTGTTCATTTGGGGAGAGGACCAAACAAGCTGTTACATCCCAAAGAGATATTAGAGCTGCTTTTTTTTAAGGGCCACACACTGGCATATGGAAGCTCCCAGGCTAGGGGTTGAATCAGAGCTGTAGCTGCCAGCCTACACCACAGCCACAGCAACACCGGATCCAGGTTGCTTCTGCAACATACACTGCAGCTCATGGCAATGCCAGATCCTTAACCCACTGAGCAGGGCCAGAGATGGAACCCGCGTTCTCATGGATACTAGTCGGGTTCCTTACCACTGAGCCACAACGGGAACTCCAAAACTGGAGACTTTTATCTTGCAGGTAGAAGCATTTCCTTCCTGAAAGTCATCATCGATTATGTTAGACACCAACACAAAAGAAGTTACCAAAAAGAATTTTTTTTTTTTTAAGGACCTGTGGCATATGGAAGCTCCCAGGCTAGGGGCTGAACTTCCCCTCCAGCAATGCGAGATCTGAGCCTGGCCTGCTACACCACAGCTCACAGCAACGCCAGATCCTTAACCCAATGAGCAAGGCCAGGGATCAAAACCGCGTCCTCATGGATACTAGTTGGGTTTGTTACTGCTGAGACACAACAAGAACTCCAAAAAATTATTTTCACACAGGTTAGGAAGCAGTAATTTGGGCTGTCTGTAGAGAGCTGGATTCCTAGCATGGGATGCTTTCTAAGAAAAGAAAGGTACGCAAGCAGAGCAGTTACAGGAAATTCAGGTGTGCACTTTGTCAGTAAAGGAGAGGAGAGGGTGGTTCAGCTGGCCCAGAGCTGCACCAAACAGAAATAGGTGGTTATAGAGTTTGGGAGGTGCCCAGTGGGGATGGAGCTGGTGGATCAGGCCTTGAGAGAACCAACACTGAGCCAAGGCAGTGCTCGTAGGAAGGGGGAGAGGTTCTAAGATGCCTACCAGGCCTACAGCAAGTTAGACAGATATGCATTATCTGCTTGTATCCCCAAGGGTAGGGTGGTATGTGCCCGCTAGAGGTCTCCCAGGAAAGACAGGTATGCAGATTTTGGATGGCATCCAAGGAAATCAGGTGACGGCTTGAACTCTGGCCAGAGAGGCAAGGTGTGTGACACCGGAGGGAGTTGGCAGGAGTCACTGGGAGTCATTAGGACTCCACTCAGGCAGGGGAGGATGGGGTGTGGCTTGTCCATGAAGGGGGGGTATGAGCATTCCAGAGCCTAGAGAATGTTTACAGAAGAAGCTTTAGTAAATACTGACTACAAGTCAGTCTGGCTATCCTAAAACCTTTTCTCCAGCTGAGTTCCTGGTTCTTTTAAAGCTACAACTATAGGATGTTCTCAATAAAGCTGAAGCCAAGAGATAGCCACAGACTGGATGAGATGGCCAGATCTGCAGCCTGGAGCCCAGGCGATTAGGCAAGCCCCTTGGACTTGAAGAAGGAGGTAGTTAGGTTTCAGAATCATAGTAACAGAAGGTAAAGCAAGCAGTCCATGTCCTCATAAACTCAATTTCCTTTCCTCACTTCTGGGTAGGCTGTAAGCCTTCCACTTGGTCCTTTCGACTCTTTATTTCCTGGGGTGTGTTGGCACCAGTTTGTACCACCTCGCAATTCCATGTTCAGCTCACAATCAGCCGTGGAGGGAGTACTTACACTGTGGAAATTGCCCAGCGCTACAAATCAGAACTATTTGTTTCCGGAGAGCCAGTTGTTAAACATTTACCAGTACACCATGCCTCTAACTAAAAGTTCTTACAGGAGAGAGGCAGGTGGGGGAGGGATGGTGAAGGCCAGAGGGAGGAGCAGATTGCCAGGATGGGTTCTGTCTTCCTCACAAACACACACCCCGCCCCCAACACAAGCCTTGGATTCCGTATTTACCAGTAGCTCAAGAAGAACCTGCTGTGTCCACACACATGTAGATGTTTTTTGTTGACTGGGGGGGGGGGGGGTGTTTTATCTTCCCATTGAACATTTTTTTTGAGATTTATGATATAGGGTATAATAACCTAGGTACAGAGCGTTTTTCCTATCATGGACATAAGGTGTTTTCACGTAGATTCAATCCCACTTTTCCTCTTCTAACCCCCCATATAACAGTATGAGCTCTCCTTCCTCCACTTGTGGTTCCCGTTGACCTTTGGATGCAACATCTCACCTCTCGTAAAACTACCTCTGAGCCAGATAATTATTACTCCCTCTGGAGTAGGTTTCTGTTTTTTTGTTTTGTTTTGTTTTTTATCATACATGTGAATCACCTGGGGAATCATGTTAAAAAGTAGATTTGCAGAGTTCCTGCTGTGGTGCAACAGGATCAGCGGCATCTTGGGAGCCCTGGGACACAGGTTCAGTCCCCAGCCTGGCACGGTGGGTTAAGGATCTGTGTTGCCGCAGTTGCGGCTTGGATCAAGAATGTGGCTCAGATTCAATCTCTGGCCCGGGAACTCCATATGCCTCGGGTGGCCAAAAAAAGAAAGAAAGGAAAAAAAAAGCAGATTTGCATTCAGTAGGTCCAGCTGGGAATTCCTCATTTCTAACAAACTCCCAGAAGGTACTGGTGCTGGTGGTCAGCAGATCATTCTCTCAGCAGCAGAGCTATAGCCTGAAAATGTAATTAGCTTTGTGTCCAAAAATCTTCTCTCCCTTCTACCTCTTCTACTTTAAGAAGTTCCACCTACATCTCTGGAAGAGACAGCTCCTCACAGGAGACTGGACCAGAAGCAGGATCATAACCCAGCAACCAAATCTACATCCCACGTAGGTTAGATTCTCTTTCAAGAATTTGAACTAGAGGAGTTCTCATCATGGCTCAGTGGTAAGGAACCTGACTAGTATCCATGAGGACACGGGTTCAATCCCTGGCCTCGCTCAATGGGTTAAGAATCCAGTGTTGCCATTAACTGTGGTGAAGGTCACGGATGCAGCTCAGATCCCGAGTTGCTGTGGCTGTGGCATAGGCCAGTGGCTACAGCTCTGATTCAACGCCTAGCCTGGGAACTTCCATGTGCTGCGGGTGCAGCACTAAAAGACAAAAGACAAAAAAAAAAAAAAAAGAACTTGAACTAGAATGCTGTCCTATCCTGGGCACTCCCCCCGACACACACACATACCGCAAAAAGCCAAGCCTGACACAGAAGTCTGAGAACAGCAATTTATATGGGAATCCCAGAGAAAAAGAGTGCAAGAAATGGGGAGTGAAAGAGAAAAAGGAAGAATAAGCAATACTAGGATGTGTTTGTTCTTGAATTGATCCTGGCAAGGGGCATCAGGTGCTCAATCCCATAGGACCTGCAAATGGGCCTTCTGCTATGGATCTCAGTACTATTTCAAGCATTTATACAGCCTTTCCTTTATAAAATTACTGATTAGGGAGTTCCCATTGTGGGTTACGAACCCAACCAGTATCCCTGGCTGCACTCAATGGATTAAGGATCCAGCGTCACCATAAGCTGTGGTGTCAGTAGCAGACTCAGCTTGGATCTGGTGTGGCTGTGAGTGTGGTGTTGGCTGACAGCTGCAACTCCGATTCGACCCCTAAACTGGGAATGGCCATATGCCATAGGTGCAACCATAAAAAGCAAAGTAAATAAATAAGTAAACAAATAAAAATAAAAATAAATTACTGATTAAACACTTGATAAGCCTTTATTTTTCAGTTTTCAAATAATGACTTACTTCCCTAGCATTTTTAGTCACCAACACATTTTATTTGAGTAGGATTATAAACTCATGGATTTAAATATATTTAAGGCACTTCAATACACTTCAGTTATCATTCTAATCTGTGCTCAAATTATTGCATCTTTGATCAACGGAAGCTTATTCCTTTTGGTCCCTGAGTTTTCCTAGTATAACCTCAGGAGTCTTCCATGGCTTCCTTCTTTTTTGATGTGATAAGATATCCAATAGAACTTTCTGTGATGATGGTAGATGTGATAAGATATCCAATAGAACTTTCTGTGATGATGGTAATGTTCTGTATTTGCACTCCATGACACTGTAGCCACTAGCTACAAGTACCTATTAACTACTTGAAATGTAGCTAATACAACTGAGGAATTGAATTTTAAACTTTAATGTTGATTGATTTTATTTTAAATAGCCACATGTGGCTAACTGCCACCATATTGGCCAACACAATTCTATTTTGTAACAAATAAAGAAATTAGGTACAGAGAAGCAACAGGATTTGTCTTATAGTTCAGCTCTTATCATTGGAATAGTACAGGGACTGGCTGCATCTAAATAATCTGGGAAACCGTTGTCAAATACTGATTTCTGAGCTTTGCCCTCAGATTTTCTGATAAATTGTGTTCTCTGAGGTGGTGCTTAGGAGTCAGTTGTTTTATTGCTATTTTAACATCATGGGATTCTGATGAGCAGCTAGGTTCCAGAATCAGCATATTATATTACTGGAATGTAATATTTATGTGACAGCTCTGGTTCATGGAAGATCATTCCAATGAATCAACTATACATCTTTAACTCCTCGTGGTCAGTTTCAGAACTTCTCAGAGGATCGTAGCACTCTGCTAGTTAGGAAATCAAAAGCTAGTAATGGAATGAAGAGCTGCAGATGCTTGCAGAAGTCTGTCTCTCTCTGGATTCGGTACAGCCTTCTGGCCTTAGTCTGTTGTGTCTGCTATAACATAAATACCATGGACTGAGGAGCTTATAAACAAGGGAAACTTATTTCTCACAGCGCTGGATGCTGGGAAGGCCAAGATCAAGGCACCAGCTGATTTGGCATCCGTTACCAGAGTCTGCTTCCTATACAGCCGTCTTTGTCTTTTCACTGAGGCCTCTTTTACAAGGGCACTGATCTCATTCGTGAGGATTTTGCCCTTATGACTTAATCAACTTCAAAGACCTCCACCTTCTAATACCATCACCTTGGGGGGTAAGATTTCAATAGATGAATTTGGGGGACATAAACATTCAGATCTCAGCATGGCCTGCATTCATCCATAATTTTAAAAGACACAAAGCCAGGCCAAGAGTGGACAGCCTTCACCCTCAGATCAGCCTTCATAACCCACTGTACCATCTGCATATGTTGAGAACTGTGGAAGATCTAAGATTTTACCCTGTTTGTACAACAAGTTAGCCTGCCACAGATTCATGGAGGCTGGCAGAAGCCATGAGACTCCTGGGCCAAAGACAAAGGACTTCATTTCACTCCACACAGCAAGCAACATAAGATTCATGTTCATGTCATTTCCCCTTGACCCCCAGGTACCAAAGAGGTGAAAGGATAGCCCAGGTGGATACTGCACACAGTTCGGGTTTCCAACAGAGATAAAGATCTCCAATCTTTTATAATGGACTGCAAGCAAACATACCCAGCTTTGCCCCACAGGGAGACATTACCTTTATGATAAAGCACAGTAAACAAAACTCCCTTCTGCTCCAGAGGGAGATAATGTCTTTACCTGTCAAGACTGTGCAATAGACATACACCCTGAAAAGACAGCCCTCAGCAAAAGGCTGCCAATGCCTTTGCTTGAACACATGCAGAAACATGAAAGACCCATGGAGAACTACCTCCCCACAGTGCACACCCCAGGGCATTATTCTTGGTCTGTCCTCAGCACAGTGAAACCCTAGAACCTGAATCAACACTAAAGTACCTAGGTAGAGACCCTTCTCTTTTTTTCCCAGCTACGAAGACTTTGGACTTGGCTTTGTCCCGTGGTGGCAGGTTGTAATACATAGAAGAACAATCTCTGAAGTCACACTATCCTGGGTTCACATCTCAACTATACCACTTGCTGTATGTCATTGAGAAATTTATTTAGCCTCTCCATCTCTCAATCTCCTCATCTATAAAATGGGATTATAATAACACTTACCTTAGGGTTATTATAGCAATTACATGAGATTACAAAGTCAGTACAAAGATTACATGAGATTGCAAAGATTACATGTAAAGTATTTAACACAAGTTTCATTGCAAGTCCTCTGTGAACATTATCCATTGGTATCATCACTCTTTTATTAATGCTTTCTCATGACTTTTCCTATCCTAGTGGGCCTACTTGCTTACATAGAACCCCAACATTCACTGGCTTCTTTGGGCTTAGCTAAAATGTCCAGTCCTGGCCTGCACCCTCCCATTGCAAGCAGAGAACTAGTTTGATATCCTGTTGGGTTTGTTCTTTTCCAGTAGTAGGCAAGTTATGGTCTACAATCTGCCCCTCCCCGCCTTTTAAATACAATTTTTTGGAACCCAGCCACATCTGTTTATTTACGTATTGTCTAAGGCTGCCTTAGAGCAACAATAGCAGAGTTGAATAGTGAAGCCTAAAATATTTACTATTTGGTCCTTGAAAGAAAAGTTTGCCAATCCTTACCCTCTGTCTATTCACAGCTGTATATCAACCTCATGCAACAATCTTGGGGTTATAGATCACCAAGAGGACCAGGTAAGGGTGGAAATGTATCACTGCCAGCTCTTTCCATTAGAAAAACACTTCCAAGGTACTATTAGTAGAGAAGGAATCAGTTTAACCTTTTAAGAGCAGTACTTTACATTATCCTTCTCTGAACTGGAGTATTTACATAGTCCATCATTTGGCTAATATCCATTCAGCAAGCAAAACACTAATAAACCTTCTGTGTGTCAAATGATTAGCTTGAAAACAGAAGACTATTTCTAAAGTAAATTTCCTTTTATTAAAGGATTTTATCAAAGAGCTCTAAAAATAAAATTAGCCTTTCAGATAAGAGTAAATATAGATAGAATTTATCACTTTCATTTTCTCCATAGATATCTTTGACATGTTAATAATTGCCTAATGAAGACAGACACTTGATGAATATTTATGATGGCCATGGTTGATGAATTTGAGCCATAAAACCATACACTGAGTACTGGATTTCAGAACAAAGTCATAAGATACAGTCAGTCATCATAACTGATATGCATTGAATGACCATTTTATATTAGGCCCTCAATTCACATAGAACTTTCATGCAATAGTTTTTCAGGGCAGAAAAACAGAAAGTTATTTGAGAAACCCAGCTCTGACCAAATAACACAGATGCTTTTATCTTGTTCAGAAGGCAGACATCAATAATAGCCTTCTGAAAACAGCCCGCAAAATGCAAAAAGGGGAGTTCCCTCATGGCTCAGTGGGTTAAGAATTGGGTGTTGTCACTGCTGTGGTTCTGGTTATAGCTGTGTGTGGGTTCAGTTCCTGGTCTGGGAACTTCTGCATGCCATGGGCAGGGCCAAAAAAAAAAAGTGCAAAAAGGGTGAGTGAGGAGGGAGTATTTGGTAATTAGTGGGTTTTTTTGATAATAACAATATAATATTTTAGAAAATTTAAAGAAAAATTCCCTCTATCCCTGTACCCTAGTACATTTGGTTTTTTGTGTACATTTTGGTGTATTCCCATTTAGACTTTATCCAAATGCATACAACATGTTCACAAATGGTTGACTCCTAGTGACAGTTTATACAAATAGGAACAATTTTTAAAATGTGTACAAAGGTTGATCTACAAGATGTGCATCACAGAGGAATCAATAGCATCGTGTATAACAGCTGTAAGTGGCTCTCAAAACCTGCTACACATGGACACCACTTGGGGAGGTTTTTCTAAGGTGCTGGACCCACCTGCCAAACATTCTGATTTAATTAGCCTGAGGTGGGATCAAGGAGTGGGTATTATAAAGATCCAAATCTGGCGTGGCTGTGGTGTAGGCCAGCAGCTGCAGCTCTGATTCAGCCCCTAGCCTGGGAACTTCTATATGCCGCGGGTGGGGTCCTGGAAAAAAAAAAAGAGCTCCCCCAGGTAATTCTAAAATGCAGCCAGGCTGAGAACCTTTGTTCGAGCCCAATGCCTTAATTTTCTGAGTCGAATATCGAGGCCTGGGGTGTCCTACAAACCTGCTGCCCTTCCCTCAGCCAAAAGCTTCCTGGAGTCCTGGAAATCCCAGTAAATAAACAGCCCAGTAGATAAAGCCCCTCTATGAAAAAGAAAATACTTGGAGGTTTCCTTGGATGGGCAGGTGGGATGTACTCCAGGGTTCTGTGAATAAGGATTTAGCCCTTGCAAAGCAAAGAATAAAAAGTCCTTGAAATAGTCAAGGTCTGTAAGCATGGAGTCTGGTATCATACTTTAATTGGAGCTTTACCTTTGGCCCAGTTAGGATACACTGTCCAAGTGGCTGGAACTGTGTTCTCTCAGCCCATCCGGTCCTCTGCTGAATATTCAACAGAATGACCACCCAATATTTAGAATTCTCCTGAGTGTGTGGGCTCCAAAACTGAAGATGTAACTTGCTCCCACGTTTCTCTCTTCCATGTGGTTGAAGTTTAAAAAGTGCTTCTGTATTGTCTCTCCCTTTGGGAATTTCCTCTGGAACTGAAGATTAATCATTATGCAAATACTAAATACTTCGAAAGTTCAAGAAAGGAAGGGAATTTGTTGAAGCAATTCTGTTCTTGTAGTTTAAATGAGAGATAACAGCTGTTGCGATTTGACCTGCATTCAAACTCTACAGTAGAGTTTGTATGGTTATCAAATTATCTTTAATTCTTCTTTGAGATTTATATGTACCTTTGCCAAAACTTGTATGGGTCCCCATACATTTCCAAATATACTGACCATCACCCAGCCTGTCTGTACTCCTCCCAGACTTAAACGCTGTACTGGGAAAAGACATATGAGAACATTTCTCTCTTGGAATGCTAGCTTGACTGAGATGTTATTGAGATTTTTTAAATAGCCTAAATGCCTGAGGTGATCTGAAAAGAAATGCTGCCTAGTCTAATGTTGCCTAATAAATAGGGCAAGTCATGCTTACTTAGACACAGCCTGCCTGAAGGTCAAAACTCCTTGGCTTCACTGGTTATATTTTTTCCATGTCCTCACAGGTTTCTGAACAATAGACTACTAGTTAATAATTCCTTATATTAAACTTCCCCTGTTGGAATCACTGTATGGTTTCCTTCTCCTGATCTGACCCATCCTGATACCAGGCCCTCGACAGACTCTGAGTTTGCTGAGAACAAAGGAAGTGCTGTGGGGCTGGGACAGCAGACAGGCAAGCCAGGCACACAGGTTCATGGTCTTGCAGGGTTATTCACATGCAGGGTGGGCACTGGAGGGTGGGTGCCTCCCAGGATGCTGGGCTTACGTCACATGTTTGCCTCTCCATAGTCCAGGCTCCCGCTGTGCTCTTTTCTCTTCTTTCTTTTCTTCCTCTTTTTTTTCTTCAGAGTTTAGTCTAACATATTCCAGAGAATTCTAGTTAGTACTTGCTATGGGCTGAATGTTTGTTTCTCCCCTGCAAATAAACATTTTGAAGCCCTAATCTACAATGCAATGGTATTTGGAGATGAGATCTTTGGGAGGTAATTAGGTTTAGATGAGGTCACGAGGGTGGGGCCCTCACTGGGGATTAGTGCCCTTATAAGAAGAGGAAAACGGGAGAGCTCACTCTCTCTCTCCACATACACTCACCAAGGAGAGACCAAGAGAGCACACAGAGAGGCCAGAAGTGGGTCCTTGCCAGGAACTGAATCTGCCAGCACCTTGATCTTGGACATCCCAGTCTCCAGAACTAAGAGAAATAAATGTCTATTGTTTCAGCCACCCAGTTATGGTATTCTGCTATCAGCCTGAGCAAACATACTGCTCAGTTAGCATTTAGTGAAAGGCTAAATTACTTTATCTTTCAGAATCATTTCTCTAAAACAGCTTCAAAAAACAGTTGACTCTAGAAGCAGTGTAGTGTGGTGATCGGAAATTAGACTTTAGGGGTTCCCGCTGTGGTGCAACAGGATCAGCAAGCAGCGTCTTGGGAGCACTGGGGCACAGGTTTGAGCTCTAGCCCAGCACAGTGGCTTAAGGATCTGGCATTGCTGCATCTGTGGCTTGAGTCACAACTGCAGCTTGGATCTGATCCCTGGCCTGGGAACTCTATGTGCCAAGGGGCAGCCAAAAAAAGGGGACGAAGAAAGTTAGTTTTGTAGACCCAGGGTAAAACCTATCATGACCCCGATCTAGTTATTCTCTGTGCCTCAGTTTCTTTAACTGTAAAATAGACACAATAATACCTACTTCATGGAATTGTAGAAAGGATTAAATAAAATCATGCATGTAAAATATTTAGCTCGACCCCTCAAATGTCAGCTTGTAGTGTTGATAAAGTCACTCCCCATCAAATTAACCAAAATTCCCCCTTCTCTGAGTCACAAAATGAAATTAAAACCCAAATTCAGTATGTCAGTAATTAGTCTTTCAGAGGAGTCCAAAGTCACAAAGGGTGAACATTGCTTGCGTCCCAAGAGCCAAACCAAAACCAAAGTAAACAAAGTTTAGGAAGGAATGTAAAAAGCAGAGCAATGGCATCAATCGCCTTTCCCATAAGAGAAGATTGGATTAGAGTAAATATTCAGTCAGTTCTTTTTTTGTGTCCCTTTCAAAAAGTTGAAACTTTTTTTAAATTCAATTCAATGAAGATGTTTAATGCTTCTTTCATGTTCCAGGAATTATACTAGGGAGTAAAGATTTAGAAATAAGATATCCTTGCTCTCAAGCAGCTGAAGGTCTTGAGATACACAGATAAGCATGTAAACAAAGCAAAGGTTATTCTTAGTGATGGTTACTCTAACTGAGGTGAAGTCCACAGGCTCTGCAGGAGAGAAAGGGCAGGGACCTGGGAAGGTCAGAAAATCCTTCCCAGAATAAAAAAGGGTAAAATTGGTATTGGTATTTTCCTGTGAAAATGAAAAGGGAAGAATGGAAAGCATGACTTGAGTTTTCTTTTCCTTTTTTTTTCTTTTTTTTTATCTTTTTAGGGCTGCACCCACAGCATATGGAGGTTCCCAGGCTAGTGGTTGAATGGGAGCTGCAACTGTCAGCCTACACCACAGCCACAGCAATGCCAGATCTGAGCCATTTCTGCAACCTACACCACAACTCATGGCAACACCAGGTCCTTAACCCACTGAGCAAGGTCAGGGATTGAACCTGTGTCCTCATGAATGCTAGTCAGATTCATTTCTGCTGAGCCACAATGGGAACTCCTGACTTGCATTTTTCAAGTGACTAAAACAAGATGTTTTGGCTGTGATGCGACAAACAAGAGCTTAATTGCCAAAGTATACAGACAACTCATACAACTCAATAACCAAAAAAAAATGAGCCACCTATCAAAAAATGGGCAGAGGACCTAAACAGACATTTCTCCAAAAAAGATATACAGACGGCCAAGAGGCACATGAAAAGATGCTTAACTTCGCTAATTATTAGAGGAATGTAAATCAAAATACAATGAGGTATCACCTCATGCCAGTCAGAATGGCCATCATTAAAAAGTCTACAAATAATAAATGCTGGAGAGGGCGTGGAGAAAAGGAAGCCCTCCTATACTGTGGTGGGAATGCAAATTGGTGCAGCCACTGTGGAAAACAGTACGGAGGTTCCTTAAAATACTAAAAATAGAACTACATACAATCTAACAATCCCATTCCTGGACATTTATCAGGAGAAAACTCTAATCTGAAAAGACACATGCACCCCAATGTTCACAGCAGCACTAATTACAATATCCAAGACAAGGAAACAATCCAAATGTCCATCGACAAATGAATGAATAGGAGTTCACATTGTGGCTCAGCAGTAATGAAAACAACTAGTATCCATGAGGATGCAGGTTCTGTCCCTGGCCTTGCTCAGTGGTTTAAGGATCTGGCATTGCCGTGAGGTAGGTCTCAGACACGGCTTAGATCTTGCAGTGCTGTGGCTGTGGCGTAGGTTGGTGGCTGCAGCTCCGATTCAACCCTTAGTCTGTGAACTTCCATATGCCGCAGGTTCAGCCCTAAAAAGCAAAAGGAAAGAAAAAAAGAAAAGAAAACCAAATGAATAAATATAAAAGATGCAGCATATGTGGTATAAATATATGTATATATGCTATACATAGCAAATCTGACCTAAATTTCTTCATGAAATTTACCCAAACCCAACTGACTTACTATAGCACATCTTCAAAGCACTTCTACCAGGTTATCAGTTGTAGCTACAAAGAATAAAGTCAAGAAAATGTTCTTGAATTTACACGATCCTTAGCCTAATACATAAGGCTCCCATGAGGGAGCTTATCTCTTCCTCTGGTACAGGTTGTAGAAAGGAAACCACGAGCTGTGCAGGCAGATCAGGAGAAAACAGCTGAAGGGAGGCCTTCCAAAGACAACAGGATAGAGAGTTACAGGCTGATCACCCACAAGCATGACCCATGGTTTTCTCCAAACCATGACGCCATTGCCAGTTATGGTTACACCAGGAACTGACCTTGGCCCAGAGCCTTCCATTCACTTGGCCAGGGTCATTGCACACCTGAGAGTCATTCCTAGCCAAGAGACATACTCTCCATAGTCCCTTTAATCAAGCCTTGTATTGATGTTGGAGAGAAACTCTTTAAGAGTCACCAAAGGACAGAACTGGAAACTATGGAACTAGGATAGGAAGAGTAAGCTACACAAAACAAGAGCCCTTGGAACGGTTGTATGAACACCCCCAGGGGATGACTTTGAGGTGGAGGTAGGCGGAAAGCAGGACATGTCTATCATGGCATGTCTACTTAGATTCTGATGCTCCAAAAAGGATATTTATGACATTTGAACATGCACTTCCTGATTTGGGAAGGAATAATAATGAGATGAATAGATTACTGTGCTGAGCACCTTGCCCAGTACCTGGGAAGTACTCAATAAAAAAGAGCTGCCACTATTATTACCATTAAAAATGTGCTCCTTGGAGTTCCCATGTTGGCGCAGTGGAAACGAATCCAACTAGGAACCATGAAGCTGCAGGTTTGATCCCTGGCCTCGCTCAGTGGGTTAAGGATCCGGCGTTGCCATGAGCTGTGGTGTAAGTCGTAGACGCGGTTCAGATCCTGCATTGCTGTGGCTGTGGCGCAGGCCAGCAGCTGCAGCTCCGATTGGATCCCCAGCCTGGGAACCTCCATATGCTGCGGGTGCGGCCCTAAAATGACAAAATGACACACAAAAAATGTGCTCCTTATCATCAAATCTAGTTAAGGATGTTATTTTAAGATACAGCACATCTTTGTACATAAGGGGCTGCTAAGGCAGGCACTGGGTAGGATTAAAATGGCCCTCCCAAAGATAACAGGTCCTAATCCCTAGAACCTACAAATTTTGCATGATTTGAAAAATCAGTCTTTGCAAGTGAGATTAAGTTTAACATCTTGAGATGGAGGGGATTATTTTGGAGTACCAATGTGGGCCCTAAATGCAATCCCAATTGTCCTTATGCGAGAGAGGAAATTTACACACACATACACACACGCACGCACGCACGCACACACACACACACACAGAGACAAGGTGAAGATAGAAAAGAGAAAAATGTAGAAGTTGGTCTTGAAGTGTCCTTGAAGATGGGCATGATGAAGCTACAAACCAAGGAATGCTAGCAGCCACTGGAAGCTAGAAAATGCTAGAAACAGAGTCTCTCCTGGAGCCTCTGGCTGCTGTACCACAAGTCCTGCCAGCCCCCTGAATTTGGCCCATTGATACTGAGTTTGGACTTCTGGCATCCAGGACTGTGAAATAATAAATTTTGATTGCTTTAAGCCATCAGATTTGTGGTACAATAGCCACAGAAAATTAATACAGGTATTACCCAGCTTGTCAACCTAGCGAAACTGATCAGTAAACTGTCACCCAGCATGGTCCTAGCTAATGGGTATTAATTGGATTAATGGTGTGCTGATCAATCAGGAATCTGGCAGGAGAGAGGTGGAGGAGAAGCCCTGATTTTTAGCAGATGCCAGTTCCTGCGATATAAATACCTCCATTATGGCCCTAGGCCAGAAGTTTAACATCTGGTTCACACAGTTCTTTAATACTTAACAATCGGCTCTCACAAGCTGGTAGGAGCCGACTTCAGCACCTCCCTGTAGAGGTGCTCTAAACCACTGGCGAAACTGCTCTCAAACTCTATTGAGCATAATTTAATTTCTCTTTGATAATCCTGAAGGGTACTTCATGGTATTGTAGTTCCTGAGAGTCAACATGGGGAACATTAATTACTGTTGCACTGTGTACGTGCAGAGTTACTAATCAACAGCACTGGGGTGGAGAGCTTAAACCCTGAAGGGTTGAGAAGGAAAAGGCAGAGCAGAACGTCCTATCGGTTGTCAGTGTCTGGTTTTATCCCTTACGGAGCTCTGGAAGGAATCCAGCAGAGGCTATCCCCTCCCTTAGGGAAATTTATTACGGTATAAATAGTCACAGCAGTGACAGAAATCATAATCCTTTTCTTCCAATGGAATAAGGCTTTACAATTTTCAAAGTGAATTGGACTTTCACCTTCAGGAAAACAGAATAGAGACTTTATCTCCGGAAAAAAATGAAGTGTGTAAAATTCAGTCTCTCTCTCTTCAGGCCCATGCTACTGACTTCTGACTAGCATTCCAGTTGTACATATCTGGCGCTTGGGAAATTTTCCTAGTTCCTGGGAAGGAAATTAACTAAAACATACCACATCTCTGGCAAAAGTTACAATTTCACACAAAAACTTGCTTGCAATAACTTCACATATTGCTTCCCCTGGTGGAATCACTATCTCTAGGGAAAGCTTGGGTCTAAAATGACAACTCTGTTTTTAATGAAAGTGAGAGCTTGAAGGTTGAAACCAGCAGCCTTTATTTCTCAAGGAGAAGTCTCCATCCTAAAATCACATTTTACAGACAACGTCACAACAGAGGTAAGTTCCTCCAGATTTTCTTCTTTATGTTTTCAGAGCATAAAAGCATTTGAAAATTTCTTAAGTGAAAAAAATAAGCAAATATGGTTACTACTCCTGCAACTCAAAAGTATTTCCTTGCAGATAAGACATTACAGAGTATTTGCTTTTCACATGAAATTGGAGATGGGGGTGATCACTGGAAAAAGGATTCACAGAGATTGGTAGTTTTGTGATTTACTCATGAATTATATTGGTTATAGAAATCAATGCTCTCAGATTTCAAAATGAGTTCTATATGGCATATATATAATATATAAATATATATATGTAAATGTATATTATATATGTATATATAATGTGTATGTGTATTTACATATACATGTAACTATATATTCACAGAAATAAAAGCAAGACAGTTATCCTTGCTAGTAGAAGACAATAAAAGCGTTTCAGTAGTAAAGGACGAGGTTACCACTTATGTTTCAACACAGATGTGGTGTGAGCTCTTTATGTTCCCACACGTACAAGGGCCGGGACCTGAACCACAGGCTGTCTGATGCTGGACTTCACGGTGTACTTTATTTATAAAAGATTTTCAGAACACATTGTTGATCATCATAGCGATGAGATGGTATTAAAATGTTTGACAAACACCGACTGCAGGCAACATGTTCGTTCCCTATAGGAAGGGGAGGGTCGGAGGTAGGAAGCTGAAAGACTAGACTTAGGAAGCTTCAGTCCTTTCACTGAAGAGTGACAGGGAGCCAGTTCAAGCCCTTTGTGCATAGGCTTTGTGGTACAAAAGGAGATAATTTGTTGTGAGCTTAAAATAACAAAACTAATAAGAGTCTGAATTTTGCTACTGGATGGACTCATCATTTTTCTTAGGAAACTATGTAGACCTTGCAGAGAATTTTAAGAAAATTTTTGCAGTGTACATATGTATGGGTCCTGTTGGTGACTTCCTCCCTTTAATATAAGGCTATAAGGACACAAATTTCTGTCTATAACAATTTTACCTAGCATGTCTCCACAACCACAAGTGAGTGCGCAAGATTCTAATAATCCCACATAAGATTCTAATAAACAGATGTCAAATATAGTGAGGTAGGAGAAGGAAGAAAGAGAGTACGAGAAATAGCAATCCACAGATAATCCAGTAATCTCTTAAATTAGAACATCTCAACTGCTACTCCAAGAATTTCATAGCATGTTCTTACTCTTGGATAAAACCCATAACAAAAAAATGAGATGGTCAAAAGATAACAGCAAAACGAATCAGGAGCATCATGATTTTATAGAATCCCTAAACAAAAGGAACAATCCCTGAAGAATAAGAGGAACACGGGTTTTGGATTAAGATATAGACCAATGTTTGAATCCTGATTGTCCATTTACAAACTGTGGAATAACCCTGGGCAATTCACCTAGTTCCTCTTAACCGTAATTTCCTTATTTCTTCCTCTTTTTTTTTTTTGGGCCGCACCTGCAGCATGTGGAGGTTCCCAGGCTAGGGGTCAAATTGGGGCTATAGCTGCCAGCCTACACCCACGACCTCATGGCTGTGGTTCAGGTTTGAACCATGAAGGGAACTCCAATTTCCTCATATCTTAAGTAAGATAATTACACTTATTTCATAAGGTTTTTGAGAAAATGCACAGTAGAAGCTCAATCATTTTAATCTTCACCCAGTAGAGAGGAAAGCCTGCTGTGAGGTTTTCTTTGAGGCTGTGAGGGAGTGGATACGGATTTCTCTAGTTGATTTGTGCCAAGAGATATAACTATTCGGAGGCAGGAAGGGCTGGAGGTGTGTGAAGGCTCCCCCGCTCCTACAGTTCATTTGTACACTTCTGTTGCCACCAGTGGAGTCACCTGGCTGTGGTTAAGGCTTCACTGAGATGGCTTGCATCATTCACATTCCCATCTGGAGGGAGGAAGCCTGGATATTTTTGCTCCGCCTCTCAGCAAAGATTCACCCACTGCCCACCTCCAGGAAGTCGTCTGAGGGGCAGGTACCACATTGTGGTTAGAGGCCTTGCAGCTGACACTGTTAGTTCTTTGCCCATTCTAAGTATCTTGTTTTTGTTGTTGTTATGTCTGCCCCTAGGGCATGTGGAAGTTCCTAGGGCAGGGACTGAACCTGCACCACGGTAGCAACCCGACACGCTGCAGTGACAATGCAGGATCCTTAACCTACTGTATCTTGTACTGAGAGGCAAAATAGCACAGCGATGAGAAGGACAGGTTTTGATGTCAAACTGACCTATTTTCTTTCTTTCTTGGTCATGCCCTTGACATATGGAAGGACAGGAGGGCTAGGGATCAAACCCACACCACAGCAACAACCCGAGCCACAGTTGTGATAGCACCAGGCCCTTAACCCACTTGGCCACCGGTGAACTCCCAAACACCCATTTTCAAAGCTTATATCTGCCATATGTCACCTCTAAGCCTCAATCTTCTTGCATTTCTTCCTTTTTTTTTTTTTTGCTTTTTAGGGCCGCACCCACAGCATATGGAGGTTCCCAGGCTAGGGGTTGAATTAGACCAACAGTTGCCGGCCTACGCCACAGTCACAGCAATGCCGGATCAGAGCCTTGTCTGCGACCTATACCACAGCTCACGGCACCAGATCCTTAATCCACTGAGCGAAGCCAGGGATCAAACCTGTAACCTCATGGCTCCTAGTCGGATTCATTTCCGCTGCACCACAACAGGAACTCCTAAGCCTCCATCTTCTAAACAGTAAACAATGTTCATAATAGCATTTATCTCATAGGGTCATTAGGAGAATTAATGGCCAACATATACTGAGTGCTGTCCACACAAGTACTATTCTAAGGGCTAGAACTCATTTCTCACTCAATTCTGCGAAATATTAGTAACCCCTTTTATAGGAATAGAAACTGAAACAGTTTCCGCTACTTACCCAAGGAACCACATTCGTGTTAACTACTATGCAACCCTGCCTTAGAAGAGTAAATGAAATAAATGCTCTTTGCACAGTGTCTGACACTTAGAAACCAGTTCGTATGTGGTAGCTGTGTACTGTATTTAACTACAGTGCATCTGAGACTTCTTTATGAATTCCTGTTTAGGTTGCCACCTGAACCTCTCTTGGATCTGTTCACAGTATTTGTAGTCTGGCTCATCAATAGATAAAGTCACAATGCAGATTTCTGCGGGCCATTCTGGCTGAATTCTCCCAAGCCACTGGGAATATTAGTGAACAGCTGGTCAGACTGGTCAGCAGGACATGCAGTAATTGTTATTCACTGCCTGGGTAATTTGACACTTGACCTCACCAAACCATTGAGAGATCAGTTTTATGGGCAACTAACTTCAGAACTGGTGAATCCTGCCAAAAACTGTGACCATCATTTTAGTGAGTACATTTTTCCATGTGATAATTACCTGTGTGAGTTATAAACTTAGAAACATAACTTGCAAGGAAATTATTTTCTGTTCATGGTATGTGGGAGCGGGAGAGGAGTAAGGAGAGAGGAAAAGTTAGAGGTTAATAGTGTAAATCTGCAAATATCCCAAGTGGAGAAAGAAAATCAAGTGACCGAAAAAGGAACTATTAAGGGAGAGGCAATTGCAGTCTTATTGGCTATATTTTATCACCATTTAATCCATGTAGCTTTTCCAAAAAATCAAGACTATCATAGGGATCACAAAGTAATTCCACTCTGCATCAACTGTGTTTTGTAGAGGAAAAGAACAAAGGTTCCCAGGCATTACCACAGATGGGCTGGAATTTTACTAACAGCCTTCATACTCACCAGCTATGCAAACCTAGGTGTGTTACTTAACCAATCTGAGCAGAAATTTCCTGATATCTAAAATTCAAATATTATCACTCATCCAGTAAATTTGCTGAAAGGATTAAAGTGTGTCTAAGTTTCATCATATAGAAGATGCTCAAAAAATGGTAGCTCAAGAGTTCCCTGATAGTCTAGTGATTAGGACTTGGCACTTTCACCACTGTGGCCTGGGTTCAATCCCTGATCTGGGAACTAAGATCCCACATCAAGCTGCTGCACACCATGGCCAAAAAATAAATAAGTGGCAGTTAAAGTCAATGTTATTATTATGTTTGATTGGTTTCTCTTTGAATAAATTTCTGTGACCTAAATGAGGAAGCTTATTCAAGGCATACATCCAGATATTTTTAAAGGGGATTTTTTTCATCCAAATTATATGCATCAATATTGTTTACCTGAGTGGAAGAAATTATAGAATGGAAAAGTGACTTTCTAATGACCAAACAGAATTAGTTAAATAAATTATCCTATCAGTGCAGGAGGAGGAGAAAAAAAAAAAAACAGGGTTGAAAAGGTTTTCTCCCTCTGCCTATGGGTTCAGTTTATTGCTACAACCCTCTAATTTGTTTTGGGGATATGGTCGTGCCATTTCCAGTTTTATAAGGAATTGGAACTATATTTCAAAATAGGGACAACTGGATTTAAAAAAATTACTTTTATACAAATGGAACTCATTTACAACTAGTTATTCAAATATCCAGCAATAGCATAATAAAAATTTAGGCCCTTCATTTAATTAAATGCTCTGTTTACTATTCCCTGGAAGTAGTCACACACAATTGGGAACTGCTCTCTTTCATGTATTTAAAATAGCATCTAACATTAAGACCGTCATTTATTAAGAAGTAACTTGCCGATCTGAAAGTGCTGATGTGATTTCAAAATGTATCTAGAATGAATCCAACTCACTGAGGGTTATATGCATAGATGAGGGAAATAAGAAGCTTATGACAGGATTTTCATAGCTATCTCAAAATGGCAAATGAAGATAAATTGCAGAAATCAGGATTACATGTTGTAATCAAAGAGGAACCTTTCTACAGACTGAAACAAACTTGGAAAATAAATGAATGGAAGATTAAACAATGAAGTCTGAGTAATATTACTTGTTCCCCTGTGATTAAAGCCTGACAGGAACCATGAGTCAAAATGTAAACATATGCTAGTTATAGTGGCCTCCACTAGTTTATCTTTGGTAAACCACAGCTGCCTCAAACTTACCATTGAAAACATGTTTTAGAGAAATGAAACTAGCCACAACATTTTTTTTCATTCATGTGATATGTTATTTATAATAAGCAATTCTTATGAGAGGAGTTAGCTTACTTAAAATATTCTAATGACTTTTTAAAATTCTGCAAAATATACTATATAATCTCCTTCATCTGAATCTAAGTCAACTATATTTTAACTTGAATATATATAATTTTATGTATAAATATAATTTTATTTATAATATATACAAATATATATGTAACTTACTTATATTTTTCATACCTAATTTACCAAATATTTAAGAATTTTCCATTATATGCTTAATTTTAAGGTCTGATTTTTTTTTTCTTTTTTTCGTCTTTTCTAGGGCTGCACCCGTGGTATATGGAGGTTCTCAGGCTAGGGGTCTAATTGAAGTTGTAGCTGCCAGCCTACTCCAGAGTCACAGCATCGCAGAATCCAAGCATCATCTGCAACCCACACCACAGCTCATGGCGAAGCCGGATCCTTAACCTACTGAGTGAGGCCAGGGATTGAACCCGAAACCTCGCGGTTCCTAGTTGGATTTGTTTCCACTGCACCACAATGGGAACTCCATGATCTGAATTTTCACATGTCTTCTTTTTTCTGAGCTGGCAGTTTTAGTAATACACTACTACAAACATACAGAGGGGAGATCCCTCAAATAATATATTTCAAGAAAATGTAGTAAAGATACTAGTCAGATTCACCACTGAGTCATGGCGGGAACTCCAAGAAAATGTAGTATAAATGAGAGGAATCTAAGTATGGAATCCGCTAATTGTAGTAAAGCTAATGTTTATTCAGTCCTTACTACTTGCCAAACACTTTAGAAGAATTATTTCATTTAACTAGCAATCCCAACATGACAAAATCCCAGTGTAATCTCAAATTATAAGAATAAAGAGTTTTTAAAATTTCAGTGGTTAACAAAGAATTCAATTCATAAATGAGAACAGAAGGTCTTTTCCAGGTGACTACTTGGCAGTTTATAAAATTAAAGTTTTCCTAAAATTAACTCTATACTGATATATGCTAATCATACACTGCCCATGTCTAGAGCCAAGTTCTAAGTGATTTCTCTGCTTTGTTAGTCATTTTTTTTAGGGCCACACATGTGGCATATAGAAGTTCTCAGGCTAGGGATCAAATCGGAGCTACAGCTGAACGAGGCCAGGGACTGAACCCGCATCCTCGTGGTCACGAATCAGGTTTGTTACTGCTGAGACACAACGGGTACTCCTGTTAGTCATTTTTAACCAGCTTTTATATGAAACTTCCTTTTTGCAGGTCCAATTGAAGACTAAAAGATAAAACTTCCTTTTTTATACTTTCAGTTAATTTTCACTAAAGAATACTGTCAACAGACCCACTGCTAAGTCTAAAAGATCTTCTACGATTTGCACTTTTCATTCACTCCTGTGCTCTAACTACCTCTTGTGCTCCAAGCTCTGGGGATACAAATAGGACATGAACTCCTCAAACAACATTCAGAGACATGTAAACAACCATGGCAAATACGATGCAATATATCACACACTAGAGGCAGACAGAATGGAGGCAAAGGAGGAAGTAGTCAATTTTCACAGAAAGGAAAAAAAAAAAGGAAAATTCTGGAAGGCTCCATAGAAGCAATGGCAGAAAAGGCAGTCTCTTAAATATAAATGAAAATCTGCGACTCTCAGTGATTATTCAGTTTACTTGCAGGCTCAATCTACTTTTTGGTCAAAAGATGAATCATTTTCTAAAAAAAAGTGTAGGATTCTATATATGTCACCCACTATTCTACACTATTTTACTTCCTATTCCTGATATTTGCTTCTTCTAGCACTTATCTCGACTTCATTTTTTTCTTTTTAGTAATTAATCAGAGTGTTTTACTATCAACAATTGAAAATCCTTTATAAAATACTTACAGTGCAACCCAGTGATGCCACACCTAGGTATATAAGTCTCATAAAAATTCATGTACCAGAATGTTTATTCCTGCCTTGTGTGTAAGAGAAAAAAAATGGAAACAATTGAAAGGTCCATAACCAAAAAAATGGGTAAAATATGTTCTTTTTATAAAGTGGAATGCCATATAGCAGTTTAAATTAATAGAAGATGTGTATTAATCCATGCTGAGTGAGAACTTGAGAAGAAAGAATATCTTATTTAATAAAGATGGAAAACAGGCAAATGAACACTATGTACTGTTTATGGGTATATGTATAAGAATTAAAAAAACACAAAAATTAGAACTGGAACTTTAGGATAGGTGTTATCTCTAGAGATGGCAGGAGCAGCATGGGACAGGTTGGTTACAGGGGCTTGAACAGGATGTGCAAGATTTTAATTTGGAAGGAAGGAAAAGAAAAGAAAGAGAGAGAGAGAGGGAAGAGAAGGGGAATGAAGAACAAGATCTGAATAAACATGGCAGAATTTTATTATATGCCTGAGCTGGATAGGAGATGCATGATTTTTTGTTTTATTATTCTCTATACTTTTCTACATGTTTGAAATATTCTCTAGTAAAATTAAAGATGTGCTAATCTTTGTAATATTAACCTTCAGTGTTACTAAATCTAATAGTCAAACAAAAATTTTAAAGTAAAAAATTAGCAAACTGCATGCATAATTTTCTAGTTTTGCTAGTAAAGAAATATATTTACTTCTAGGGAAGATAATATGTACAGTTTAACTTTCCCATTCCCCTTCCATTGCATCCTTAAGGAAAGACTAAGTGGGTATCTTGGTATTACAAAGGTAAGTATTGGTGTTTATGAACTACTCTGCTGTGAACCAATTTGTGATCTAATGAAAAATCTCCTGAGAGACCAATGAAGGACTGACAACTAGCTCAACACCTATTCCACTGTTTTTCCTTTTCAAGTCCCCTCAGAATCTTTTTTTTTTTTTTGCGTTTTTGCTTTTTAGGGCCACACCCTCAGCATATGGAGGTTCCTAGGCTAGGAATCCATTCGGAGCTACCGCCGCTGGCCTACGCCACAGCCACAGCCACAGTAACGTGGGATCTGAGCTGCTTCTGTGACCTACACCACACCTCACGGCAACACCAGATCCTTAAACCACTGAGCGAGGGCAGGGATCAAACCCACAACCTCATGTTTTCCTAGTAGGATTCGTTTCCGCTGAGCCATGACAGGAACTCCATCCTATCAGAATTTTTAAGTTCACAGTTCAGCAGGCCCCCAAATGGAAATGCTTAATATTAATTTATTTGTTGATAACTAAATTATTATTTCCAGAGTCAGAATTAAAGTGTCAGTATGGCAAATCAAAGAACCAAGGTCAAATCTATGTGGGATCTCTGACATCAAAATAGGATAAAGATCTAAAGAGTGGCCATTTTTAGGGAAAAGCCCAGGGCTGGGAGGATGGAGACCTAGCCCCTGGGGCTAACTGCTGCTCTTAGTAGGGTGATTTTAGAGATTCCCTTAAACCCTCTAAACCTTCATGTCCTTGTCCTATAATTGAATCTGATAATTTTAAAGTTCTTTCTAGGTCTAAAAGCCTGTAATTTGTGTCCTAAATCATAGCAAGATATGAGCATTTAGATTAAACCATGAGTATTTAAGATATTTTCATTAAAGATTTTCACAAGTCTGATAAATGAGGTAAAGCACTAAAAGAATTCAATCCCAGCCCTCAAAAAGCTCAAGGTTTTGTAGGAAAGACAAAGATCTTGGTGTTAACTATTGTAATAGAGGCAGATACAATGTGTTACAGAATGAGATAAAAGCACTTAATCCTAACTAGGGAAATCAAGAAAGGCTTTCTGGAGGAAGTAAAGTTTAAATTAAATTCTAAAGGATAAATAGGAAATAGCTGAGGGAAGAAGCAAGTAGGAACCCCATACGAAAATGTAGAGAAGTAAAATGAGAACATGGGTTATTTCAGTAAAGAGCAAGTAGTGTGGTATGAATGTAATTCAGAGTAGGAGGGTATGGGAAGAGACAAAAGTGCGATTTAGGCAAAGGTCAGATCATGAGAGTTACTGCATGCCAAGAGTAATGAGGAACCACTTTAAGCCAAGGATAGAGATCAGATACAATGTGACTTTTAGCTAAATCTTTCTGAAAGCTCTGTGGGTGACAGATTGCAGATGTGAGAGACTAGAATCAAGGAGACCAGATATAAGACACCAGAACACTAATTCAGGTAACAACTGATGAGGGCCTTTGCTAATATGTGTTTTGGTTCTTAGAAGGGCAGAAAAGAATAGATCCTGGAAACTACAGATTGCTGAACTACGTTTTTCTCTCTAGAAAACTCCACAAAAATCAGCATTAGAAAATGCGTTGAATCATTGATCACTAGGAACCACTAATGAATCACAAATGGTTTACCCAAACCACATTCCTCCCCCTTGCGATGGAGGTGCCAAAGTAAGAGACAGGAGAAGGCGATAATGGACCCGTGCCTTGACTTCTCTGTTTTGGTGGCTCTGTTTCATTGTGGAGTGTGGGCATTAGCACCACCCCGTGCTTTGCTTTTGGATTTGCCCTACATTGCAATAATCTCAATGAGGATTTCATTGTAAGAAATGTTAGGACCTCAGTGAGACCCAAACAACTCAGAGATGGGCCTTTAAGTCCCAAAAAAGGTCAAATGAAAGGTACTGGGCCATACCTAAAAATAGTTTCCCGTTTCAGCCAAATTACCCATGAATTCTATGTCAAGAATTCATCTACGGCCAAACCACCTGAACGCGCCTGATCTCATCTGTCAAGAATTCAACACAGGAGTTCCCACTGTGGCTCAGTGGTTAACGAATCTGACTAGGAATCATGAGGTTGCGGGTCTGATCCCTGGCCTCACTCAGTGGGTTAAGGATCTGGCGTTGCTGTGAGCTGTGGTGAAGGTCACAGACGCGGCTTGGATCCTGCATTACTGTGGCTGTGGCGTAGGCTGGCAGCTGTAGATCCGACTGGACCCTTAGCCTGGGAATCTCCCTGTGCCACGGGTGCGGCCCTAAAAAGCAAAAAAAAAAAAAAAAAAGGAAAGGAATTAGAATTCCCTGAGTGCAGGAACTCATTCTGCTTTATTCAACACTATATCACCAACATGTAGCATGGTACTTGGAACATAGTAGGTTGTTAATATTTATTGAATGAATGAATGAGTGAATGAATGGATGAATCTCTGGCTTCCTTGATTCAGACTAGACTCTCTTGTAAGACTCCATTTTGCCTCAGCCTCTCCACTTTGCTTTCTGCTGTGACCAGCCTTCTCACCCCCACAGTATCCTATTTCACCCCTCACCCCTGCCTGGTTTAGCTCTTCCAGTCTTGACCTCGTCCCTCAGGCTACACAATGAGCCTTCTGTTTGTCTTGGAGCTGTTTCTCTTGCTGCCTCAGTGATCAGCTAGAGCTGTTAACCTCAGCTGCTCTTTGCTGCCTTGACTTGTCAAAACACAAAACAAAGCAGCCAAAACCATAGCTGCCTTGGGATCCTACAGCTAATCCTTGAGAACCACCTCTAATTATCAAATTTACAGAAGGCACATCAAATTTACAGTGTGGCTAATACAATGGTAAATCAATACCATAATGGCCTTCGCAGGTTGGTCCATCACATCTCTGGAATGTTGTTCTCAAGCTGGGTTCCATTCTTTAAGAGGAAAAGATTGAAAACCTATGTCTAAAAGAGCATGATAAGTTTGTAAAACTATTGGAATAAAAATGGGGCTAAACATCCAAACTCTGGAGCTGGACTGAGTTTGAATCCTGGCTCTAATACTTACTATGTAATATTTGGTCAATTAATTAATCTTGTGTCTTGGTTTTTCCAACTGTGAAGTGGGGCTAATAGTAGTGCCCATCTCATAGAATTATGAGGACTAAATGAGTTGATGCGGGCAAAGCACTTAAAATAGCATTAGACACATATAAAGTGCTACATGACTGTCAGATATTATTATATGAAGAATGTTATGAAACTGGTACAGTATTTGACTCACTATTCCTCAAGACCCTTGGTATTTAGAATATGGTCTAAGGCCCAACAGAATAGGCTTCACCTGAGAGCTTGTTAGAGATACAGAATCTTAGGCCCCACCTTTGACCTATTGAACTAAAAAGGACACAACAGGAACCAAGTGGGGAGAGACATAGTAAGATGTCAAGTCCATGTAAGAACAAAATTAATTTTTTCAGTCTTCTTTACCCTCCCCCATCTTTAGTTCTGTCTCCCTCCATCCCTGTTTTCTTTCTTTCTTTCTTTTTGCTTTTTTGTCTTTTTGCCTTTTCTAGGGCCTCACTCAAGGCATATGGAGGTTCCCAGGCTAGGGGTCTAACAGGAGCTGTAGCTGCCGGCCTTTGCCACAGCCACAGCAATGCGGGATCCGAGCCATGTCTGCAACCTTCACCACAGCTCACGGCAACGCCGGATCCTTAACCCACTGAGCAAGGCCAGGGATCGAACCCGCAACCTCATGGTTCCTAGTCAGATTCATTAACCACTGAGCCACGACGGGAACTCTCCAACCCTGTTTTCTTGTATAATACACTTTAAAAGGGAAAGACACACTAGTCAGAGGAAGCAGCAACAAACTTGGAGGGTGTGTCCCCTACCAAGTGCAGCACCACCTGGGCTGCTGTTCAGGTTGTCCTAGGCTAAAGGAGTCCCAGACAAAAGCAGCCAACAAAGTTACTTCTCTTCACCTACCAGAGAGCAAAGTCAAAGAATCAAAAGTGGGCTGAGGGATGACGATGAGGGGAGCAGGCCAGGCTCCTGACTCTGCTTACGTCTCTAGCTCCAGAAGGGAAGAACTTCCCCAAAGGGAGAATCCCAGCTTGACCAGCTAACTGTGCCCTGCACTGCAGCCAAGTGGAATGTCCCTATTCTGGACCCGCCCCATCCTCTTGGGAGGAGTAGGAGGAAGCAGCCAAGGGAAGAGAAAAGAATCTCAGGCAGCCTGGGGGCCCTCACATTGGGAGGCCAGAGAAAGGGTGTGTTTGAGTTCCCACCATGAGACTCAACCAGGGGAATCCAGCCAAGCATATAATCGGGTCTCGCTCAAAATGATGCAGTAGGTGCTCAAAAATGCACCGCATTTCAGGAGCTGCTGATCTCACTTGACAGTAATCAGATGATTAATAGCATTAATACAAAGAAAGTACATGGCACTAAAAGACCAGAATCTGTCACAATCTTTTTCCTCCTGTGTTAACCAGGTATTTGCAGAGGAAGGCATTAAGTGAGGATTGTTAGGAAAAGGTGTAAACAGATAAAAACTGAGAATCCTTGTTGCTCCTCTAATTTTCTGAGTCCTGCTCTTAGTCACTTAACATTCACTAGGACTTCAATTTCCTTATATGAAATAAAGGTTGAAGACAATAGCTAGCAAAGGAAATAAAATTGACAGAGATGGGCATCATAGACATATCTGGGCAGAGATTCTTTTCTGTTGAGTTTCCCAGCAGAGAGATCCCTGGTCTCACTTTGGCAGTGTCACAGCTTCCCAGGTTGTCCCACACAAGGAATTTATCCTCAATTACCTGCTTCATTTGAAAAATGAAGAAAATAAAAGTGGTCAGTGAAGCCTGACTGAGTATTTGGGAAAGATTCTAAATCCATCAAGGTTCACAGGCAAATCACCCTTCATTACACCTCCTAAGCACCATTTTAATATAGATGGTCTAACACAGAACTTGAGAGTGGGGGAGAAGGGGTCACATACAGGCCTCAGGGCGTGATGGTATTGGGGAGATGGGATGAGATATGGAATCAGTTGGTACCCATTTGTATATGGCATCCAAGCTGCAAAGATCCCTCCTGCCAGATGACGGAATGGGAAAGGGAATAGGGAAAAGAAGAGAATCCAAATTGTCCTGATTCACTACACCCTAGAGAGGCCCAGACAAGGTCTCTATATGTCTTAATCCATTTGACCTGCTATAACAGAATACTACCGACTGAGTGGATTATAAACAACAGAAGTGTATTTCTCACAGTTCTGGAGGTTGGGGAGTTTAAGATCAAGGTGCTAGTACATTCAGTGTCTGGTGAGAGCCCACTTCCTGATTCATAGACAGCAGCTTCTTTTCCTTTCTTTAAAAAAAAAATTATCGAGGTATAGTTGAATCACAATGTTGTGGGGGGAGTTCTGAATTTTTTTATTTTATAATGATTTCTATTTTTCCATTATACCTGGTTTACAGTGTTCTGTCAATTTTCTACTGTACAGCAAGGTGGCCCAGTCACACACACGTGTATACATTTTTTTCTCACATTATCATGTTCCATCATAAGTGACTAGATATAGTTCCCAGTACTATACAGCAGGATCCCATTGCTTATCCATTCCAAAGGCAATAGTTTGCAGCTATTAACCCCGAATTCCCAGTTCATCCCACTCCTCCCCCCTTGGCAAACACAAGTCTGCTCTCCATGTCCATGATTTTCTTCTCTGTGGAAATGTTCATTTGTGCCATGTATTTAGATTCCAGACATAAGTGATATAATATGGTATTTTTCTTTCTTTTTCTGAGTTACTTCACTTAGTATGAGAGTCTCTAGTTCCATCCATGTTGCTGCAAATGGCATTATTTTGTTCTTTTTTATGGCTGAGTAGTATTCCATTGTGAATATATACCACATCTTCTTAATCCAATCATCCATCAATGGACATTTAGGTTGTTTCCATGTCTTGGCCACTGTGAATAGTGCTGCAATGAACATGTGGGTGCATGTGTCTTTTTCAAGGAAAGTTTTGTCCAGATATATGCCCAAGAGTGGGATTGCTGGGTCATATGGTAGTTCTAGGTATAGTTTTCTAAGGTACCTCCATATCGTTTTCCCTAGTGGTTATACCAATTTACATTCCCACCAGCAGTGCAGGAGAGTTCCCTTTTCTCCACACCCTGTCCAGCATTTGTTATTTGCGTACTTATTAATGATGGCCATTCTGACTGGTGTGACCTGGTTACAATGTTGTGTTAATTTCTGCTATATAGCAGAGTGATTCAGTTATAAATAAACACATGTTCATTCCCATAAAGGTTACCATAGAATACTGAGTAGATGGGAGTTCCCCCTGTGATTAAGAACCTGACATAGTATCCACGAGGATGCGGGTTGAATCCCTGGCCTCATTCAGTGGGTTAAGGATCTGGTGTTGCCACAAGCTGTGGCACAGGTTGCAGATGCTGCTAGGACCCTATGTTGCTGTGGCTGTGGAGTAGGCCAGCAGCTGCAGCTCTGATTCAACCCCTAGTCTAGGAACTTCTATATGCCACAAGTGTAGTGCTCCCCGAAAAAGAAAAAAAAATACTGAGTAGATTTCCCTCTGCTACACCACAGGTCCCTGTTGACCATCCATTCCATATACAATAGTGTACACCTGCCAACCCAAGCTCCCTATCCACAGATGGCAGCCTTCTCACTGTGTCCTCACTTGGGGGAAGGGGCAAGAGAGCTCTCTGAGGTCTCTCTCTCTCTCTTTTTTTTTTTTTTTTGTCTCTTTAAGGCCACACTCACAGCATATGGAGGTCCCAGGCTAGGGATGGAATCGGAGCTGTAGCTGCTGGCCTACACCACAGCAACATGGGATCCAAGCCGTGTCTGCAACCTATACCACAGCTCATGGCAACCTTGGATCCTTAACCCACTGAGCAAGGCCACAGATTGAACCTGGGTCCTCATGGATGCTAGTCAGACTCATTTCTGCTGAGCCACAGTGGGAACTCCTGGGGTCTCTTTTATAAGGGCACTAATTCCAGTCATGATGGCTCCACTTTCATGACCTAATCACCCCAAACTCCCACCCCTAAGTACCACCAAAATAGGGATTACATTTCAACACAGGAATTTGAGGGGGACACCAACAGTCAATCTATTGCAACATACTTGAAAGAGTAAAAGAGGCTTACCTTCTTTCTAAGCTCCTTATTACTACTCAAAGGTCAAAACCAGTTATTGTTTTAAGACTGCATTGTAGCTTAATCTTAGTTGAAAGAGAATGAGACAGGCTGATGTTTTAATGTCAGGATGGTAGCAAGAAAATCTGGTGTCAAATGTGAAAGTTTATTATATCAGAAGTGGGATGGGAAGCAAAGAATTAACAGGAACATATGTAACACATATGCCCCCAAATTTTCAGTTATCTCATGATGAGTGTATTTGCTGAAAGCAGTGTTTCAGGAAGGCTACACCACATTTGGGGGCTATGTTAAGTAACAGAGTAAAGAGGGAGAAAAAGGAAATAGAAGCTTATCAAGAAGGAAATGAGTCAAACAAAAGCAGAAAAATCTCTAGAATAATTCTGAAGTCAATCTGTTTAGAAATCTCAGAGACCCTTGGAGTTTCTGTCATGGCTCAGAGGATAAAGAACCCAACTAGCATCCATAAGGATGCAGGTTCAATCCCTGGCCTCACTCAGTGGGTTAGGATCTGGCGTTGCCGTGAGCTGTGGTGTGGGTGGCAGACACAGCTCATATCCTGTGTTGCTGTGGCTGTGGCATAGGCCAGTAGCTACAGCTCCGATTCAACCCCTAGCCTGGGAACCTCCATATGCCATGGACGCAGCCCTAAAAAGACAAAAAAAAAAGAGAGAGAGAGAGAGAGAGAGAAGAAAAAAAAAGGAAACCTCAGAGACACTTAAATCTTTGGGGAGGAGAACCATCAATCTAGGCCCTTCTTGGTTTATCATTTACAGTTCTGAAACTTAGCCAAGTTTAGTGAGAACCATAAGACTGTATTTTATTTTTTTATAGTATTGCTGGAATATCAACTTATGGAAAAAGACAACAAATTTCAATGGAACAAGAAAAAAGATGATGTAAAATCAAATACTAACAGCATTAAGAAATAGATATTATTTACTTATATATTTATTTATTTATTGTCTTTTTCATCATTTTTTTAGGGCCGCATCCATGGTATGTGGAGGTTCCCAGGCTAGAGGTCTAACCGGAGTTGTTGCTGCCAGCCTAAGCCAGAGCCACAGCAACGCCAGATCTGAGCCGCGTCTGCAACCTACACCACAGCTCACAGCAACACTGGATCATTAACCCACTGAGCGATGCCAGGGATTGAACCCACAACCTCATGGTTCCTAGTCGGATTCGTTAAGCGCTGTGCCACGACGGGAACTTCTAGACTGATTTTTAAATTAAACATTTCTAGCTCCAACTGGAGATTACTACCTATCCCAGGAATACTATTCAAATGATGAACATTGAGTCCAAAGATGTAACTCACTTCTTTGGTAGGGGTTTTGAAGTGGCTTATGGAAATAAAATTAAACAAATGTTCTACCTAGTGCAAGAGTAAATGACACGTACTGGATTCTGTTCAGCAGGCAATTGCTTTTTTTTTTTTTTTTTTAATCTTTTTAGGGCCGCATCCTCGGCATATGGAGGTTCCCAGGTTAGGGCCCTAATTGGAGTTGTAGCTATTGGCCTATGCCACAGTCATAGCAACGCAGGATCTGGGCCACATCTGCATTTTACACCATAGCTCACAGCATCACCAGTGCGTCTTACACCACAGCTCACAGCATCACCGGATCCTTAACCCCCTTAGCAAGGCCAGGTATCAAACATGCATCCTTATGGATGCTAGTCAGGTTCATTAACTGCGGAGCCACGATGGGAACTCCAGCAGGCAACTGTTATTGTCCTAATTTACTGCTTGATCCTAACTTCAAAAGCAATAGGAGCTTCTCTAACAAAATTCCATTCATTCCCTCATGCTATAATTGTAGGAATTTTTCACTCTTAAATTTCACTAACTTCCATGAATTATCATTAAATTAGTAAATTAAGCTTTGTTGAGACTTTTTTTTTTACTTTTTTAGGGCCGCACCTACAGCATTTGAAAGTTCCTAGGCTACAGGTTGAATTGGAGCCATAGCTGCCAGCCACAGCCACAGCCATGCCAGATCCAAGCTTAGTCTGTGACCTACACTGCTGCTCACAGCAACACCGGATCCTTAACCCACCGAGAAAGGCCAGGGATTGAACCTGCATCCTCACGGATACTAGTCGGGTTCATTACCACTGAGCCACAAAAATAACTTCCAGATATCTTTTAATATAGCATTTTAGAATAGATAAGAATTCCAACATACATAGGCGTGTGTGTATAGCATATTATTATATTCAGGCATATACATGTAGATGTACAAATGTGCATATATGCATTGACTTAAATTCAATCACAAACACATTGCTCTTGTTTCTCTCAGTAACAATAAAAACCATCTTGAGAAATTCAAAATTTAAATATCATTATAAAAACAATCTTCACACATTATATCTAATCTACATTTAGTACGTTGCTTTTTTTTTTTTTTTTGCGCTTTTTAGGGCCTCACCCGCAGCATATGGAAGTTCCCAGGGTAGGGGTCTAATCAGAGCTGTAGCTGCCGGCCTACACCACAGCCATAGCAACACGGGATCCGAGCCGTGTCTGCAACCTATACCACAGCTCACAGCAACGCTGGATCGTTAACCCACTGAGCAAGGCCATGGATCGAACCCACAAACTCATGGTTCCTAGTCAGATTCGTTGACCACTGAGTCACGACGGGAACTCCTAGTATGTGGTTCTTTGAATGTGTATTTCTGCATCCAGTATGATTTTCCCACTAAAATTAAATTTTCTTCTAATTTTAACACATCACAAAGGTGATGGCATCTATTTCCTGCATAAGCCTCTGAGAGACAGCTTTCCAGAACAAAAGACAAACTAAGAAACAAAGCAAAATGATTTAAAATCTACAATCCTTAAAATGAGCTCTTAAAAATGATACTCTTTTTAGTCTTGGTAAATTACTGTGTTGTAACTGATCCTTTTGCATAGTGCTTATCAATGTAGAAAAGTGTGACAGCTTTAATCATTTTCAGTCCTGCAAGCTATTTATAATAAAGTAGAAACTCATTTCTGGAGTTCCCGTCGTGGCCCAGCGGTTAGCGAACCTGACTAGCATCCATGAGGATGCGGATTCAATCCCTGGCCTCGCTCAGTGGGTTAAGGATCTGCTGTTGCCATGAACTGTGGTGTAGGTCACAGATGTGGCTCAGATCCTGAGTTGCTGTGGCTGTGGCATAGGCTGGCAGCTGTAGCTCCGATTCAACCCCTAGCTTGGGAACCTCCATAGGCCACAGGTGTGGCCCTAAAAAGACAAAAAGGAGAAAGAAAGAAAGAAAGAAAGAAAGAAAGAAAGAAAGAAAGAAAGAAAGAAAGAAAGAAAGAAAGAAAGAAAGAAAGAAAGAAAGAAAGAAAGAGGGAGGGAGGGAGGGAGGGAAAAGAAAAAAACTCATTTCTGTCTGTTTAGCTTTATTGTTTTTTTCAAATTAAGAAAATGTCATTATCGGAGTTCCCATCATGGCACAGCGGAAACAAATCCATCTAGGAACCATGAGGCTATGGGTTCAATCCCTGGCTTCACTCAGTGGGTTAAGGATCTGGCATTGCCATGAGCTGTGGTTTAGGTCACAGACGTGGCTCGGATCTGGCGTTGCTTTGGCTGTGGCGTAGGCTGGCAGCTACAGCTCCGATTAGAACCCTAGACTGGGAACCTCCATATGCTGCAGGCATGGCCCTAAAAAGAAAAAAATAAATAAAAAACAAAAATAAAATGTCATTATCTTTATCTCCATCTCCTCTAATTCTAGTAGTATCTATAGAACCTGAACACTTGGCATGTGCTTCCTCAAGCTAACACATCCCATATACAATTCATATAAAGGAAGAGACTTCCTAACCTGCTGTCTCTTGTCCTTCTTTATTTCAAAATTATGACTCAGGGTTCAGTGGTACACATATATTATGGCCATCAGAAATTTTTATTTTAAGTTTTTAGTTGATTACACCTAAACTACAGAATCATGGAGTTATAGGCAAGAGCCCTCTCATTTTGCCTCAGAGGTTAAGTGACTTGCATCATTTAGCTCAGTAAATAGAAGGCTTGGTCCAGAACTCAGGTGTTGCTCCCAAGTGACTAATCCTGAGTGTGTGTACTATGAGATAAACACAAGTAACAGCGTCGGATTCTTTGTCAAAGAGAAAATGAGAATCCACTCTAAAATACCATTCAGCTCCACAGGTTTCCAGGCTATTCTAGTTCTGTTCTAAATGAATAGGAATGTGTAGATTTTATAAACAGAGCCACATTTTCAAATAAGGGAGTAAGACAAATGCAGCCTCATAGGAGGTATGTCTGCTAAATAAAGAATGTGCCTCCTCTCTCAGAAAATCTTCATATACATTTTCTTAACTTGAGAAGTCAAGCTAAATTTGATTAAGTACATTTCTGCATATCACACGAACCTAGCACTAGTATAGAAGAAAGTAGAAACTGAAAGAAATGCCACATATTTCATGGTGTGATTCCGTTTCTTTCCAAATGATACTTCCTTTGAAATGGCATAGATTTGGAATCTGCCTTTTGGAAAATGCTTCTTTTCAATTTTCAAATATAATTGTGATGTAATTGATCTAATCTGCATTTCAAAGCTTCTAGAGCTGAGCTTGCCACCAAAGTTAAGCACGAGATCTCCTTTTATGGACCAAAATAAAGAAGAGTGTATTGAATTATTAGACAAGTTTTTGTTCTTTTCTTCAAATATTTGCATGAATTATTCAGGCCTTGTATGGATGGAGCTTTGAAATATTCAAATTCCTTGAAATATTTCATTATTTAAGGTTCATACTTATTAAATTGTGTAGGATGCACTTTTCCTGTGAAAGTGCAGATTCAATTCAATTATTATTCACTTCAGTAGAGAGTGTATACAGAGCACAGTCTCAGGTGTTGGAAGAGATGTAAAGATAAGCAAGGCAGTCTTCAGAGATTTTACCCACGGGGGAACACAAAGCCATAAAATACTTGTAAACCACAAGTTATAGAGTTTATAAAGAGAAGAGATACCTTCCAGCCAGAGGCTAAAGGAAGAACTTCAGAGAGCAGCTGGCATTTCAGATGGTCCCTGAAGGACTGACATAAATAAGGGAGCCAGGAAAGGAAGGGGCTGAGATCTCTGCTTGACTCAGGCTCTGATTTTCATCTATGAAACCCCTTTTAGGCATGATAACCCATGCAGTCATCTTCCCAGGCAGGATGCAAGCTCCTCTGGTGTAAACCTTGATCCGGTCCCCCATCTGGCAAATACATTCTGACTATCCCAGGAGCCCCCTTTCTGAAGGCTGCTCCTGCACTCCTTTCCCACAGATACTCCCCCATTCAGCAATACTGGGCATCACAGGCAGCCCTAAAGAGGCAGTGCAGAGTAGCAATCACAAGCTCATCAGAACTCTTATACATACCTGTCCCTTCCCTCCCTTGAGTTCTGCTTATTGGAAGATACAATCCAAAGCTGGAGACCTGGCCACAAGTGTGGCCATGTGACCAGACCCCCACTTCCAATGCATCCATGCTACTCCAGGCGATAGTACTTAACTTAGTGTACAAAGCTTTCCTGTCCAGCTTCATTTATTTATTTAGGCCAGGCCTGAGGCATGCATAAGTTCCCAGGCCAGGGACGGAACCTGAGTCACAGCAGTGACAACACCAGATCCTTAACCTGCTGAGCCACCAGGGAACTCTCAGCCTCACTGATCGCCCCTCTCCCTGGCCTTGCAAGACCCCAACACACACACATACACAAACATACACATATGCTCAATCACAGGCACCACACTGTATTTTGTTTGTTTTGCTTGTGTGTCCTCTTCTATTTGGAATACAAGCCTCTCTTCCTTGGGCTGTCCAAATACTTCCTACTCATCCTTTAAGTCTCAACTCAAATGAATTTTTTTATTTTGATAGTGTCCTCCTCTTTCTAATAAAACAATTTAGTCTTTCTGGGCTGACCCCACAGTATGTGTGATCAGCACAACACATCAGTCTTGATGTTTTGTCCATACAATAAAGGTTTATTTCTCCTTACTGGAGGTAGGGGGGGAAGGAAGAAAACTATGAATATTTTTAAGTTAAGTCTTTTTTGGAGGAGAGTGTCCAAAATTATAAATTTTGACACAAACATATCAAAATACTGCCACATTTAACTATCCTGCTACTAGGAAGACACTGAAATGGTCTAAAAGAGGAAAGACAGGGGATCACAGCAGGTATGTGAACAGTGCAATGGCAAGAAAGAGAACATTCAAGGAAAGAGGATCAATAGAATGTGTAATCAACTGGCTCTGGAGAAAATAGGAGGAATCAAGGACGGGTGTGATTTTGACACTTAGAAACTAGAAAGACGGTATCCGTGATGGACTTTGAAAGGTTCAAAGGGGGAGGAGATCTGATGAAAAATGAAGGACATCAAGTGGAACAATCACAGGCTAAGTACTGAGATAAACACAGGGGCTCATTTTAGAGATTACTGAAGACATGAGAATGCGTAAGGTTAAAGGGAAGAGGGAGTGAAACCAGAGGGCAAAGGCCTTGGGACAGCTACAGTACAAAATGAGAGGAGGAAATGAAAGCAGTTTTTAAAAAAGGAAGAGTCAGAAGAAGTAGTGAACCAGGACAGCGGAGCGTCATATTAGCCAAAGACAGAGAGAGGTAAAAGGAAGCAAGCGAGGTCAACATTGCTGGATGCTGCAGAGGAGTGAAGAAAGATGAGGACTGAAGGAAAAAGCCACTGAATTTGGTGATTGGGAAATGACAGTGGTGACCTCAAATAGAGCAGTTTCCCAGAGAAACGTAGGAGGGGAGGAAGCTAGATCGCAAACAGTAGAGAGCAAATGAGGGTTGACTTACAGCCAAGATGGCATTTTGAGGACCACTCTAATCCCAAATGACAGTGATAACAGATGAAATATAAAATGGGAGCAATGCCAGACATGTTCAAGCTCAAAAACACCTCTGTTGCTCAGAAATGGAATGGAAATAATACAGTAAGTGGCCGAAGTTGTACGCCCACCAGATTTGGCCAAAAGCAAACAAAAGCATTCAGGAAGGAGCTGGACTCAAACATGGTATTAGGGGCTAACCCTCTCCATGTAAGGCACCTAAAATCAAGGGCCAGATAGGGCTGCCCTGTTGAAAGGAGTTGCCTAAGGCGACAGACGTACAAATTGACATACCTAAGGAGAATGGAAGAGTCAGACACAGTCTCACAGCCAGAATTTGACTCTGGAGAAGAGATTGGATCTATACTGCTACTACAAGGATCTGGCCTGGGAGTCCCAGGAACCAGATAGAGAAATCAGAAAACTACTAAACAGGGAAGGTTGAGTTTGGAGGGACAAAGGAAGGAAGGAAGGCAAGGAGGGAGGAAGGAAGGAAACTAATGCTAAGAAAGAGAGCCAAAAGCAGGAGCAATAACATAGAAAAGAATTCACAACAGACAACAGACAACAAAAAACGGAAGGGAAGGTTCTAAGACCAAAGAAAATAAAAGAAATCAGATTTAAATATGGAAAACATTGAAAGAAACTTAAATACGGTAGAGTGGACAGCTCTTGTTTTTTCTCTACCCAGCATTCATGTCCTTTTCTTTTGATAACATCATTTCAATTTTCCTTAGAAAACCAGCCTTTTTTGTTTTTTGCTTTTTAGGGCTGCACCTGGGGCATGTGGAGATTCCCAGGCTAGGGGTCCAATCAGAGCTACAGCTGCTGACCTATGCCACAGCCACAGCAATGTGGGATCCGAGCCGCATCTGCAACCTACACCACAGTTCACGGCAATGCCAGATCCTTAACCCACTGAGCAAGGCCAGGGATTGAACCCGCAACCTCATGGTTCCTAGTCAGATTCATTTCTGCAGCGTCATGGAGGTAACTCTTAGAGAACCAGTCTTAATCTCTCAGTCAATATGCATACTCTAACCCACTGACTAAAATGATTGGTTCAGAGATAAACATGTGACTGAACCAACCAATCAAAACCATCCTAGAATTTCTGCAGGTAGCAACAGCTAACACTAAAAAGGAAGTCTGGGGTATTGCTGAGAGAGTATTATATAAGCTGAGGCTTTCCACATTTTGTCACCACACAGAGAGACCCTGTCTAGAAATGCAACTAAGACAGAGGGAAGGACACTGGAGGAATTGAGAAAGCAAGACCAAGATCTAATGGTATTGTATGATACCCTGGATCCAGACATATTGGCTTCTTCTAGTTAAGTGAGCCCATAACATTCCCTTTTTTGGTTAAGTTGATTTGAATGAGGTTTCTGTTATTCTTACCTGAAAGAGTCCTGAGAAAAAAAAAGAGACATAGTTTCTATTTCCAGATAACAGGATCAGTTATCTAGAAAATCCAAGAGGGAGTTCCCATTGTGGCACAGAGGAAACAAATCTGGCTAGTATCCATGAAGATTAGGATATGAACCCTGGCCTCGCTCAGTGGGTTGCAGATCTGGCATTGCCATGAACTGTGGTGTCGGTTGCAGATGCGGCTCGGATCCTGCATTGCTGTGGCTGTGGTACAGGCCGGCATCTGTAGCTCCGATTAGACCCCTAGCCTAGGAACCTCTACATGCCGGGGGTTCAGCCCTAAAATGACAAAAGACAAAAACAAACAAACAAACAAAAAACTGTGAACAGGCAATTCACAAAAGAGGAAACATGAATGGCAAACATTTGAAAAGATGCTCTGTCTCACCATTTTAGGGGAAAATGCAGATAAAAATATGGGAATATCATTTTTCATATTTAATTAGCAATAAGTAAAAAAGATTGATGTCAAGTATTAACAAGTGTGTTGGAAGACAGGTGTGCTCTTAAACCACTTCTGGGAATATAAACTAGGCAAGGCTTTTTAGAGAACAAATTGGGCAGAGCCCTTCCAACTTTATTCTTTTTTTTTTGGTCTTTTTTTTAGGGCCGCACCCATGGCATATTGAGATTCCCAGGCTAGGGTGTTAATCAGAGCTGTAGCTTCCAGCCTACCCCACAGCCACAGCAATGCCAGATCCGAGCCACATCTGTGACCTGCACTACAGCTCACAGCAACACCGGGTCCTTAACCACTATGCAAGGCCAGGAATCGAACCTGGGTCCTCATGGATATTAATCAGGTTCGTTAACCACTGAGCCACGACAGGAATGCCAGCCCTTCCAACCTTAGATGCATCTATCCTTTGACTCCACTATTTCATAGCTTGGTACCTACCCTAGAAAAATACTTGCATGTGTGCAAAAAGGAAAGTAGTATGAGGCTGTTCACTAAAGTACTATCTGCAGTAGTAAAAACCCAGAGCAACTTAAATAATTAGCAAAAGACAACAGTTAACTCAACGGTGATGCATCTGAGTTATGTAAGGGTATGTAGCAGTTGAAAAGAATTAGAACACACTGACACAGAAAAATCTCCAAGAGACATGGCTAAATTTAAAAAACAAAACAAACAAAAAAGCAAGCAAGCTGAAGAACAATCCACACTATATGATACCATTAAGGTCAGGTCAAAGCAAAATTCCCTCTCTCTCTAATTCTGTATGTGTGTACATATCTATATAAATAAATAATATATACATAAATAATGTTTGAAAAGATGAAAAGGCACAGTCCAAAATCTGTGTTGGCCCAAAGTTGGAAACTGAAACAGAGGTGGGAGGAGGGATAAAAAGGAAAACATTTGATTTACTTGTAGTGTGTGATTTTTTTTTTCAAGATCCCATGCAGGAGTTCCCATCATGGCTCAGTGATTAATGAATCTGACTAGGAACCATGAGGTTGTACGTTCGATCCCTGGCCTTGCTCAGTGGGTTAAGGATCTGGCGTTGCCGTGAGCTGTGATGTAGGTTGCGGATGCGGCTCGGATCCCGCGTTGCTGTGGCTGTGGCGAAGGCCAGCAGCTACAGCTCCTGTTAGACCCTTTGCCTGGGAACCTCCACATGCCGCGAGTGCGGCCCTAGATAAGGCAAAAAGACAAAAAAAAATCCCTTACAGATTTATGAATGTAGGTCTTCACTCTTCTTAGGAAAAGACCCTCCCCTTTCTAAAAGCTTGCTCCAAATCAGGCATCTGCGTCCCATGTGCTACATTCCAGACTAGCTGCATTCTTGGTGAAGCAGTGACTCAGCCCAGTGTGCCCCGGGCCAGAGGGGGGCAAAGCGATTCTGTGCTTCAGTCCTGGGTCAACATTCACTCAGACAGACCATGGGCAAGTCGGTTTCAGCTCCTTTCTCACCACCAGCTCAGTCTGGAAGCAGTTACCTCACAATGGAGTGAGAACAAGGGTGCAAGCAAATTGCCACCCTATAGGCCACCTCCTCCCTTCCTCCCAGTGCTTCTGGTAACCAGCCAAACCCTCCTTGGCAGTGAGGAGGTGGAGACTTCAAGGCAAATGCCTGTGGACTTTGTGCTCGGCTCACAGCAAAAGGGCAAGCTGAGAATACCATGGCTGGAAATTTTTTAATGCAGTCAAGTATTCCTTGCCCATGTGTCAGATTACGTACATAGCTTTTCTTGCACTCTTTTTGGCAATTGTAGGGCAGACAAAATGGCCCTTCAGCATGAATGAAGCCCTTGCAGAGTTGATTTACAGACTGTAAAGACAGATGGAACTGGGAAGGAGGACCCAAATGCTGTGAAAAATCTCTTTAGGGGAATGCTTTAAAAAAAAAAAAAAAACTTACTTAACGGTCAGGACGCCTCAAAGGAGAGGAAGTCCTCATGTATAAAACAGCTGTGTAAATTACATAGCTTCCAGGGTACAACTAAGGACATCATGCTACTTCCTAAACATTGGATTCCCTTCTCCTTTCTCTACTTCTACCCCCAACATAATCTAAAACAATCTTCTAACAATTACTAAACTAGGGGAAAGACAAACCACGCTGGGAAGGAAAAAAAATAGCAGCTGCTCTAGATACCTTTTTCAGAATTTGGCTAGGATTGTTGAAGTTATTTGTCATTTTCCTTTCTTCTTGGCTGCCTCGACAGCCCTTCAGGATTTCGGCTGGTTCCAAGCACTGCTCAATAAAGGTCATTCCAGAGAAGTTTCATATTCCTAAGATTCCTTACATTACTCTTTCTTCCATTTAGGAAATGAGGTCGAAAAAAATGAAAAAACAGCCCAGATTGCACCATTTCCTATGCAACTTTCTTGCAAAGCAAGCTGTGCCTCCTTTTCCAAAAGGAACAGAGAGAGGCAATTCTGACAGGGAAGTGGGCGTTGGGGCCTCTTGAGCAGCAGTAGGACTATTTGTCTTTTGAAAAGTCCCCAGCAGCTCCAAAGGCTGTTTGAAAACCTTTTGTAAAGAAGGGGAGGAAAAAGCAAAAAAAGCAGACTTCGCTGTGCTCAGCCATTCAAAAAGCCTGAGACTGCACCATGGACTTCATTCACCAGATGTTTGTTCTGCACCTATATGGTGCCAGCCTCTGTTTTAGATGCTGAGGGTAGAGCAGAAAAGACAGCCAGGTGTCTGATCCCTGAGGGGAGTGTCTGTGTGGGTGAGGAAGGGGTCTGATCTACGAAGAGAGCACCAGGAAGCCCTTTCCTGTCTCCTCTCAGCTGGGTACATGCTGGTCCCTCCCTTCTTTGGGCTCTTCCTTCTCCTGTGTCCTTGGTTTTCACCTTTCCCCTTTATAATCACATGTCCCTTTGTAAACATCAAAGCTGGACAAGGGAGCTGATGAAAATGAGGCCTGTGACTCATAGGAGGATGTTTTTCTCTCTTTCTTTTATACAATCCTCTTCTCTGGAGAATTTTTTCATTATCAGACTAGCCTGCCTCCTCTTTTTTAGAGATTCCTCATTTTAGTTCCAATTGTTGAAATCTACCCTCAACCTTCCACTGGTGTTATAAGCCACCTACAACTTGCCTAGGTCCTCAGAGTAGCCTGGCAATCATTTCTTGTTTCCCTATGCAGTCTTTTTTGTTCTTTCTTTTTTATCCTTCATTTAGACTATTCCCAAGAAATCTCTATACCCTCAGAGTTCTTTATCCACATTCCATCCCAACCTTCATGCTCACCCAGTAGCCTCAACAGATGACTGAGAACATGGAAACCATCAGAAAAGAACTCCCTCTACCAGTTCTTGTTGTGACACAGAGGAAGCAGATTCGACTAGGAACCATGAGGTTGCAGGTTCAATCCCTGGCCTCGTTGAGTGGGCTAAGGATCTGGCATTGCCGTGAGCTGTGGTGTAGGTTGAAGATGCGTCTGGGATCTGGCGTTGCTGTGGCTGTGGTGTAGGCCGGCAGCTGTAGCTTCAATTAGACCCCTAGCCTGGAACCCCTATGCTGCGGATGCGGCCCTAAAAAGCAAAAAAAAAAAAAAAGGAAAAGAAAGAAAAAGAACTCCCTCTATTTCCAGTCACCTGCTTAGACTAAATGTTTGTGTCCCTCCCAAAAAAGTTTGTATGTTGAGCTCTGATCACCAATGTGACGGTATCTGGAGGTGGGGTCTTCTGGGATGATTAGGTCACAAGGGTGGGGCTGTCATGACTGGGATTAGTGCCCTTCTATAAAAGGTCCCTCTCTACTCAATATTCTGTGATGGTCTATGTGGGAAAAGAATCTGAAAAAAAATGAATGTGTGGAGTTCCCATCATGGCGCAGCAGTTAACGAATCTGACTAGGAACCATGAGGTTGCGGGTTCAATCCCTGGCCTTGCTCAGTGGGTTAAGGATCCGGTGTTGCCATGAGCTGTGGGGTAGGTCACAGACACGGCTCGGATCTGGTGTTGCTGTGGCTCTGGAGTAGGCTGGCGGCTACAGCTCCGATTCCACCCCTAGCCTGGGAACCTCCATATGCCGCAGGTGTGGCCATAAAAGGACAAAAAGAAAAAAAAAAAAGAATGAATGTGTGTACATGTAAAACCGAATTACTTTGTTGTACAGCAGAAATTATCACAACATTGTAAACCAACTATATGTCAATAAAACTTTAAAAAAATGAAATAAAATAAAAGTGGTTCCAGAGAGTTCTCCCGCCCCATTTCCTAAGTGAGGATACAGTGAGAACCAGGAAGTGGGCTTTCGTCAGACACTGAATGTGCTGGCACCTTGATCTTGGACCTCCTAACCTCTAGAACTGTAAGAAATAAATTTCTGTTGTTTGTAATTCACCCAGTCTATGGTATTCTGTTACAGCAGCCTGAAAGGACAAGACACCAACTATGAAGTTACCTGCAGCTGCACATGTTTTCCATTCCTGCACAAAGAAAGGGCATCCTGTCACCAGGGCTTCAGTCACCCCATTCAACCTTCTCAGGGAGAACACTCCACCAGTTATTTCTTCTTCACCTCCCTTCCATTCCTTCCCCTCTGGCCAGATCGCTTCCTTCAGCCTAACAAAAAAACCTGGCCTTTCCTTGTATGAACTACCTGCTAGAGCAGGTCCAGAAACAGCCAAAGGTGCATATTAACAATAAAAAGAACCAGGACAGGATCTACATAAAGATACTCTTAATCGACTGTTGGATCTTTTGAAATTATCCCTCACGTCTCTCCTTGTCTCTCATACTCTACTTTCTGGGATATTTTTATCAACTTCTAATCCTTCCAGTGAATTTTTTTTCTTTTTTTGCTTTTTTAGGGCTGAACTGGCAGCTTATGGAAGTTCTCAAGCTAGGGGTTGAATCGGAGCTGCAGCTGCTGCCCGACGCCACAGCCATGGCAACACCAGAACCAAGCCACGTCTACGACCTGAACTGCAGCTCGAAGCAATGCTGGATCCTTAACATACTAAGGGAAGCCAAGGATTGAACTCACATCCTCATGTATCATAGTTGGGTTCGTTTCTGCTGAGACACAACAGGAACTCCCCTTCCAGTGAAATTTTTATTTTTCTAATTATCCTTTTCATTCCCAAGACTTCCTCATACTTCTGATTATTCTTTTCATAGCAACCTTGCTCTTGTTAGGTAGGTAATATACTCTCAAGTTTCTGAAAATGCTAATTAGAGGCCATTGGTTTTTTTGGGTTTTTTTGCTTTGCTTTTTTTTTTTTTTTTTTTTTTTTTTTTTTTTTTTTTTTTTTTTTTTTTTTTTTTTTTTTTTTTTTTTTTTTTTTTTTTTTTTTTTTTTTTTTTTTTTTTTTTTTTTTTTTTTTTTTTTTTTGCTTTTTAGGGCATATGGAAGTTCCCAGGCTAGGAGTTGACTTGGAGCTACAACCGCCAGCCTACACACAGCCACAGCAACGCAGGATCCGAGCTGCATCTGCCACCTACACCACAGGTCACAGCAATGCTGGATCCTTAACCCACTGAGCAAGGCCAGGGATCGAACCCACAACCTCATTGTTTCTAGTCAGATTCGTTTCTGCTGCACCACAACGGGAACTCCTGGGGTTTTTTGTTTGTTTGTTTGTTTGTTTGTTTTAAATAAATTTACTTCTGTTCTGTAAGTTATCTGTCAGCCTTGTGGGCTCCTCATCTTTACTAGACATATACCAACAAATACACACATTCTATTGCTACTCCAGGTCACATTTCTGAAATCCAGATCTTTATCTTTAATTGCCTAATGAACAACTCTGCTTTAACATTCTAAAGGCACCCCAAACTGAACTCATATTTTCCTCCAGTCTTGCTTTTTTCTTTGCTCTCACTAAATGGCACTACCATTCACTCAGTTAATCTGAGTAAGAAACCTAGGAGTAATCCTTGACTGGCTCTATTTTCCTTACCTATATCCAGTACATTAATTCCTAGTATAGAGGTCTCGGCTGACTTTGGGGGAGCTCCAAAGCTGGGATGACTTTTCAAAGTTGTCTCAAACTGGGGCTAGGGGAACCAAAGTTTTATAGCCCTCACTGAGCAGTCACTGGATGCCAGTCACCTCAAGAAGGAAACCTAAATTTGGGCTAGTGGTTCTTTTTAGCTAAGGCCCTACCTAAAGAGGGCTGCTAGCTAATGGTAGGAATACCACTACCAGCAGCCAGGGGAATAAGTTCTTCATTTCTGAAGAGGTGTCCATGTGGCACACCTCAACGTTGGCCTCTGAGCGGCCTGCCCTCATCTAGGGGTTTACTTAGCATCTCCTTTAGCTCTCACACCAAGCTATGACTTCCACTGTAGCTTTTTTTCAAACATAAATGACATGTTTTAGAGTCCATCTGCCCATCCTCAGTTTTATTGCCTAATTTTCTATAGACTTAAACTGAAACCAGGGATGCTATTGAAACCTAAAATACTTCTGGGAGTTCCCGTTGTGGCTCAGCAATAATGAACCCAACTAGTATCCATGAGAATGCGGGTTCGATCCCTGGCCTCACTCAGTGGGTTAAGGATCCAGCATTGCGGTGAGCTGTGGTGTAGGTCGCAAATGCAGCTCGGATCTGGCATTGCACTGGCTGTGGCGTAGGCTGACAGCTGCAGATCTGATTCAGCCCCTAGCCTGGGAACTTCCATACACCTGGATGTGGCCCTAAAAAAAAAAACCTAAGACACTTTCTCGCCCTTCCTGCCTCTGGCTGGGATTAGGCCATCCTCAACTTCTTTCTAAACTACAGCTATTTCTTACCTGGCAGTTCTATCTCCATTATCAACCCTCTCCAGTTTTTTTTTTTTTTTTTTTTTCTCCGTACTTTAGCCAAAGGGAGATTCCAAAAGCACAAATCTGATCAGCTCACTCCCTGCTTTCCCTTTGCCCTCACAGATAAGGTCTAACTTCTTAACACGGCTGAGAAGTCTACAAGATTTGATTTGAGCTCCCTTGTCTAGTCTGATTCTCTTAACACTCCCTTATCCCTCAGCACTGTACTTGATGCTCCTGCAAGAGAAAAGCACTTGCAGTCTCCATTAGAAACTCACTTTTTCTTTTCTTTTTTTCTTTTGCTTTCTTTTTTTTTTTTTGCTTTTTAGGGCTGTACCCACAGCATACAGAAGTTCTCAGGCTAATCAGAGGGTCTAATCAGAGCAGGAGCTAGTGGCCTACACCACAGCCATAGCAACGCAGGATCCGAGTCCAGTGTGCATCCTACCACCACAGCTCACGGCAACGCCAGATCCTTAATCCACTGAGCAAGGCCAGGGATTGAACCCGCAAACTCATGGTTCCTAGTCGGATTCGTTTCCACTGCACCAGGACGGGAACTCTGCAACCCACTGGTTTTTTGACTGAGTGCTTTTAAAATATTTCCTCAGATTAGAATGTATCAAACTGCTTCCTTGTCCATCTCTCACTTGAATGTGAGCATCTTAGGAACAGAGACATTTCCCTGTTCTTACACTAGGCACTCAATAAATATTAAATGAAAGCATGAGTATATCTGGAAAGGATTTATGGCCTGTTGCATGGCTCTTTATTAGCAAGGGCTACTGAACATGGAAAAATGTTCAACCTTACTATTAAAAAGGCACTCCGAAACAAGGAGGTACAATTTTTCACTTAGAAATTGGCAGAGTTACTAACCATAATATTTGAGGCGAACAAGGTTATGGTGAAATGGGTATTCTGATACACTGAATATCAGAGAAGCATTTGGCAATATATGACAAGTCTTAAGGTGCACAAACCACGTACCTTAATAATTGCACACTTACATACTATCCTATATAACCAGAAATGGAAGTAAAATTTGTGTGCAAAGATATCCATCATTATATGTTTTTGCATTTATTTGCACTCTTCAAGTGTCCATATGTTCTAAATTGGTCCTGTTATAATTTAAAAATGAGCAAAAAGTTAATAAAATGCTGATGTAGAGTTGGGAGCCAGACTCCAGGCTAGGCCAGTGATTCTCAGTTCCTGGTATTCACACGCTTGGGGAGTTCCCTCTCACACTGTTCCAGAGTCGATCTGTGTGACCAACAGAATATAGCAGAAGTAATGAAGTAATGATATAACTTTCTCCTTTTTTTTTTTCAGGGGTGAACCTGTGGCACATGGAAGTTCCCAGGCTAGGGATCGAATTGGAGCTACAGCTGCCGGCCTACACCACAGCCACAGCAATGCCAGATCCAAGCCTCATCTGGGACATATACCAAGCTCGGGCAATCCCCAAAGCCACTGATGGAGGCCAGGGACGGAATCCACATCCTTGTGGATTAGAGTCAGATTCGTTTCCGCTGCATCACAATGGGAACTCTGACATACAACTTTCAAGATAAGGTTACCTAAGACTCTACAGAATCCAAGTTAGCCATTCTCTCAGATCACAAGCTCTGGGGGAAAGCCAGCTGCCATGTTATGAGGACACTCTGTGGAGAAACCCACATGGCAAGACATTAAGGGCTCTTGACAAAACTTGGGAGTAGATCCTCCAGCTCCAGTCAAGACTTCAGATGACTGCAGCCCCAGCTGACATCTTTTTTTTTTTTTGTCTTTTTAGGGGCACACCCTTGGCATATGGAAGTTGCTAGGCTAGGGGTCAAATTGGAGCATTAGCTGCTGGCCTACATCACAGCCACAGCACCACCAGATCCAAGCCGTGTCTGCGACCTGCACCACACAGCTCACAGCAATGCTGGATCCTTAACGCAGTAAGCGAGGCCAGGGATAGTACCCACATTCTCATGGATACTAATAGGGTTCGTTAAACACTGAGCCACAACAGGAACTCCAACTTTTTTTTTTTTTTTAATGTCTGCTCCCATAGCGTGTGGAAGTTCCCAGGCCCTGGACTGAATCTGAGCTGCAGTTGCAACCTATACCACAGCTGTGGCAATGCTCAAACCTGCACCTCCACAGTGGTCTGAGCGACTGCAGTCACTCTCAAACCATGGCACTACAGCGAGAACTCCCCAGCTTGCATATTGACAGCAAGCTCATGGGAGACCCTGAGCCAGAACCAAATGGTTAAACTCCTCCAGGATACCATTTTTTTTTTTTTTTTTTTTTTTGTCTTTTTAGGGGCACACCTTCGACATTTGGAAGATCCCAGGCTATGAGGTCGAATTGGAGCTGCAGCTGCCAGACCTTGCCATAGCCACAGCAATGCCAGATCTGAGCTGCGTCTGCAACCTAAACTATAGTTCACAGCAACGCCGGATTCTTAACCCACTGAGCAAGGCCAGGGATTGAGCCTGTGTCCTTATGAATGCTAGTCTTGTTCGTTAACCATGGAACCACAACAGGAACTCCAAATGCTTATTGTTTTAAGTTGCTAAATTTTGAGTATGGTGATAACTGTCCAGGTTTTACCAGGACTGAAGGGTTTCCTGGGATATGTGACTTTCAGTGCTAAAACTAGGAAAGTCCTGGGCAAACTGGGATAGCTAGTTACACTAGTATTTTTTTTTTTTTTTTGTATTTTGTCTTTTGTCATTTTAGGGCTGCACCCGTGGCATGTGGCAGTTCCCATGCTAGGGGTCTAACAGGAGCTACAGCTGCCAGCCTGCGCCACAGCCACAGCAACGTGGGGTACAAGCTGCATCTGCAACGTACACCACAGCTCATGGCAACGCTGGATCCTTAACCCACTGAGCGAGGCCAGGGATCGAACCCGCAACCTCATGGCTCCTACTCGGATTCGTTAACACTGAGCCATGACAGGAACTTCCTCTTCCTTAAACATTTAAGGAAGATTTTAATGGTAAAGGCATAAGAATCTGGAGATTTGGAGTTCTCGTCGTGGCTCAGTGGTTAATGAATCTGACTAGGAACCATGAGGTTGTACGTTTGATCCCTGGTCTTGCTCAGTGGGTTAAGGATCCGGCGTTGCCATGAGCTGTGGTGTAGGTTGCTGAGGCGGCTCGGATCCCGCGTTGCTGTGGCTGTGGTGAAAGCCGGCGTCTACAGCTCCTGTTAGACCCCTAGCCTGGGAACCTCCATATGCAGCAGGTGCGGCCCAAATAAGGCAAAAAGACCGAAAAAAAAGGGGGGGAATCTGGAGATTCACTGTGTGAAAACTTTTAATCACATTCAGTTTCTTTAGTTGATACAGCTAAATTTTCAAATATCTTAACATTAAATTTTCTAAAATAGTTTTACTTTGGAGTTCCTGCCCAAAGTAAAACTATTTTAGAAAATATTTTCCGGTTTAATTGGTTTTTTTCCTAGGGCCTCAAAATGGATACTTAGGTAATTCTTATTTAAAGCCATACATTTTAGCCTTTAAAATTATGTTTCCCACTAAACACAGTTTTAACTGCATCTTACAGTTTTTCGTGTCACATTTTCATCATGATTTGATTCAAAATATTTTCTAATTTCCACTGTGATTTTTTTATTTGATGAATTAGAAATATATTGCTTCATAACACTATAAATCAACTATACTTCAATAAAACTTTATAAAATAAAAATATATTGCTTAATTTCTCTGTGTTAGGGAATACTGCAATTATATCAACTGTGTCAATTTTTTTAGTCATGTTGTTTAAATTTTTTGTATCGTTATTAATTTTTGTCTCCTACCAGTTTCTGAGAGATGTGTTAAAAACTCCTACTGTTACTGTAGATTTGTCTATTTCTCCCTCAAGTTTTGGCAATTTTTTTTTTTTTTGCTTCATGTATTTTGTAGTATATTGCTAGTTGTGTGCAGAATTAGAACTGTTATATCTTCTTGATGGATTAATTATTATTTTATTATTATAAAATCTGTTTCTAATAATGCTTCTTTCCTTAAAGTCTACTTTATGTTATTTATAGCTATACAAGTTTTCTTTGTGTCAGTAACTGCATACAATGTCTTTCTATTCTTTTATTTTTAACTATTCTGGCTTTTTTTTTCATTTTTAAAATTACAGTTGATTTACAATGATTCTGTGTTATAATTTTAGATTATTACTCTTGCATCTTTTGTAAAAAGCACAAAGATTTTTAAAACCAGCATGAGAGTTTCCTGGTGGCCTAGTGGTTAGGACTTGGCATTTTCACCACTGTGGCCAGTGTCTGGGAACTGAGATTCCACATCAAAATAAATAAATAAATACAAATAAAAAAAACTAGCATGAAATCTTTATTCCTTAATAGACTATTGTGTCATTTATATTTATGGTAATTAATGATATATTGGGGTTGATAGCTAACATCTTACTTCCTTTTTTTTTTTTTTGCTTTTTAGGGCTGCACCTGGGACATGTAGAGGTTCCCAGGCTAGAGGCTGAATCGGAGCTGCAGTTGCCAGCCTACACCACAGCCACAGCAACATGGGATCCAAGCCACATCTGCAACCCACATGCCAGCTTATGGCAACTCCGGATCCTTAACCCACTGAGTGAGGTCAGGGATCAAACCGGAAACTTCATGGTTACTAGTCAGATTCCTTTCTACTGTGCTACAATGGGAACTCCCACTTTTACTATTCTCTTAATAGTAACCATGGAGTTTACAACATGTACCCTTGATTTGTTTCAGCTTAGTATAAATTAATACTTTTACTACTTCTGAGACAACATATCCCTGTTGGCATCCCCATGAGAGGTCTGCACCATTCTGATCTGTTACTTGGGAGTGGACATGAGTCTCTACCGTTTATGGAAACTGACTCTTGTCTGGTCTCTCCTCCTCTGCACTCAAGAGATCCAAATTCTCCCGAAGTCAAGCCATTCCCATTTTCTAAGAACACTTCTCCTTCCAGACAGTTGACGCTTCTGCCTAAGATTTTAGAAAGTCACCACATCTTAACCTTCCCTCTAGAGAAGAGAAGGGACAAATACTTATTTTTCCATGACCAGCCCAAAGACAAGAAAGAGAACAAGAGATTATTTCTTTCTTTTCTTTTTCCGTTTTTTTTTTTTTGTCTTTTCTAGGGCCGCACCCACGGCATATGGAGGTTCCCAGGCTAGGGGTTTAATCGGAGCTGTAGCCGCCGGTCTACGCCGCAGCCACAGCAACACAGGATCCGAGCCGCGTCTGCGACCTACACCACAGCTTATGGCAATGCCGGATCCTTGACCCACTGAGCGAGGCCAGGTATCAAACCCGCAACCTCATGGTTCCTTGTCGGATTTGTTAACCACTGAGCCATGACGGGAACTCAGAGATTATTTCTTAATCAGCTACCAGACCTACTAATTTTATTTGGGTTTTGTGGCCTGGACTTAGAATGTAACCATAATTAATCACACTATTTCCATGGGAAACCAATTCCAAGTTATAAACACTTATCCTTTAGGGAACTTTGAGAACCCAATATATTCATTGGCTATATTATCTGTATAACAGCATTTTTCTTGCTTCTCTTTAAGGAAAGGAAAAATTGCAGAGATCAATGGTAAGGTTCATTATTACCATTAAAATATACTGTTCACCGCTTTAAGGCTTTGCTTGAACATTAATGCCCACAAATGAGCTGAGCACGAGGGAATACATGATCTCTTATCAAACTGCAAAATAATTTTGTATCTTTAGTTTTCTTTGTCAGGACACAAATGACATAGAGATAGAGAGGGGTAATAATCTCAAAGATAGAACTTCCCTGAAGTACACAGTAGAACTAAGAATGCAGTCATATACAAATAGTACCAAAGTTTTCTTAGGTCAGTCTTCCAAGGCAACTGAAATAAAAGCCAAAATAAATAAATGAGACCTAATCAAACATATAAGCTTTTGTACAGCAAAGGAAACCATAAGCAAAGTGAAAAGACAACCTACAGACTAAGAGAAAATATTTGCAAATGATGTGACCACAAGGGCTTAATTTCCAAAATATTGGAAATATCATACAGCTCAATAACAAAAACAAAAACAATAAAAAAAAATGGACAGAAGACCTAAATAGACATTTCTCCAAAGAAGACATACAGATGGCCAAAATGTTCAATGCTACTTATTAGAGAAATACAAATCAAAACTGCGATGAAGCACCACCTCACACCAGTCAGAATGCCATCATTAATAAGTCTACAAATAACAAATGCTGGAGAAGGTGTGAAAAAAAACTCCCACACTGTGGGCTGGAATATAAACTGGTGTAGCCATTATGGAAAACAGTAGGTGGGTTCCTCAAAAAAAAAAAAATAGAGATGCCATATGATCCAGGAATCCCACTCCTGTGCATATATCCATACAAAACTATAATTCAAAGATACATGTACCCCAATGTTCACTGCAGTGGTATTCACAAGAGACAAGACATGGAAAAAACCTAAATGTCCATCAAAATGAATGGATAAAGATGTTTTTTATATATATTTATATATATATAAGTTATATATATATAAATATTTATATATATTTATAAATATATAAATATTATTTATAAATATTTATATATAATATATAAAATATTACATATATTATATATATACACACACACACACACACACACACACACACTAGAATACTACTCAGGCATAAAAAAGAATGAAATAATGCCATGTGCAGCAACATGAATGCACCTAGAGATTACTATACTAAGCGAAGTAAATCAGAAAAAGAAAGGCAAATACCATATGATATCACTTACATGTGGAATCTAAAATATGACACAAATGAACTTATCTACAAAACAGAAACAGACTCACAGACGTAGAGAACAGACTAGTGGTTGCCAAGGGGGACAGGGTGGGGGGGATGGACTGGGAATTTGGGATTAACTGATGCAAACTATTATATATAAAATGTATAAACAACAAGGTACTACTGTATAGCACAAGGAACTATAAATTCAATATCCTGTGATAAAACTGTAATGGAAAAGGATATTAAAAAGAATGTGTATGTAGGTATAACTGAATCACTTTGCTGTTCAGCAGAAATTAACACAACACTGTAAATCAACTTAAATAAAAAAGTTTTTAAATGCAGACATAAATACAGACGTAGATAAGGTTTAATTTAAGGAACTGTATTTTGGGATTGTAGCACTTGGACCAAGAACCATGAGTGGCCTGGATTAATAAAACATTACAAAGGTCCATTAGGAAAATTCTCCAGGGACAAAATGGTAATAGCTTTGAAATAGATCATAGCATCTGCTGCCACTGTTAAAAGTAACCACACTGATTCCTGAATTATCTCATTCTATGCTAACCGACCTTTCATTTTGAGAAGATACAATGAAGTCCTGACCTCTTACCATTTATTGTATTCTTTAGATTTCATCCTGAGTACTAATCTCTTACTCTGTGGTGTCAGGTAAGGTGGTTACCTCAAGTACCAAGCACTTTTTACAAGATGGACTAAGGTTAAATTAAACTCAAAGAAAAATTTCTTTCCAAAATCCTTTCCTGATTCCACAAGTTGAACATCTTTTGTGTTTCAGCTTCACTGGATCACCATTCCCATGTTTAGTCCAACAAATACTGTAATGAAGGCAGAACAATAATAAGGTGTATTTGGGTATAATTATGCATCATAAGAGGAGTGTTTTTCCAAAATAATTTGTCTTCTTTCTTTCTTTCTTTCTTTCTTTCTTTCTTTCTTTCTTTCTTTCTTTCTTTCCTTCTTTCTTTCTTTTTCTTTTTCTTTCTTTCTCTCTCCCTTCCTTCCTTCCTTCCTCCCTCCCTCTCTCTCTCTTTTCTTTCTCTCTCCCTTCCTTCCTTCCTTCCTCCCTCCCTCCCTCTCTCTTTCTTTTCTTTCTTTCTTTCTTTCTCCTTCCCTGTGGCATATGGAGCTCCCAGGCTAGGGATCAGATCTGAACCAGAGAGCCTCAGAACCAAGCTAAGGCTGTGGCAATGCTGGATCCTTAACCCACTGTGCCGGGCCAGGATCCAACCTGCATCCTAATGTTCCCAAGATATTGCCAATCCCATTGTGACATAGCAGGAGCTCCCAAAATAATTTTTAAGTTTGTCCTAGGATTGTCTGAAAACCAGAAATAACCTATAAAACAATTCAACAGTCATAAAATGAATTTTTTGAATCTGCTTTCCCCGTAAGAGATCATCCACACTTAATCATTCAAGAGCTGATTATCCAGAATGTGTAATATACAAACCCGTTATTTCTTCTTTTCCCTTCTGCTGCATAATTTTTGGTCATTTCACAGCTCATTAGTATTCTCTCTCTTGGAAAATAAACGCAAATGTAGCTCAAACTAGTATTTTCAACTTTCTATGTAAAGGTTGTGTAGGAAGGGTTATAATTATCGGTTTATATATCACTTCTCTTTAATCAGTAACTTGTTAGGCTCCACTGGGCACTGGGGAAGAATTAAAGACATTTAAGACATTGTCCCTGCTCTTATGGCTCTTACAGTGTAAATGGAGAAACAAAGTTTATGTATAGTAAAGTCAAATATTAATACAAGACAATATGTATTTAAATAACAGTATGTAAAAATCTGCTCATACATACACAGTATACAAGAGAACTTTATAGACCCATCATGGTTTAGAAAAGCAAGAGCATAGTATGATCTGACAAGATTGTCACAGAAATTCTCAATAAGGTAGTGAGATGAGGTAGATGTCAAAGAATGGATGGAATTTCAGCTTGGGGAAAGGAGAAAAAAAGAAATTTCTGCACAAAGTAAAAAACATAAAATCCCAGGTAATTCCAGTGTGTGAGGTGCACAGTTACTTTTTTTTTTTGTCTTTTTGGGGCCACACCCATGGAATATGAAGTTGCCAGGCTAGGGGTCGAATCTGAGCTGCAGCTGCTGGCCTACACCACAGCTACAGCAACATGGGATCCAAGACGTGTCTGTGACCTATACCACAGCTCACGACAACGCCAGATCCTTAACCCACTGAGTAAGGCCAAGGGTCAAACCCACATCCTCATGGATACTAGTCAGGATCTTAATCCACTGAGCCACGATGGGAACTCCCAAAGATACTTTTATTTATTTTTATTTTTATTTTTATTTTTTTTTTGCCTTTTTGCCTTTATCTAGAGCTGCACCTGCGGCATATGGAGGTTCCCAGGCTAGAGGTCTAACAGGAGCTGTAGCTGCCGGCCACAGCCGGCACAGCCATAGCAACGTGGGATCCAAGTGGCGTCTGCGACCTACACCACAGCTCACGGCAACGCTGGATCCTTAACCCACTGAGCAAGGCCAGGGATCGAACCCACAACCTCATGGTTCTTAGTCGGATTCATTAACCACTGGGCCACGAAGGGAACTCCCCAAAGATACTTTTAAATGAAATATTCCAAGCATACAGAATATAGAAAATTATATAACAAAATTCATTTATCTTTCCTACCTACTTTGTCACATATTTACTGTTTGCTATATTTGCCTCAAATCTACCTTTAGAAAAACAACAAAAAATTTGGCTAAAGGCTTCTATGTACTCTATCATTACCCTGCTTTCTCAGCAGAAGTAGGAACTATCTTAAATTTGGAGCTCGCCATTATCACAAATATTTTTAAATGTTTATGATAAACGGAAGTGTGTAGTACTGCTTTATGTATTTAAAGTTAATGTAGATGTTCTCTTGTGGTGCAACAGACTAAGGATCCGGCTAAAGTACAGCTTGGATCCCTGGCCTGGGAACTTCCGCATGCCACAGGCATGGCCAAAAAAAAAGTTAATATAAGGTGGCATACTTAGTGAATTTTCTGCCACTTTCTTTTTTTCACTCAATATTCTATTAGTTGAGATTTATGCATATTCTAGTTCCAGTTCTAGTTCATTTATTGTAACCATAATATTGTATTCCACTACGTGATCATACAACAATTTACTTATCCATTCTCAGGTTGATGAACATTTAGGTCGTTTCCAATTATTTTCTTGTATAGACAATGCTTCAGTGAACATTCATTTATGAGTCTCCATCTACATTTGAGGGAGACTTTCTTGTATGTACAAAGAAGTGGAATTGTTAGGTTGTAAGATTGTACGGCCATCCTTAATTTTAATAAAAAATGAAAAATTTCCTTCCAACATGGTTGTACCAATTTATTCTCCTTCCCATAGCGTATGAGATTTCCCATTTCTTCCTTACCTTTGCAACTCTGATGACTACAACATAGGCACAAAACAGCCAGAGTACCCGGGAGTCAGTTCTTCCTGAAAATTAGCTCACTGTGTAGGTGATGCTCGGCTTTAGATTCCACCACGAACCAGCCCAGCCCGAGCTAAGAGCAGATACCACACCTTTGGGAGAGAACTGGAAAAGAGCAAAGAAAGGACTGGTTTAGTGGTTGAGGGCTGAGTGCATCTTTTATTAATTTTTTGCATCTCCAATATCTAATACAACCTGAAACTCAGCAATCAAATCTCAGTAAATATTAAATTGACTGGAACTAATTATAAACCCTGATTTGTTTCCAGTTTTCACTCCTCTAAGCTTCAATTTCCCTATCGGTAAACTAGGGATGATAATAAATGAAGAACCCATTCCAAAGATAAAATGAGGTATAAATATGAAAACATTTCTAAATGCTAAAGAGCAATGCAAATTAAGTCATAAAAGATTTGAAAGCTACTTTTGTGTTGTGACTCCTTAGAGATGACCAGATAATATTCTAGTGGTTCAGAAGTATTAACAAATTTCTCATTGGCATTCTTCTTGCAACCCTAATTAATCCCAGGGTCCCACCTACTTCAGACTCTGTTCAGGATCTCATATAAAGATACACGATAATCTTAAAAAAGTATTCCAATCTTTTTTGGGGGGCAGGGTCAAACACAGCATGTGGAGTTTTCCCTGCGGGGGATTGAACCCACACCACAGTTGTGGCCTGCATTATAGCTGTAGCAATGCTGGACCCTTAATTTGCTGCACCACACAGGAACTTTCAGGTATTCCACTCTTTACTTGCAGCTCTCAAAGAGCACCTATAAGGAATCCATTCATGGTTACCGAGCCACATTTGAGTTCCATTCTATTCTCTCTAGTCCCCAAATATAAACCTACAAACTCTTTCTCTAGGACCCAGTTTACTGGGCTCTTGGTTATTTTCTCCCTTCTCACTCTCTTCTAATGCCTGAAAGGTTGAATTAGCTCCTTTCTGGCTAAATTATCTCCCTTGTCTTCTCACTTCCCCTATATCACAGCTCCATTATCCTTTCCTTAAATTCCATATCACAAATATATGAAGCAAAAGCAAGCTGGAAAACACTGCCTGGGGGATAATGGATACATAGTCATATCTTAAAAAATCTTCCCACAGCATAAATTTTTTGTTACGTAATATTATTTTCCTTTTAAATGTTTAATAAACTAGATCCAACAACATTTTCTGCTCCTTTTAAGTGGTCTTCATTTAAACAAACAAAAAATTGCTCACCATTGCTCTACACTCTCAGACTTTCACTTAGAAATCTCCTGATTCCACTGTTTTTCTTTGTATGACTCAAATTTACATGTCATGATCTAATTTCCTCTTGCACTTTCTAAATCTGTCACTATCTTTGCAGTGGCTTCTCCTTAATGCTCTTTCATCTTCTCAAACCTAATATGCTTAAAAGTGGGTTCACATTCATTCCAAATTTAGCTTCCCCCCAGACTTCCATATTTCCATTGTTGGCATTTTAAGAAACATCTTTCTTAGCCAGGTGTGGTATTATCAGAAGGGAATGGGGCCAGAGAGACTAATTAAAAGGCTTGCACCCCATGGCAAAAAAAAAAAAACAGACTTCGCTCAGATTTGCAGACAGGGTGTTTGGACTTACTTGGAAGGACCAAAAAGGGCTCTCTTTAGGTGAGAGCTAAGTCCCAAATATTGGCATCAGCAATGTAAGAGTGTTATACTTTTAGGTATTAAAAGTTCATACAAACATTTTCAGATATCAATGCCCAGTTAATGGTGTTGATGTTGAGACAGAGAGAATGCCTGTACCCAGCTCCACAGTTATGTTGAGAAGGATGATTCACAAATTTCATATGAGTTTAGCCATTTGTAAATGAAATACAAAGCAGTAGGGAAATTTTCAGGAGCTTCCTTCCTTTCACTCCTTTTGCAATGAGAACAATTATTCCATCCACACATTTAAAATATTTCTGAAGGGATCAGATGCTCAGCTGGGAAAGTTCATACTATCAGATAAATCCTAATTTAAACATAATTTTTAAAAAACAGTGTGTTTAAGTAACCCAGATGGTCAGATTTCTGTTTGAAGTTTTGGCTCTAATGCTGAGAAGTGGCCTTGATCTAGCTGGGCTTTGCCATGAGCTCAGACCCAACAGATTTGTTTCCTGGGGAAGAGATCTGGGTCAGCTTGAGAAGTGGGTTACCTTCACATCTGTCTTGGGCTATGAGCAGGAGGTAAGGAATAATGAAAACCTCCTGGTATGCTATCTTAACTGGGGTTTTTTATTTCTTCTTCTTTCTTTTTCTTTTTTTTTTCCCTAAAGAGATGAACTTTTTAGACTGATGAGTGGATTGCTTTACTACAGGTTTTGTTGGGAGCAGGGGTTGGAGAACTCCTAAGGGGTAATTAGAACTAGAATAAAGCTTCTAAAAAAAAAAGTGCAGCAGGATAACATGCTGGGCAGTAATCTACCCTGGAACCTCAGTGCATATAACCGCATTTGCTCTGGGTCAATTCAGTGTGGCCCAACAGTGGCCTTACTCTGTACTTGAGAACTAGGAAACTGGGCAATACCCTTTAACCAAGAGCATCTAAGGGGAATTTTAGGCTAGATGTTATACGAAAGGGAACCAGGGAAACACTACTCTAACCCATCAGGGGATAAAAAATGAATATAATTAGGAGTTTAATCAGTAAGATTATCTTGGCATCTATCTCATACCCAGTCTGTATTCAGCCTGCCCTTTCTTACTTTGTATTTCTAAGTATTAAAAGTCCTTTAATACTTTGTTGTCTAGTTTTTATAGAGCCTGTACCCCTCAAGAATTGTGTCTAAAAAGATATCAATTACCTAAAGTACAGGCCCAAAAGCACCCCCCTTGAAATCTTGGCTTTTCAAAAAGATAGGAGGTTCTTGTCTACAAGATCTCACCTGGTAGCAACACTGGGAAGAGATATTCTGTGCTCTGCTTTGTTGGTTTATCTCTCCTTGGTGATGAGATGATGACTTGCAAACTGATAAACTACTGGCAGGGCAGGACCTTCATAGTAGAATCTATGACACCAGGCTTCTTGTCCCTGGCACTTTATGACAATGGGGATCAAGAACATCTCTGATGATCTGACTCACAGGGGAGCAAATATGTTTTTGGGGGAATGTTTATTGATGGGGCTAGGTTGGAGCTGAAAATTATATAGTTATAGATTTATAAGCTGATCCCCTGGAGTTGGGCAGCACAGTGGCCCTGAGTTTGTTACAAATATAAAAAAATGACTCATAGTTTAGGCTACAATATTGTGTTGAGATAACAGGTAGTTATAGTCCTCCTGTAATCAACACTGACCAAACTGCATGTGGAATACTGTGCTTGATGCGTTGTACCAGAGTTTAGAAAGGTATTAATACGTTAAATGTGTCTATGTGAGGGAGGTCCAGATGAAATATATGAAGACTATGATGTCAAAGAAAGGCTGAAGGGGATCTTGGAGAATGTCAGAGGAGACACAATAGCAGAAGTGAAACTATGAACGTCAATATTTAGGTCAGCGCTGACCCTCATGATGACAAATCTAATGATACTTTTTTTAATCTCCTTCCAACTTAGTCTCTCTTTGGCATTTAACACAGTTGATCGCTCTCTCCTTAAAATTCCCTCCTTCTTTGTTTCATTGACACTAACTGAACAAATTCCAAAGATGGTACAGTAGAATTGGAAATGCAAGAGACTTATGTGTGGAAACAGCTGTGAAGGATAAAAAGAACTGGGAGCGAGAGTAAGAGGGAAGAGTCTTAGACTGCAAAGCACCTCTGAGAAAGGCTTAGTGAAGTCGATGAGGAATGGTCAGCCAAGCTCAGTCACTGGCTGGGGGCATCTGGGAGGGTGAGACCTCTGCATCAACGTTGTGATGGATCCAGAAGACATGATGGCTAGAGGCTCTCAGTTAGACACACTCCTCACAGCAGGTGCTTCTTGAAGGGAGTCCAGAGTGGTGCATTTCTATGGCTACTACACAAACTCCATTTATACATGACATACCAGGTGCCACCTTCCTGGCCTCCTTTGCTGCGTTTTCTTCTTTTGCTTACACTCTGAATGTTGGGGTTCTCTAGGATCCCATTTTCTGCCTATTCCTCTTATGTGACCCCAAGAACTACATAATAAATGGCAGGTAGAATCTTGGTCATGCATACACAGAGGGAAGTGAAACATGACTCAGGTCTTAAATATTGGAAATGTAATAAGAGGGACATTTCACACATCAGAACTTCTCTCAGGGAATATACTATATAAAACAGGAATTCTATGATAGTCTGGCGTGGGCAGTAGTTCTCCAATAATGTCAGCGTAACTCAGAGCAGTATTGATGACTGGCAGCGATGTTACAATCCTTGGAGACAGTCCCACACAAGGAAGAGCTGTCCTATTCTAAACGCTAATGAAACCATTGAGAAACACTGTGCTGGGAGGTAAGCAAATCTGGGAGCAGAGCTGAAATGCTCAGAATAACAGAGTGGAAACTGAGAGATGGTACCTGAGGACTTCCACCTGCACCCACTCCCCATGCAGTGCTCCACTTCACCAGTAAATAAATGTTGAGTACATGCTTTAAAAAAATTTTTTTTTTGTCTTTTTAGGGCCACACCTGCAGCATATGGAGGTTCCCACGCTAGGGGCTGAATCGGAGCTACAGCTACCGGCCTACACCACAGCCACAGCAACACCAGATCCAAGCCACATCTGCAAACTACACCACAGCTCACAGCAACGCCAGATCCTTAAACAACTGAGTGAGGCCAGGGATCGAATCTGCAACCTCATCATTCCTAGTCGGATTCGTTTCCGCTGTGCCACAACAGGAACTCCTAAAATTTTTCACTTAAAGATATTAAAAATATTTATGGTCACTGAAAGAACCAAATTATTAGGCCAAATGGCATCAAGTATCTCCTTCTTGCTCTTTTCTGCCCCCTAGTACTTATCTCACGGTCAAGAATTATCTGAGAACTTGGGAGTTCCCGTCATGGCTCAGTGGTTCACGAATCCGACTAAGAACCACGAGGTTGTGGGTTCGATCCCTGGCATTGCTCAGCAGGTTAAGGATCTGGCGTTGCTGTGAGCTGTGGTGTAGGTTGCAGACGCCGCTCGGCTCCCGCGTTGCTGTGGTTGTTGCGAAGGCCGGCAGCTACAGCTCCTGTTAGACCCCTAGCCTGGGAACCTCCATATGCCGTGGGTGCGGCCCTAGATAAGGCAAAAAGACAAAAAAAAAAAAAAAAGAATTATCTGAGAACTTGCAGTTCAAGAACCTACTGCATTGCCAAAACCTAATATATGTTTGGCATATAACAGATGCTCTATAAATACCTCTGAACTCTAATTCTTCAAATTTAAAAATTATCCGTGACCTCTTTTCTAAGTTTCAACTCTAATTTTTATTAATGCTAAGTGTAAAAATGTATCGATTATTTTACATTAAAAAAAAATTTCTTTGCTATTTTAAGGCCGTACCTGTGGCATATGGAAGTTCCCAGGCTAGGGGTCAAATTGGAGCTGTAGCTGCCGGCCTACACCACAGCCACAGCAACTCGGGATCCGAGCCATATCTGTGACCTACACCACAGCTCATGGCAACGCCGGATCCTTAACACACTGAGCGAGGCCAGGGATTGAACCTGCACCCTAATGGATCCTTTGGGTTTGGAGTCATGAAGGGAACTCCGACATTTTTTACTTGAGCACCTCAAACTTAACAGATACAAACCAGAATCATCTACTTTGATCCAGTGTTAAAATCCTCCCCCAAATAGCCCCAGTTCCTCTTATTATAGCAAATGCTATCTATCATCTTTTTGGGATCTTCCCAATTGTTTAAGACAGAAACCTGTTTATCATTCATGTCTCCTGCTTCCTCACCTCCCTGAACCTGTCAATTCCATCTTCCAATTATTGCATTTGCTTCCTAAATCATATCTCCATCCCCATCCTCATGACTGTCACCCTCTAAAACACTCTAAAATGTACTCAAAATAACAGTAATTAATAGTTTATGTGTTTACTGTGGTGCCAGGCACTACTGACTTTTACATGTATTTTCCTTTTTTTTTAACCATGCTGCGGCACATGGAGTTCTCAGGCCAGGGATCAGATCTGAGCCAAAGTTGCGACCCAAGCCACAGCTTTGGTGATGCTGGATCCTTAACCCACCGTGCTGGGCTAGGGGATTAAACCTGTGTCCCAGTGCTCCCAAGACACTGCCAATCTGGCTGTGCTACAACAGGAACCCCCACGTATTTTCCTTTTGACTCTTTTAATAGCCCCGGTTTGAAATAACTTCCCCTTACTGTCTTCTTACTGCAGACAGAAACGAGGTCTGAACCCAGGTAACCAGGCTTAGAGCTGTGCTAGCTAGGCTATGCTATACAACCTCCTGGAACTTTGATATATTGTTTCACAGACATGAAGGGGTCTTATTTTCCTCCAATAGTGGATGAACTTACTGCAGCCAGTCTTTTTTGAGCTCAGGTTGGCTCAGTACTCCTTTCAAAGCTGCTGGTGTATTGAAAATGTGAGTGGTGGATATAAGGTCAATGACCCAAAGAAGTGGATCCAGTGGGTTATTGACAAGAGATCCTGAGGATGAAACTGAACGCTGGTGTGGGACCAAGGAATTTCTAAGCCACAGACCCATGGGGGATGGGCTAACAGAAAGATGGTCTGGATATGGTGGCAACTGCCACTGCCCATCTTAGCCTTTATGTACTCCCTACTGTGTGTGATGCTTAATATGAGTGGGTACTTTAAGGGCCTGGGGCTGAGCGGCCACCTCCCCCTTGTTTCTCTGGCAAACTCCAAAACAATCTTCAAGATTTAGCTTTAGCATCATTCCTATACCTTTCGGTCTACATTTATGCCCCTCCTCTGCTTTGTAAGACTGCAAATTTCTTGAGGGCAGGCTCTGTGACTTTTCTTCTTTGTACCTTATACCACTAGAATCTAATCATCACTGATTCTAAATGGTTACAGGGAGGGAGATTTCGGCTTAGCATAAGAGAAATTTTTTAAAGTATACCTTAACTACAAGGCTAGTGGCTAACAGCCTGGCCTTTGTGTCATACTACCTCTGCTCAAATTTCAGCTTTCTGTGTTACCTTGAGCAGCTTAATCTGTGCCTCGAAAAATGGAGCTAATAATGCCACCAAGTTGTCATCAAGCTGTCATCAAGTTGTGAGAATTAAGTGAGATAATACACGGAAAGGTCTTGGCTCAGTTCCTGATACCCTATAAGCACTTGGCAATGTTAATGCATATTTGTCTATTATTTTATGACTACTACCGTCTCATAACGAAGTGGGGTGCTTTAGAACAGTGAATTCTTTTTTACTGAAGGTATTCCAGCAGCAGTAAATTCAAGAGAGATGCTGTAGAAGCAGTTTATGACTTCTAAGAATGCTCCTAATAGTAGAAGAGGGAAGCTATTTCTCCGATTCAAAGAAAGTGTGATCATTAGTGTTACTTCTACTGAAGTCGAGGAGTGTTAGGAAAAAAAAGACATCGGATTTGTGCGTATGTATATATTACAAAGAACAAATATTTTATTCTTGATTGCAAAAGCCCTTTTATTTATGTTGTAATCCATATGGCAAATCAGGCCCTTACATGCAAATCCATGTCTTTTCTAAAGGCCTAGCTTGGCCCTGCCAAAATGGAACAAACAGAACTTTAAAGACTACGGATTCAGCCCTACTGAAATGTCTTTTCCCTTTGAAAGAAGTCTATTAGTGATGCAAATGCAAAGTTATCTGCACAGATGATAATCCAAGCAAACAAAACAGTGAAATCATTAGAACGTTCTTGCACAGCATTCAGTCCTGAGAATTTGGCTTTCTGGCATTAAAAAGGCAGAGAAAGCAAGCAGAACTGGCTCCTATTTGGGATGGTTTATTAATTAGGTCTGCCTATCTCAACCCTGGGCTAATTATCTTCGTGTTTGGCTTAAAGAGGTCAAACAATTCTCCAAAAGTGGACAAGCTTAAGGAAGGCCTGCACTCTGGGCAAGTGCCTTAAACAGGCAAAAACAGGGTCCTTAGCCATGGAATAACATTTATAACTCCTTAGTCAGGAGTTTTCAAGATACCAGAGCCTTAAGGCAGATCCATTTAGAAGAAACCCGGAGTTTCCGTTGTGGTGCAATGGTTTAAGAATACAACTGTAGGTCAAGGGATGGTCATTTCCCAACATCTTTTAGCCAACAGATGCTCAGAGCAAACAACTTCTTTGAGAATTCAGTAAACATGCCATCTTACCATAAGCCAAAGGACTGAAAAGATAAAAATGTATGAGGCAGTTAACTCTAAGTATTTCACTTGACTATTATTTGATTGTACTTATTTTATCCTCAACTGGTTTGATAAGACCTAGTTTCTCAGGAAACCATCAGGCATTCGGGAATATTAATTATTAATATTAATAATTAACTCTGAAGAAGGTGTGGAGCCTAAGAGTATTAGGGAAGCAAAGCTCCAAAGAGGTATTGCCAAAGTGGCCATCACCTACTTATTTGATTAATGCTTTTGAAAATGCCTAGCTGTTAGTCTATTGAGAACAGAAAATTATTCCTCCCTACCCACATGCTTTCTTGGACAGATAGAAAGAGTTGGTGCTAGGATCCACAGAGATGGCAGGCAATGCTTGCAATGTGGGTCTTAAGCAGGGTGGGGCTTCGGGTGGGTAAACTATAGAACTTCCAGATCATCACGTGTGGACATTTAGCTGTGGGATCTTGTCCACACTGCACCCCCACCCTCACCTCTTCTTCACAAGGTTGCTTGACAGTTTACACAGTCCCCCCGCCCGGGTCTTTGATAATCCAGACGTCTCTGGTCAAGGTCAAGCTTTAGTTCTGGGCTCTACCTGCTCCCACGCCCTTCACGCTGGCTGGCTGGAGGCTTTTTGGCACTTTTTCTCGCACCCCACCAACTCCTCCCAGCCGCCCTCCTGGCCCTTTTTTGCACCCTGGCAGGTCAAGTACAAGGGCCCGAGTGGACCACGCACAGCTCTCTTTTCCCAAGGGCTTTCCTCAGGACGACCCCTGAAAGTCTGTGGTAGTGGGCTGTGTTCTGTGTGTAGTCGTTTCTGAAAAAAAGAATAGTTTGGGACACTGGTCGTCTCGCAAATATACTACGTGCTTAGAATGTGGACCTGACGAGGCGTTGGGGGAAAGAGAAGCGACCAAGGGCTCTTTTCTGCTTGTCCCCCCGTCCCTCCCTCCCCGTGGACCCTGGGGCACGCGAACCTTTTCTGGCACCTCACGGCAGCCGTCGCGCGCAGCTCCACGGTCCCGGGAAGCCGTGGCCGCTCGGGCGGGGTAGTGCGGGCAGTCTCCCCGAGCTCGGCAGGAGCGCGAAGCTGGAGCGCGCACGCGGCGGGCCGCGCGCGGGGCCGGGGAGCGCTCCCTCCTGGATCGCGGCTGCGCAGTCGCGCCAGAGCTGGGAAAAGGGGGAGGAGGGTGGAGGAGCCGGAGTAAGGGGAGGGGGAGGAGCGGCGAAGGCGGAAGCCATGTTGGAGTTTCAACCCGAGCGAGGGGCTGCGAGCGTTCTTCGCTCCGTGTGGGTGTGACCCGGGTTCGGCGCCGCGGCGGGCTGCGGGGGGCGGGGACGGTTAGGCCAGTCGTCGTCGTCCGCGGCGGCGGCCGCAGCGTGGAGCCGGGCGATTGTGACCACCGGGGGAGCAGGGGGCCGACTGCGGCTCCCACTCTCCGTGTGGCCCCCTGAGCGCCCCCCCTCCCCTGCCCGGGAGGGAGGCGGGGGGCACCCGGGGCTCGCCATGAACCCCGGCTTCGATCTGTCCCGCCGGAACCCGCAGGAGGACTTCGAGCTGATCCAGCGCATCGGCAGCGGCACCTACGGCGACGTCTACAAGGTGAGGGTGAGGGGCCGCGCGCCGCCGAGGCCGCGGGGCGCTGACCTGCCGCGGGGAGGGCCCAGGGCGCGGGCTAGCTGCTGCCTCTCGGCGGGAGACGTTGCCTCCCGGGAGCCGTGGGGGAGGAGGAGCAGCGGGCGCCCAGGGCTCCGCGGCCGTGCAGCGAACAAAGGGCCAGACGACTAACCCGGAGACCTCCGAGTCCTTACCTGATCTTGCCCAGGACGCACATTTCCCGGGAAGGACTGAACGGCTGCGGCAACACTGCTCATCCGCGAGCAGAGAGGGTTTGCGCGTTTGTTGCATTGGCAGGATCCGGGCGGTGAGCCGGACCGCAGGGGTTTGGCGTCTGTCAAATATGTGTGCTTCACACAGACCTGGGGTTGTCCGCGGTGCGTTGGCCACTGCTGCCCACCAGACCTGGTGGTAATTGCACTGGGCAGCCTCCATTGACCACTGCTCAGCTTTTAGCCTCGTAGCGTCCACAGGCCAGTTTCTTTTAATTTTCCAACTAATGACTTTTGTAAAGAGAGATCTAGTTAGTTTGACCTTCTTTCTTGCTGACGAAAGAGCAACTTTGTTTTCTCCGGCTCAGATCGAGCTATGATGCTTTATTAAACTTGTTTTGCCAGTAGTACACACGAATCGGCTTTTTTTTTTTTTTTTTAAGTTTATCGAATACTTAGGAAACGTGTTGGTGTGACGAGGTGAGGATTCAAAGTCCATTCGTACAGCATTCCTGTTGTAGAGGGACCACTTCTAAATGTAGGAGATAAATCATGCTTGCCTGGCCAGCTCAACTCTTGGCCCCGCAGAGACTGCCAAGAAGCGGAGGCTAGTGCCAAATGTGGCAGCAGTCTTGATTTGGTAGTGTATCTTCTTACTTGTAACTGAACTGGAACTCCTCCTGTTTCACATAATACCTGAGGCTGTGCAAGGAAACTAATTTTACTTCGGAAAGTTTAGTCTTAATTTTCTTTTGCCCACATTGAAGCAGTAGATTTTTGCCTTTGCTTCACTCTAACACATATGGTAACGTAGATATTTAGTACAGTGCAGCCAGTAATCTGCATTAGTCTTGTTTTGTGGATGATTTCCACATCACTTATTTCACCACTTTTCTCCATAAGACAACACAGGTGCCTCGCGTATAAGGTACTGTGCATATATCAAAAGCACTTGAGTCATAGCAGTAAAAGACATCTTCCCAAGTCTTCTCTTTATTTTTTGGAGAGGAACAACATTAAAAAAAAATTGAAATAATTTTATTGCAGTTTTAGTTTGTGCTGCAGAGGAGTCTTCTGGATTTAGGTTGGGGTTATGAGAGCTTTTAACAGGAGGACCTCATCTCCTCTGAGGAGTCGGAGGCAGTAGAGAAGGGAATAAGCCAGGTAGAGTGAGCATGATCTGTGAAGGCTGGAGGCCCCAGGGAACAGGGTAAGGATTTAAAGAAGGCTGTATGGCCTGAGCAGCCAGTGAGGGAGTATGGTCCCAAAATCATGCAAACCTCTTGGGGTCTTGTAAGGAGATGGGACTTCTCTTTAGGACTAAAGGGAGCCATTGCAGGGTTATAAGTAGGAGAGTGAACTTAGATCTGGATTTTTATCAGGTTTACCTTCTGTAGTGTGGGGGATGGAGATGGAGGGCCGGTGGTAAAGAGCAGCTAGGAGGTCATTGTGAGAATAACCGTTATGGTATTGTGTTTGGAATTTGTAGGGATTGTGAAAGTTGAAGTGAGTGGATCCAGGTACCTTAGAGATGGTTAAGGGAGTTTGGTTGTATCCAGATAAAAAGTTAACTGAAACTTCGCTGATGTGTCAGACTTAGGTGGCAGTAAGTTCTTTTTCAGTTCTTTGCAAACATAATTGGCCACGTATTTACTATATTTAGAAAAAAACAGCTGGTAGTTAAGCCACATGAGTAAAAAGTAAAAAAAATTAGGGCCTGTAATTTTGTAGGGACATCTAAGTACGGTACAGGTATAAGTTGATTAATGTTGTCGTCTGTTTAAAATAATGATAATATAAGCTAACATTTGTAAAGTACTTATTCCTTGCTAGGCACTGCTCTTAAGACTTCTCCATGTGTTAACTTACTCAACCCTTACAACAACCCCGTGAAATAGACCCTGTTATTAAGTCCGTTTTGCAGTGGAAGAAACTGAGGCACAGGGAGGTTATGGTAACTTGCCAAAGTTGGTAGGTGGCAAAGCCAAAAATGTGAGCCACTTCCCTTTAGCTACTGCATTCTTAACCTGTAGGCAGTACTGCTTTTGTGTGAAGACAGGATATGGACGGATAATGTATTATCGAATTTCCAGTGGAGAAACAGAGGCAGACACTTGGTTCAGCATTTCAGTTGCAGCCACACTCTGAGTTAAAGTGGATCTTTAAGTAGTAGTTGGAATACCTAACTCCTGCTGTGCAGCCAGGCCTCACTGTTTTTGTAGAGTCTGCCAAGGGGACATCAGATAATAAATGCTTGATCCCTGCCTGCCAGACTCTTAATACCAGGGGCCCAAAACACAGAAACTCCGTGTAGTTTTTGGCATCATATCCTCTGCTTGCTAAATAACACAAGGCTTAAAATTAAACTATTTGTATTTTTGTCTGTACATAATCATGTTTATGCTATAGAGACAATAGGTGGTTTTTTTTTGCCTTTTTTAAGGGCCGCATCCGTGACATATGGAGGTTACCAAGCTAGGGGTCGAATCTGACCTGTAGCTACTGGCTTACACCACAGCCACAGCAACATGGCATCCGAGCTGCATCTGCAACCTACAGCACAACTAAGCTCGTGGCAACACCGGATCCTTAACCCACTGAGTGAGATCAGAGATCGAACCCATGTCCTCATGGATACTGGTCGGGTTCGTTAACCTCTGAGCCACAGTGAGAACTCCAGTAATAAGTTTTTTTGCATTTATTTTGCTGTTTTAGGTTTTCATTAATTTTAGAAATGGTGGTGAGTAGAGAGGTGTGCATTAAAAGATTTTTTAAGAAGCCGGTGTATATAACTTGCTCCTTAATTTGTTAGTGTTTAGGTGCTAAAAATGGAATGATTTGGTTATGTAAGTTAAGTTAGAGACCTAACGATTTATAGTCATTCTTAGATGATTGGTGTTTTAAGGGATTTTTATTTTGGATACTATGTTCTACCCAATGTAATAATAAGCCTACTATATTTAAGGTGGCATAATTTAGTTAAAAAGTATTGAGTTAGGATGTGGAAGATCTGGTATGTATTAGTTTTGTGGCCATTTAGCCTCTCAGAGCTGTTTTGTTGTGAAGGTATTATTACCATCACAGACCCTTCTGTTTATGGTGTTAAATGACTTGAGTTTCACTCAGTAAATAAGTTTTAATTTTTTTTGAGGCCCCAAAATGCAAATCTACATTTCCTCTGCACTGTATTAAAATACATGAAAATATAGGTTAAAAGGTCATACATACTTTCAAATGTCCTGTAACTCTGGGCTTTATCTGTTAGATGAAGTTTCTGCAGTGGAAGTTACCTAGGGACCTGGGAGTTAACAGCTAGAAACAGCTCTGTGGTTAGACCTCAGGAGACCTACAAAACCCTCTGAAATTAATAGGCTTAACATTGTACGTGTGTGTTTTTTCTGGAGAGATGGCTAATGTTATTCATTATATTCTCAAAGAAGCCCATGTTCCCTGAAAAGGATGAATGATCTATCGGTTTGTCTTTTGAAAGAGATTTTTTGGAGAAGTTAGGTAGTTCTGTACCATAGCATGTTATTAGCATTTATCAACATTAATTTTCACCTGCGTTATTTTTTTTTTTAGGGTCGCACCTGTGCCATATGGAAGTTCCAAGCCTAGGGGTTGAATTGGAGCTGCAGCTGCCTGCGTACACCACAGCCACAGCAACATGGGAATCCTTAATGCACTGAGCGAGACCAGGGATCATATCCACGTCCTCATGGATGCTAGTCCGATTCTTAACCTGCTGAGCTACAACGGAACTCTGTTGTGCTATTTTTTTTTAGGCACTTTTCCAGGTTAATTTGTTTTATTCTTACCCTTAGAGTCCTTAGGTCCTCATGTCTTTATTGCTTGTGAGGAGATACTAAACCTGGAGATAGGGTAAGGCAAGGTTGTTTTGAAGGACCAGTCTTAATGTGTTTCTAAGGGATTATCTCATCTGGTCTCAGGGCTTTAGCCTGGTCCCTGTGACAACTCCCAGATGTCCCCAGCTTGTGCTCTCTCCTGAGTTCTAGCGCATTGTCTCTTCTTCACAGACTACATTTTCCTCCAAATGTGTAACTTTTCTCGTAGCCTACTTTTGTCAAATGTCCCAATAATGACGTTTGCTAAGGCTTGAAGCCTTAGGATCATTTACTTCTGGACTTGACTTCATCAGCATTTTCCAAAGTTTCACTAGGACACCCAAAGGAAAGCAGTGCTATGAGTACATCAGAAACTGAGGAGTCCTATTGTAAAAAAACTGTGAACGTTGCTTAACCCAGGAAACACCAAACTTACTTGACCGAGGAATTCTTTTTTCTGTAATACCGATTCCTTGTCCTTAGAACTGGTGTCTTGTAGAACATGCTTTGGAAATGTTGATATTGATTATATCTACATGTGTTTTGGAGCCATTCCCTCTGAAGCAGAGGCTATAATGTGGCTAAGCTCCAAGGTAGCATTCTCATGGTGGTCTGTGTAAACAGACTGGAGTCTCTATGAAGGCTGACAGAAGAAAAATTGAAGAATTTAACAGTGAAATCAAGACATTAATTTGTGGAGTTCCTGTTGTGGCTCAGCAGTAACAAACCCAACTGGTATCCTTGAGGACGCAGGTTTGATCCCTAGCCGTGCTCAGTGGGTTAAGGATCTGGTGTTGCCGTGAGCTGTAGTGTAGGTTGCAGACTCGGCTTGGATCCCACGTTGCTGTGGCTGTGATGTAGGCCAGCAGCTGCATCTCCAATTTGACCCCTACCCTGGGAACTTCCATATGCTGAGGGTGTCACCGATAAAAAGCAAAAAAAAAAAAGTTTGTACAAGAATTTACTGAATCATATGTTGGCTTATTTGTAACTGCATCTTTCAGGGGGTTCTGATATTATCAAAAACAATATTTTTGTTATAGTAGGGATTTTTTTTAGAACTTTTCTGGAGGAGTTACTGTGTGGCTCAGTGGTTAACGAACCAGACTAGCATCCATGAGGACGCGGGTTGGATCTCTAGCCTTTCTCGGTGGGTTAAGGATCTGGCATGGCCATGAGCTGTGGTGTAGGTCGCAGACATGGCTTGGATCCCCGTTGCTGTGGCTCTGGCTAAGGTAGCAGGTACAGCTCCAATTCGACCCCTAGCCTAGCAACTTCGATATGCTGAGGGTGCAGCCCTAAAAAGACAAAAGACAAAAATATATATATATATATATATATATGAACTTTCTGGAAAACTCAATTCTGAAACCTTACCTCTTATGAGGAATGTGAAAACCTTAAGCATTTAGAAAAGAACAGCTGAAAGAAAATAGAACATGGCTATCTGGGGTATGTTCATTTTTATTTTCATGGAGGACAAAGTCTAGGACCAGAGGAATTGGTCCTAAACTTCAAAAATATTTTGAGTATTTAAGGTAAATTAGAGTTTTCCAGCACCAGTAGTTATTTGAGATGGGAAGTGACAGTGGAATAGGTTGTGGGATAATTTCTCAAGAGAGCTTTAAAACAAACAGGTTATCTGACTTTGATATGGATCTGATTCCCTAAGGAGGTACTTACCTCCAAGATTTGATTTGTATGTATAGTTACTTGTGAAAGAACATCTAATTATTTTGTATTGTGAATGAATATTTGGTAATTCTCTCATGAGAGTCCATTGCATATGCATCCTACATTGAATAGCTGTAATATAGGGACTGTGCATGGAGTAGCAAAAATGACAAGAAGTTAGTGCTTTATTTACAGGAAAATAAAACATGAACCTACTTTTAGCTATCACGTTAGATTTTTTTTTTTCCTCTAATTTTAGGGTCATACCCGCAATATATGGAGGTTCCCAGACTAGGGGTTGATTCAGAGCTGCAGCTGCAGGCCTACTCCACAGCAACACCTGATCCGAGCCACATCTGCAACCTACACCACAGCTCACAGCAACACCAGATCCTTAACCCCGCTGAGCGAGGCCAGGGATCTAACCTGTATCCTCATGGGTACTAGTCGGGCTCATTACTGCTGAGCCATGATGGGAACTCGTAGCTATCATAGTTTGAGATAAAAACCTTGTTGATTTTTCTCTTTTCTAGGACATTAAATCTCTTCCTGGCTGAAAGATTGTTTTGACACTCCATAATCTGGACAACCTACCTCTCTGTAGCACGTATAGTGATTTAATAGGCAGGTCCTGGAGTCAAAATGCCTAGTTTCACCACACACTAGCCGGTTGCTTAATCCTTCTCTCTGTGCCTCAGTTTCCTCAGTTGTAAGATGGAGATGCTTAGGACAGTGCCTGTCACATGATACTCAGTAATTGTTAATTATTGTCACTAGTATGATTTATTTTTCAGTTTAATTTTTTATTTTATATTGAAGTATACTTCAGGTGTACAGCAAAGTGATTCAGTTATATATATACAAATACCCATTCTTTTTCAGATTCTTTTTCCGTATAGATTATTACAGAATATTGAGTACAGTTCTTTGTGGTACACTGTAGGTCCTTGTTGATATATATAGTGTGTATGTGTTAATCCCAAACTCCATATTTACACCCCCACACACACACACGTTCCCTCTTTGGTAATCATAAGTTTGTTTTTGAAAGTCTTTGAATCTGTTTTTCTGTTTTGTAAAGTTCATTTGTATCATTTTTTAAGGTTCCACGTGTAAGTGATATCATATGATATTTTTCTTTCTTTTTCTGACTTCACTTAGTGTGATAATCTCTTGATCCATCCATGTTGCTGTAAATGGCATTGTTTCATTCTTTTTTATGGCCAAGTAATACTCCTTTGTGCATATGTGCCACTCTTGGTTTTTTTTTTTCTTTCCTGTGTGTGTGTGTCTTTTTAGGGCCACACACACGGCATATGGAGGTTCCCAGGCTAGGGGTTGAATTGGAGGTGCAGCTGCCATCCTACACCACAGCCATAGCAACGCAGGATCTGAGCCACGTCTGTGACCTAAACCACAGCTCAGCGCAATGCCAGATCCTTAACCCACTGAGCAAGGCCAGGGATCAAACCTGGGTCTTCATGGATACTAGTCAGATTTGTTTCCACTGAGCCACAACAGCAACTCCTGTGCTACATGTTCTTTATCCTTTCCTCTGTCAGTGGACATTTAGGTTGCTTCTGTGTCTTGGCTATTGTTAATAGTGCTGCAGTGAACATTGGGATTCATATATTTTTTGGAATTATGCTTTTCTCTGGATATATGCCCAGGAGTGGGACTGGGATTTTTAGTTTCTTAAGGAAACTTCATACTGTAAAAACAGTGGTTATACCAATTTACATCCCCACTAACAGTGTAGGAAGGTTCCCTTGTCTTCACACCCTCTCCAGCATTATTTATTTGTAGACTTTTTGATGATGGCCATCCTGACCAGTTGAGGGGATACCTCATTGTACTTTTGATTTACATTTCTCTAATAATTAGCGGTGTTGAGCATCATTTTATTTGCTTTTTAGCCATTTGTATGTCTTCTTTGGAGAAACGTCTATTTAAATTTTCTCATTTTTTGATTGGGTTGTTTATTCGATTTTGACCTGCATGAGCTGTTTGTATATTTAGGAGATTAATCCCTTGTCAGTCTCTTCATTTGCAAAAGTGTTCTCCCATTCTGTGGTTTATCTTTATTTTGTTTATGGATTTCTTTGCTGTGCAAAAGCTTTTAAGTTTAGTTCGGTCCCATTGGTTTATTTTAGTTTTTATTGTCATTATTCTAGGAGGTGGATCAAACAAAATGTTGCTGTGATTTATGTCGAGTGTTCTACCTATTTTGCTCTAGAAGTTGTGTAGTATCTCGCCTTACATTTAGGTCTTTTTTTTTTTTGTCTTTATGTCCTTTTATGGCCACACCCACGGCATATGGAGGTTCCCAGGCTAGGGGTCAAATCAGAGCTGTAGCCGCCGGCCTAAGCCAGAGCCACGGCAACGCCAGATCCAAGCTGCGTCTGCGACCTACACCACAGCTCACGACAACGCCAGATCATTAACCCACTGAGCAAGGCCAGGGATCGAACCTGCAACCTCATGGTTCCTAGTCAGATTCGTTAACCACTGCGCCATGATGGGAACTCCACATTTAGTCTTTAATCCATTTTGACTTTATTTTTGGATATGATGTTAGAAAATGTTCTAATCTCATTTTTAAAAATGTAGCTTTCCAAGTTTACCCAGCACCACTTATTGAAGAGACTGTCCTTTCTCTATTGTATATTCTTGCTACTTTTGTTATACGTTAGTTGACTATAGGTGCATGGGTTTTATCTGGGCTTTCTATCCTGGGCCATTGATCTATATTTGTCTTTTTGTACCAGTACCGTACTGTTTTGATTATTGTAGCTTTGTAGTATAGTCTAAAGTCAGGGTGCTGATTTCTTCAGCTCCGTTTTTTTCCCCCTCAGGGTTGTTTTGGCTATTTGGGGGTCTTTTGTATTTTCATACAAATTTTAAATTTTTTTATTCTAGTTTTGTGAAAAATGCCTTTGGTAATTTGGTAGGGATTGCATTGAATCTGTAGATTGCCTTGGGTAGTGTAGTTATTTTGACAATGTTGATTCTTCTAATCCAAGACCATGATATATCTTTCCATCTCTGTTTTCTTCCAATTCTTTCAGCAGTGTCTTATAGTTTTCAGAGTACAGGTTCTTTGACTTAGACAGGTTTATTCCTAGGCATTTTATTCTTTTTGATGCAGTGGTAAGTAGAATTGTTTCCTTAATTTCTTTCTGATCTTTCATTGTTGGTATATAGAAATGCAAGAGATTTTTGTGTATTAGTTTTATATCCTGCAACTTTACCAAATTCATTGATGAACTCTAGTAGTTTTCTAGTAGCATCTTTAGGATTTTCTATTTTAGAAGCAATGCCGAGTAGTTATGCTGTGTGCCACACCAGAAATCCAGGAATTTTCTATTGTATCATGTCATCTGCAAACAGTGACAGTTTTACTTCTCTTCCAATTTGGATTCCTTTTGTTTCTTTTTCCTCTCTGATTGACGTGGGTGGGACTTCAGAAACTGTATTGAGTAAAATGGCAAGAGTGGACATCCTTGTTTTGATCCTGATCTTAGCGGAAATCCTTTTTTTTTTTCTTTTGTTGTTTTTTAGGACTGCACCTGCAGCATGTGGAGGTTCCCAGGCTGGGTCTAACTGGAGCTACAGCTGCCGTCCTGTGCCCCAGCCACAGCAACGCTGGATCCTTAACCCACTGAGCAAGGCCAGGGATTGAACCCACAACCTCATGGTTCCTAGTCACATTCATTTCCACTGAGCCAGGAGGGGAACTCCCAGAAACGCTTTCTTTCAGCTTTTTACCATTGAGTGTCATGTTAGCTGTGTCATATATGGTCTTTTTATGTGGAGTTAGGTGCCCTTTGTGCCTTTCTGGAGGATTTTTATCATAAATGGATGTTGAATTTTGACAAAAGCTTTTTCTGTATCTATCGAGATGACCATATGGTTTTATTAATCAACTTGTTAATGTGGTGTATCACAATGATTTGCAGATATTGAAGAATCCTTACATCCGTGGGATAAATCTCACTTGATCATGGTATGTGATCCTTTTAATGTATTGTTGGATTTGGTTTGCTAGTATTTTGTTGAGGATTTTTGCATCTATGTTCATTGGTGATATTGGCCTGTAATTTTCTTTCTTTGAGGTATCCTCATTTGGTTTTGGTATAGAGTGATAGTGGCTTCATAGAATAAGTTTGGGAGTGTTTCCTCCTCTGCAGTTTTTTGGAATAGTTTCAGAAGGATAGATGTTAACTCTTCTCTGAATGTTTCATAGAATTCGCCTATGGAGGCATCTAGTCCTGGACCTTTGTTTTTGGAAGTTTTTAAATCACAGATTTGACTTTAGTACTTGCCATTGTTCATATTTTCTATTTGTTCCTGGTTCAGTCTGGAAGACTGTACCTTTCTAAGGTCATCCATTTACTGGCATATAGTTGCTTGTAGTAGTCTTTTATGATCCTTTGTGTTTCTGTGGTGTCAGTTGTAACTTGTGCTTTTCATTTCTAATTTTATTGATTTGAGTCCTTTCCCTTTTTTTTTTGTTGAGTCTGGCTAAAGGTTTATCAATTTTTTTTATCTTTAGAGAACCAAATTTTAGTTTCATTGATCTTTCATATTGTTTTCTTTGTCTCTACTTCGTTTATTTCTGCTCTGATCTTTACGATTTCTTTCCTTCTACTAACTTTGGGTTTTGTTTGTTTTTCTTTCTCTAGTTGCTTTAGGTGTAGATTTGGGTTGTTTATTTGAGGTGTTTCTTGTTTCCTGAGATAAGATTGTATTGCTATAAACTTCCCTCTTAGAACTGCCTTTTCTGCATCCCATAGGTTTTGGATCATTGTGTTTTCATTTTCATTTGTCTCTAGGTATTTTTTGATTTTCTCTTTGATTTCTGCAGTGATCCATTGGTTGTTTAGTAAATATTGTTTAACCTCCATGTGTTTGTGTTTTTTACATTTTTTTCCTTGTAGTTGATTTCTAATCTCATAGTGTTATGGTCAGAAAAGATGCTTGATATGATTTCAGTTTTCTTAAATTTACTGAGGCTTGCTTTGTGGCCCAGCATGTGATCTATCCTGAAGAATGTTCCATATGCACTTTAGAAGAATGTATATGCTGTTTTTTTTTTTTTTTTTGCCTTTTTATGGCCACACCCGCGGCATGTGGAGGTTCCCAGGCTAGGGGTCTAATCGGAGCTGTAGCCACTGGCCTGCGCCACAGCCACAGCAACGCAGGATCCGAGCCGCGTCTGCAACCTACACCACAGCTCACAGCAATGCCAGATCGTTAACCCACTGAGCAAGGGCAGGGATCGAACCCGCAACCTCATGGTTCCTAGTCGGATTCGTTAACCACTGCGCCACGACGGGAACTCCATATATGCTGTTTTTGGATGGAACGTTTTATAAATATCATTTAAGTCCATCTGATCTAGTGTGTCATTTAGGGCTTGTGTTTCCTTGTTGATTTTCTCTCTGGATGCTCTGTCCGTTGATATAAGTGGGATGTTGAAAGTCCCCCACCATTATTAGGTACTGTCAATTTCTCCATTTATGGCTGTTAGTTTTTGTCTTATATATTAAGGTATATCTATATTGGGTGCATATCTATTTACAATTATTATATCTGTTTCTTTGATTGATCCCTTGATCTTAGGTAGCATTCTTCTTTGTCTCTTGTAGCAGTCTTTATTTTGGAGTTTATTTTGTCTGCTATTTTGTCTGCTATGAGTATTGCTATTCCAGCTTTGTTTTGATTTCCATTTGCATAGAATATCTTTTTCCATCCCCTCACTTTCAGTCTGTATGTGTCCCTAGATCTGAAGTAGGTCTCTTGGGTCTTGTTTTTGCATCCATTCAGCCAATCTTTGTTTTTTTGGTTAAAGTATTTATACCATTTACATTTAAGACAGTTATCAATGCATATATTCTTATTGCCATTTTGTTAATTGTTTTGGATTTCTTTTTGTATGTCTTTTTTCTTCCCTTCCTCTTTTATATTCTTGTGTTTTGGTGACTATCTTTATGGTTGTTTAGATTGCTTTTTCTTTTGTATGTGTGTAACAGTATTATTTGTAATTACTTTATTTCTCCAGCACTGATCTCCTCACCTAGTCTGCTCCTCATGCAGCTACCTCAGTGTTTTTGCACTGTCTGTGCTTGAAAATTCTCCTCCTCCAGTGGTTTGCTTCTTCTTGTCCCTCAGGTCTCAGCTCAAATGTCACCTTTTAATGCATCTGTTCCTTATCATCCTGTAAAAGACAGCTCTCCTTTTCTGTCTTTACCAAGGATAGATCCAGATTTTGTAGGGCCTGAACTTTATACAGTAATTTAGGAGTCCTTAAGAAAATAAGTGAATTAAAATAAAAAGTTTGGTATGAAAGTGAATATTTATTTAGAATGAAAAAAGATGTCCTTGTAAAATACCATAACCTTAGAGTCAGGTCCCTTTCCTCTGAGATCTCTTCAGGTATTTAACCAAAACTGCTTTCATGAAGTGCTTCCTGATAGCTACCTGGCCTTTCTTCCCCACGTACAACATTCTACATATCCTAGTGACTCTCAGCACTCATAGAGGCCCATCCAAGTCAAGAGGCCTGAACTTTGTTTTATGAGCTTTAAAAAAAATTCAACTCTGCCCCTTACTCTTTCTAATTTTCCTCATGGTGTCTGTTACTTTGTTTATTGCCTCTCTCTCCCCACTAGAGTGTAAGTCCAGGAAGCTGGTGGTTTTCTTCATAACTGCATACCCAGATCCTAGAAAAATGCCTGATGCATATTAGATTCAGTAAATATTTGTGGGAGTTCCTATTGTGGTGCAGTGGAAATTAATCCAGCTAGGAACCATGAGCTCTTGGGTTTGATCCCTGGCCTCGCTCAGTGGGTAAAGGATCTGGCATCACAATGAGCTGTGGGCAGATGTGGCTCCGGTCCTGTGTTGTTGTGGCTGTGGTGTAGGCCAGCGGCTGTAGTTCCAATTAGACCCCCCTAGCCTGGGAACCTCCATATGCTGGGAGGGTGACCCTAAAAAGCAAAAAAAAAAAAAAAAATTGTGGAATGAATGAATGCACTAGTATGAGAGGAACAAACCATGTGCTGAAAGGAGATAATTGTTTCTGATTGGGATCACAGCAGGTGTTACAATGGAAATGACATTGGGTTTGACCTAGATAGAGCTTTGGCTGTAGTGAGTGTAGTATGAATTGTGGATTATTATTAGGCCTAAACTAAATCAGTAGGCTTAATATATCAGCAGTGTTCGTAACTTATGTGCCTATCAGGATGCTCTGTCATTTTAAACTGAAGATTTTTAGTGACTAGTGAATATACGTAGCCATTACATACTGGGTTGTTTTTGTTTTTGTTTTGAAAATGTGATCAAATTTGACTGCTAAGCAGGAAAAGAACTTTGTTCACCAATACCAAAAGGCCTTAGATTTGAGAGACGAAATCATGTTGTTTTCTGCTTTAGCTTTGTCTTTTACAGTCTTTTTTGTTCTAGAAGATTCCATGTTTCAGAGTTCCAGCTGCCTTGGCCTGAGTTTATAGGTTTGGATTCCTAATGTGCAGTTAGAAATTGTCCTTATTCCTTAAAATCTATTGGAAAATTTTTAGATCTTGCGATAAATTTAGGTATGTCCAAATAAGATGTTTGGTTTGTTTAAACGCTTCTTAGAAACGTGAGATGGGAAGAAAGTTCTTTCTTTATAAATCATTCACATTTTCCTGCTCAAAGAATCTCTTCATTGCCTGTACACTAAAGTACACATTATTTAGATTGGGGTATAGTTGCTGTACAATAATATATGTTACAGGTGTACAGTACAGTGATTCATAATTTTTTTTTGTCTTTTTGCCTTATCTAGGGCTGCACCCACGGCATATGGAGGTTCCCAGGCTAGGGGTCTAACAGGAGCTGTAGCTGCCAGCCTTTGCCACAGCCACAGCAACGTGGGATCCAAGCCACGTCTGCGACCTACACCACAGCTCATGGCAAATGCCAGATCCTTAACCCACTGAGCAAGGCCAGGGATCGAACCCGCAACCTCATGGTTCTTAGTCGGATTCGTTAACCACTGAGCCACAACGGGAACTCCGTGATTCATAATTTTTAAAGGTTATACCCCATTCATAGATTAAGGGCATTGTCCTTTTTGCCCTTTCACCCCTTAGAATGAGAAAGTTTTGATAGGAGGAGTCAGGCGGAGAGGAGGAAAGCAAAGGAGGGAATGGGGGTTGAGAGGTGCATTCCAGATGAATATAACTATATGAGTAAAGGCTTAAAGACTAAAAGGGAGTACTAACTAACATGGAAAACTTGTCTGGGGGATCATGGAGAAATACAACTTGCTAGATGAGACAGGACCAATTTATAAACTTCTTGAGAGCCAGATAAAATTAGGAAGTGTCAGGATGTTAGGAACACTGAAGGCTTTTGTACAAGAGGTAATAATGTTGAAAGTGCCCAGGATTATTCTGGCAGTCATAATGAAAATGGATCAGAGTGGAAGGACAGAAATATCTGCCGAATACAGTTTGCTTCAGAATACCTTTTATGCTCTTAAAAATGACTGAGATCGCCAAAGTTGTTTATGCTAATTATATCTATTGCTGTTGACTGTGTTAACAATTATACCTGAGAGATTTTTTTAGTATCAATTTATTGAAAATAAACCTGGAGTTCCCACTGTGGCTCAACAAGTTACGAAGCCTGCTAGGATCCATGAGAATGCAGGTTCAGTCTATGGCCTTGTTCATTGGGTTAAGGATCTGGAGTTGCTGTGAGCTATGGTAGAGGTCAGTGAGGCTCGGATCTCAGATGGCTGTGGCTATGGCTTAGGCTCCAGCTCTGATTTGACCCGTAGCCTGGGAATGTCCATATGCCACAGGGGTGGCCAAAAACAAAACAAAACAAAATAAAAAAAAATGTTTTTTAAAAAGCCTATTGCATGTTAGTTATAAATGACATTTTATGAAAAATTATTTTTCAAACAAACAATTTATCAAGGGGAGTGGCATTATTGTACATTTTGCAAATCTCTAATATTTGGTTAAATAGAAGACAGCAGATTCTCAGTTCTGCTTCTTCATTCAGTCTTTTGGGATATTTTGCTTTGGTTGACGTGAAGAAAATCTGGTCTCACATGTATGTATTTGGAAAAGGAGACTATTTTAATAATTTTTTCAAGTGATTGTGTGTCTGATACTTATTTACAACTTCACAGTTAGTAGCTGCTGCTTCTTTTTCTTCTCCTTCTTTTTTTGGCTGCATCCATGGCATGGAGAGGTTCGTTGGCCAGGGATCAAACCCAAGCTACAGCAGTGACAGTGCCGAGTCCTTAACCACTAGGCCACCTAGGAACTGCAGCAATTAGTAGCTTCTTAAAAATTAATTGCAAGTGTTGAATCCAAGACTTACTGTTAAGTTAAAATGCTAATTATTAGTCTGTGGATCATTTTTGCCCGTTTATGATTTTTTAAACATCTCGCATTGGTCATTTGGAAAATACGAATTTGTAGTGTTATCCAGACCTTCCCAAAGTTGCCTTGTTTCAGTACACGGTATCAAAAATCATCACTCATTTCTTCAAAAAGTCTTAAAGTTGATAGTAGATACAAATTTTCCAATTTTCAAATTTCTCTTTGAAAGTACTAAATGCATCACTTGCAACAAATTGTGTTGGTTTTTCTTGTTTGAACTGACAGATTCATTTAGTTCATTTTCAAGAAAATGTCACATATTGCAACATGAATACTTAGTTTGTCAGTTCTCTCAAGTAAAAATGGTGTTCTGTGGAAAAAGTGGCTAGCTCATTTTGCAGCTCACAATCACAAGTGCTGTTCTTTGAGATAACCAGTGTACTTAGTATGCAGAAGTGCTTTATGCATTTCATCAAATAGAATATTAAGATGATACTGTTTAAGGGTCAAGATATAATAAAATCAGTAAAATTTAGGCTTCAACAAGGATATTCTTAAGTGTAACTGGCATTTTTTCCCCAGTGAGTGCATGGTAGTGAAGAATATAGTGACTGCTATACATTGTGGGGCCTCTGTTTTGATCTGTGCTAAGGCACCATCAGTTTTATCACCATTACTTTTGTACTATTAGTGCAAGTGTCAGCATAGTGAAAGGGAGCCGATAACATGTTAGTATCCTTATGAAAACAGTTTTGACGTTTCAGACCCTCAGAAAGGAATCCCAGGGACCTCCAGAGAATCTCAGTACTGTGCTAGAAGATTATATGGAGTAAGGTAAGGATTACGTTAAGGGGTGATGGGTCAGAGAAGGCGTATAGCAGTGAAGAACCGAAAGGAAGGAACAGATAGATGAAAAGCATCCTGGAGAGAAAGTTGACAGTGCTTTGTGCTTGGAGAGAGATGAATTGAAAGAGGGGTTCACAATTTTAAACCCGATTTAGAAGCACTTAATAGGTGTTTATAAATATTTGGTTAATTAATAGTGGGAAAATGACATCAGTAACAAAAGACAGTAACATTGAGAAAGGGGAGCTGTGAAGTAGTTTGAATGTTTTATTGGAAAAAAGATGCTTGTGAGGTTTCTTTTCATTATTTTTCTGTTACTCTAAAGAATCAGCAGTAGTAATGACTTTCCTTCACTTTTTTGTGGAGAGTAACAGTTCTTTAGTGGTATCTTTAGGGACTAATAGAAATGGATAAGGGTCAAAACCTGTTTCCCAGCTCTTATTCAGAGATTACCAGAAGGATGTGCAAAGATATGCCCTCCTGTTGAAGAAAAATGCTGCAGATTTGGAGGGTAATTGTTATAAGGATTTAGTGAACGAAACAGTAGAATATGGCTAGATATTTTATTCTGGCATAAATTTAAAAAGGTTTTTGTTTATTCTGTTTATAACATGTTTTAAAAAGAGAAACCAGGAGTTCCCTTCGTGGCTTAGTGGACACGAATCTGACTAGCATCCGTAAGGATGCAGGTTCGATCCCTGGCCTCGCTCAGTGGGTTAAAGGATCCGGCATTGCTGTGGCTGTGATGTAGGGCGGGAGCTACAGCTCCTGATTCTACCCCTAGCCTGGGAACTTCTATATGCCGCAGGTGAAACCCTAAAAAGACAAGAAAATTAAAAAAAAAAAGGAAAAACCAGACAAGAAAACTATAGGAAAAAAAAAAGATCAATAATCTTACTCTCAAGAGGTAAATACTATTAGTATGTTGATTTTTTTTTTTTTTGGTGGACAGATATTTTACAAAACTTGTACGCGGTTGCATATTTTCAAAATTTAATCAGAAATTCTGCTTACTCAGAATGAAATGTATGCATAGATCTTAAATGTTTCTGTTCTATGAGTTTTGACATATATACAGCTGTGCAGCTCATGCCGTTATTAACCTTTCCTTAACCTCAGAAAGTTCTCTTCTGTCCCTTCCCAATATGTCATCCCCCTCTCCTCCCCCTCCTCAGCCATTGCAATCACTGTTCTGATTTCTATCACTATAAAGCTCTTCTAGAATTTGATATAAGTGAACCACAAATAAATTGCCCTGGCACCTTTGACAAAAATCAATTGGCAATACATGTGTGGGTATATTCTGCATTCTGTTTTATCCTGCTGAGCATTCAGCTGTATTTTCAGTAATAACTCACTGTCTTGTTCACTGTAGCTTTATAGAAAAAAAGCCTTGAAATCAGGTAGTGGGTCCTCCAACTTCTCTGCTTTTTCAAAATTATTTTATCTATCCTAGGTCCTTTACTTTTACCATACAGTTTTTTAGAACCAGCTTTTCAATTGTATAAAAGAACTTTCCAAGATGTTAAATTTTTATTTTGAAGTATTTATAAACTCAGGAAGTTGCAGATAGAGTGCAAAGAGGTCTCTTGGACCCAACAGCCAGCTTCCCCCAATGGTGACATCTTTACGTAACTACAGTGCATTATCAAAACCAGGAGACTGATTGACACAGTGCAGTGAACTAGACCTTAGAGTTCACCACTTTTTGTATGCACTCATTTTTTTTCATGTCTTTGCGCGTAATTTTGTGACATTTTATCACATATATAACCTACTGGGATGTTAATAGGGATTATGTGGGATAAGCAACTCAGTTTGTGGAAAATTGAGATCTTTTATTTTTTTTATTTTTATTTTTTGTCTTTTTTAGGGTCACACCTGTGGCATATGTAAGTTCCCAGGCTAGGGGTTGAATATCAGAGCTACAGTGGCCGGCCTACACTAGAGCCACAGCAATGCCACATCCAAGCCTCGTCTGTGACCTACACCCCAGCTCATGGCAATGCTGGGTCCTTAACCCACTGAGTGAGGTCAGGGATTGAACCTGCATCCTCATGATTGTTAGATTCATTTCTGCTGAGCCACGACAGGAACTCTGAAAGTTGAGGTCTTAACAGCCTTGAGTTCTCTGATCTGTGAATATTCTACTTCTCTCCACTTATTTCTCTCTCGTTTAACTTATCAGTGTTTTTCTGTTTTTTTTTTTTAATTTAGAAATTTCATCCTTAGCCTTTTCTACTAATGTTATAGTAAAAGATAACTATTAGGTAATTCTGCTTCAAAGTGGTTCAGTAATTGTAATGTGAGAGGGATTTTCAGTTTTTATTAGAATCTTCACTGTACTAGTGATACTGATTTCCTTTGATTTAACCTTGAACATTTTTAGCCATGAGCATATGGACTTCTTTTTTTTAAATTGGCACATGAAAACAGAAATTAAAAAGCTATCCACTTCAATTATATTATCTAAAGATTAAAACAAATAAAGGTTAGAACCTGATTTATTTATATATATGTGTTTACTTGCACACACTTTGCAAAATTAGTATTTTTGTGCTTATTTAAGGAAAATAACTGAAAGTTCACTTTGTCCTTAAGTGAAAAATAAACAACAGTGTGCTTGATTGTTTAGGAGATCCTAAATAATTTCTTTTTGATCTTGAGCTTATTATGATTTGATTTGGGAAGCAAATATGTTGAAATGGAACATCTAAAGAACATTTCTGAGGCAGTATTTTAACAATCAAAAGAGAAATAACGTGCTATAAATGGTATAGAACTTCAATTTAAGGGAAAGGTGAGTTGGGGTTAATTTGGTAAAGACTTACAGGAATAGCAAATCTTGACCTGGGAGTCAAATATTTAGGTTTTCATTTGTAGAGAACCTTTCATTTGTGAGGGAAACCCTTCCAAAAGAGTAGATATGAATAAAAATGCAACTTTGTGACTAAAGTGGGCAAAGAGTGGTAATAGACGTTCTGACTAAAGCAAAGGTCCATATTTCAAGGTATGATAGACAATGTTTCAGATATCCGAGGTACAGACAAATGAATGCTTGGAGAATGTGCACCTCATTTGATTTACTGTAAAATATTTTCCAAATTCATTAGAGCCAGTCTTGTCTTTCTAACCTTCTCTAGTTGCTATTCTGATGGTCTTAGTGAGTTTGATTTCATCCCTTTCCCCTCTGTTGGGTTAAAAGTTAAACATTTTTATTCTTTTGGTGGTTACCTTAAATTTTCAGTGTGCATATAATAAAGTTAATAAATATCTTTCTTTTCTCTTTCTGATCAGTACATGGACTTGAGAATGATTCAGTTCAATTACCACCTTCCTATCCTATGTTATGTTTTTGTCTCTTATTTTTTTTGTTGTTTTTTTTTGTCTCCCAGATGCATGTTTATGATCATGTATTATACATATAGTGGTCTTTTATGTTTACCCATGCATGTTTCCAATTTCTTTGCTCACTATTGTTTTTTGCCATCTTACTCTGTCGTTTTGGCTTTAGCTTTCTTCTTCCTGCTGAGTGTTATTTGGTAGGGTTCTCCCCTACTTCTTTGACTATGTAAGGTAAAACACAGTCTCTCTCTCTTTTTAAGTCTCTATTTTGTCTTAGTTTTTAAATCATAATCTAGTGTGGGTTATGATTTAGAATTTTAGGTTGACAGTTATTTTCTCTCAGAACTTTGAAGATATTTTGTTGTTAATGCCAAAAAGTCTTGTAAATTTAATTGTTGTTCCTTGTGGTTAAACTGTTTTCTTTCTGACTTTTAAGATTTTTTTTCTTTGACTCTGGCATCCTGTGCTTTCTAATTGATGTTGCTAGATGTGGATTTAAGTAAAAATACTTGTTTTTTTCTTTAAAAAGTAAATTATTTCATCAATCCTAGAAAAATCTTAGCTTTGACTATTATGTACATCCCCCCTTTTGTTTTTTACCTTGGAACTCCTATTGTATACTTTATCCTTGTATTTTTTCATGTCTCATAGCAGCATGATTTTTTTCAGCTCTTTATTCTGTCTTGTATTATGGTTCTTCAGTATTTTCGATTGTGTCTGTGGTCTAATCTGATATTCAAAATTTCTGTTGCTTTTTAAAACAGAAAAGGTTTTTAAAAAAATATTTAAACTCATAGGAAAAATGAAAGAATAATACAAAGAATTCTCACATACCTTTACCCAGTTTCACCAATGGTTGACACTTTTCCACAGTATACTTTACCATTTTTTCCTCTCTCTCTCCCCACATAATTATTTATTTCTCAACCATTTGAGGATAAACTACAGACATCATCTTCCTTTACCCATACGCAACTCAATGTATATTGCTCAAAGTAAATATTTTCACTTGAATAAAACCACAGTACAGTTACCAAAATCAGAAACTTAATGTAAATATAATACTGTTATCTGATCTAAGACCTTGAATAAATCTGAATAGATTTCTACCAGTGGTCTTCATAATGTCCTTAGTAGCATTTTCCTCCCTAGTTTAGAAACTAGTCCAGGATCATACATTCCTTTTAGTTTCTAAGACTTCAGTCTTAAATGTAGAATGGTTTTTCAGCCTTTGTTTTTTCTAGACACTGACGTTTCTGAAGAGTATGTGTCATTTATTTTGTAGAATGTCCTTCATTTTCAGAGTGTCTGATTTTTCCTTTTGATTAAATTCAGGTTACGATTTTGGGCAGAAAAGTATGTAAGTGATGATGTGTACTTAGTGATTCACATCAGGAGGCACATGATGTTGATTTGTTCCATTATTAATGTTAGTTTTGATCACTTGGTTAACAAGGATCTACCAGGTTTCTTTACTGTGAAGTTACTATTTTTTCCTTTCGTAATTAATAAGGAATTTGTGGGGACATATTCTGAGACTGTATAAATATCTCCTTCATCTAATTCACGCCTATTAGTTTTAGAATCCATTGATAACCTTTGTTGAATTATTCCTCTAATGATTGCAATGTAGTGGTTTTGTAGCTCCATTAATTTTCTCTGCCTTTATTGGCTGACATTCTGTTATGATGAAGAGCTTTCACTTTTCCATTTTTGGACTTAGAGATTCTTTCTTTTTTTTTGTTTTTTTTTTTAAGTCTTTTCAGGGCTATACTTGCAGCATATGGAAGTTCCCAGGCTAGGGATCTAATTTGAGCTGTGGCTGCTAGCTTACACCACAGCCACAGCAACATGGGATCGGAGCCATGTCTGCGACCTACACCACAGCTCATAGCAACGCCGGATCCTTAAACCACTGAGCAAGGCCAGGGATCGAACCCTCATCCTCATGTATACTAGACAGGTTTGTTACCACTGAGCCACGACAGGAACTCCTGGACTTAAGGATTCTTATTTTATTCATTGAGTCTATTTAATCACTATCAGTTATTTTGATGTTCAGACTATTTAAGATTTGGGTAGCTGGATTCTGTCTTAGCTCAGGCTGCCAAAAGAAAATACCATAGACTGGAGGCTTAAACAACAGAAATTTTTATTCTGACAGTTTTGGAGACTAAAAGGCTAGTATTAAGGTGTGCCAGCACTGTTGGTTTCTGGTGAGGGCTCTCTTCATGGTTTGTAGATGGCCCTCATCTACCTTCATACTGTGTGCTCACGTGGCAGAGAGGAAATGAAGCTCTCTTGTGTGTCTTCTTCTAGGGACATGATGCCATACGAGTGCCCCTACTCTCATGACCTAATTATCTAAACCGAATTCTCTCTCAAAGGCCCTATCTCCAAACACATCACATTGGGGACTGGGTTTCAACATATGAATTGGGGAGAGGGGTAGACCAGTGCAGTCCACAGCAGACTAAGTTGCTTTTTTAAGTTTAATAATTATTTCCAGAAGTTCTGTTTTATTCCTTTTCAAATCTGTGTATTCTTTTTGCACAGTTTCTTGTTCTTAAAGTTTTGACCCCTTTTTATAACTTTATTTTAACATGCTTATTAACATTCTCTTTCAAATTACCATTCTGTATTTTCAGACTTGGAGGGGGGTTAATCCTGCTGTGTGTTGGTTTGTTATGTTTGCTGATTCTCACTTGCGCTTTTTTTTTTTTTTTTGGCCATGCCCAAGGCATGTAGAAGTTCCCTGGCTAGGGACTGAACCCAAGCTGCTGTAGTGACAATGCCAGATCCTTAACCCGCCGCACCAAAATGGAGCTCCTATTTTAATTTCGAATTCATCCAAAATTTCTGTAAGAATCTTTTGTGGCTCAAATTATGGAATGTCCTTCCAAAACGGTTTTGCTTTTATTCCTATCAGGAACCTCATGAGTCTCATTGGTCTGAGACTAATCTTTATGTTAATTGCTCAGTTTGGAATTTCCCACACCTTATGGGAAGTGCGAATTTGAACCCCAGACCCAAATGAACAGGAGACTCTTGGTTTTGATTTTTCTTTTTCTTTTTTCTTGTCTTTTTGGGGCCGCACCCACAGCATATGGACATTCCCAGGCTAGGGGTCCAATTGGAGCTGTAGCTGCCGGCCTACGCCAGAGCTGCAGCAATGCAGTGTCTGAGCTGCGTCTATGACCTGCACCACAGCTCATGGCAATGCTGGATCCTTAACCCACTGAGCAATGCAGGGATTGAACCTGAATCCTCATGGATGCTAGTCAGGTTCGTTAACCCCTGAGCTACAATGGGAACTTGATGGTTTTAATATCTTAAGAGGCTTTTTTCTTTCCTCCTTGTAATAAATATCTTTGTGCAGAGGTTTTTATGTGGATGTAACTTTTCAACTTTTTCGGATAAATACCAAGCAGTGAAGTTGCTGGGTTGTGTGGTAAGTCAGTTTAGTTTTGTATGAAAAGACCAAATTTTGTTCCAGCATGGCTGTACCATTATGCAGTCTCACCAGCAATGAATCCTGTTCCTGTTGCTCCACAACCTTGTCAACATTTGGTGTTGTCTGTATTTTAGATTTTGGCTATTCCAATAGATGTGTAGTGGTATCTTATTTTAATTTGCAGTCCTTAATGACATTGATGTTGATCATCTTTTCATGTGCTTATTTGCCATCTGTATATTTCATTTGGTGATGTGTGTGTTCAGGTCTTTTGTCCTTAAAAATTGAATTGTTGCCTTACAGTTGTATTTTAAGAGTTCTTTGTATATTTTAGACACAAGCCCTTTATCAGATATGTGTTTTGCAGCTGTTTTCTCCCATCTCTGGCCTATCTTTTCATCCTCTAACAGTGTCTTTACCAAAGAAAAAGTTTTTAATTTAGTGAAGTCCACCTTATCAGTTATTTGTCATTGATCATGCCTTTAGTGTTATATTTAAAAACCCAAACCAAGGTTACCTAGGTTTTCTCTTCTAGAACTTTTATAGTTTTACATTTTAAGTCTGTGATATATTTGAGTTAATTTTTGTGAGAGGTGTAAGAGCTGCATTTAGATTCTTTTTTTTTTTTTTTTTGCATGTGGCTATCCAATTGTTCAGTACGATTTGTTGAAAAGATCATCCTTTTCCATCAAATTGCCTTTGTTTCTTTATCAAAGATCTTGACTGTATTTGTATGGGTCTATTTCTAGGTTTTTATATTAGTATGCAGGGGCTGCCAAAACAATCACCAACTGGATGGCTTAACCAGCAGGACCTTATTTTCTTGTAGTTCCTAGTTCTGAAGGCTAGAGGTCTGAGATTAAGATGTTAGAAAGGTTAGTTTCTTCTTTGGCCTTTCTCTTTGTCTCATAAATGACTGTCTTGTGCTGTCTTTACATGGTCTTCCCTCTGTAATTGCCTGTGTTCAAACACAGATAGTTTGAGGTTATTAAAGAGTGGCAATTTGGAGTCAGATATAGCATAGAACTAGGGGAAGTAAGGACTGGGAGTCCATTGAGTCTGATAGGAGGGTGTACTTTCTGTCTGTAGAGTTGTTTTCTGGAGTTGTTGGAATGGTTGGAAGTGTATCCTGTTTACAAGTGATTCAGAAGGTAAGAGGAGATGGCAACATCTTTTTTAGTCTCTTGTTGAGGAGTTTCATCCTGTTACTTCCTCATAGTATTATATCATTCATATCCCTCTCTTAGTGTGTTCCCAGGAGTACCTTTTTTTTTTTTTTTTTTTTGGTCATGCCCACCACTTGTGGAAGTTCCTGGGCCAGGGATCAAACCTGTGTCACAGCAGCGACCCAAGCCACTCTGCCACAAAGGAACTCCTCTCCAGGAGTACTTATTGAGCATCTGTGCTGTGCTTTCTACCATAGCTGATTCAGAGAATGTGATCCCTCTTCTCAAGGAAGTGGCAGACTGAGTATGGGTATAACACTTGGTAATTTAAATCAGCATAAACATGGAGCATTTTTTGATTATGTATTGAATTATGTGATTCTTGATAGAAGTTCAAAAGATCAGAAAATAATTATAGTCCATGGCCAAATTGGAAACGCTTTTAAAAAGAAACAGAATGAAAGTTGGGATTTAGAATGTGATTTGGAGTTCCCACTGTGGCATAGTGGGTTAAGAATCAAACTTTAGTGTCTCGGGTTCCTGTGGAGGTACATTTTGGATCCCCGGCCCAGCACAGTGGATTAAAGGATTTGGTGTTGCCACAGCTGTAGCATAGGTTGCAGCTGCAGCTGGGATTCAATCCCTGGCCCAGGAACTTCCATATGCTGCAGCCATAAAAAATAAATGAAATACAATACAATACAATAAAAAATTTAAATAGGTGAAGTGGAAAGGCATTGTAATTAAGGTGAGTACTGGGAAATGAGAGGAATAAGCAAGATGGGATCATGCAGGATGTAGGTCAGACTGCATTAAATGATTTGTATTGAGAATAATGGGAAACATTGGCTATTAATAACAACAATAATTATAATGACAAATAGCATTTATGGAGTACTTATTATGTACTGGGCATGGTTCTGTGTAAACACTTTTTAGGTATTCTCATTTTAATCCTCACAGCTTTATGAGGTAGGCATTGTTAGTTCCATTTTACACACGTGGAAAGCAAGGCACAAAAAGAAAGATCAAGAATAGGCCCAAAGTTATACATCTAGTACGTGGTGAAACCAGGATTTAATTCAGGCAGTCCTAACTTCAAAAGCCACGCTTTTTAATAACTATGTTTTGCTATAGAGAGGTAGGTGAGACCAAAATATGTCTTGAGAAGCCATCTTTAGCATATAAATTAAGTATAATAGAAATAAAGGAACCATTGAAGGTGTTTGAACAGAAGTGTAGATAGTGAGCTATGTGTGGGATGGGTGTGTGAGATATAGGGTGGAGAGTGAATCCTCAGTCTGAAATTTCAGATTATCTGGAACATGGTGTACCAATCCAAGAGTGAAGGGTAATGATGTGAATTAATGACAGGGAAGTCGGGGGCTTAGGTGGCATGGAGAGATGGGAAACTTGAGTAAGACAAGCTGTGGAGTTAGATTTTGGACAGGTTGCTTGAGATAATATATTCATGTAGAGAGGTGTCATCACATCCTCCCACCCTCCAAACCCTGCAGTGGTAGACCAGCAGATTTGAAGGGACCAGTGGGGAGAAACCATAAAGAAAGTACACGTGAGAGAGCAAGAATTCTATAGTGATAGAAAGCAAAAGAAGGGACTTCTTGTGCCCTGAGTTTTCAAATAAAGAAGAGCTCTCGTCTAACTTCCTCCTCACTTTTAATATCCAAGAGGTTCAAATAATTCAAGATTCATGGGTTTTGTTGTTGTTGTCGTTGTCGTTCTTTTTTTGGGGGGGGAGGTGGGGGGAAGCATGTGGAAGTTCCTGGGTCAGGGATTGAACCCAAGCCGTATCAGTGACCTGAGCCACAGCCATGATAACAAGAGATCCTTAATCCACTTAGCCACCAAGGAACTCCACAAGATTCATGATTTTAATCTTTCTTTTGAAGTGTCCTGTTTGAGTGAATGAGTGAAACATGCCATAAAAGACCTATGCTGTAAGTACACATGTATGTGAAAGTTATGGTCTTTAGGAAAGGTTTGGTATTACAAGTTACTGAATATTTTCTAGTTGAAACAGGTAATAATAGAGTAGAGATAGAGATCCGCTATTGTTATCAGAGTTTTCTTTCAACACCTGTGCATCCTTAAATCCTTCTTTAGATTCCTGTATTACTTTCAGTGCCTCAGGAATAGGTGACTTAGGGTCTCCCACTGGCCCTGCAGACGAGGACTCACACTCCTCTCCCTCCACATCATTCTTAGGAGATGACAGAGTCAGTGGAAAGAAGAGAACATTGAAGGTGCCAAGTGATAGAATCCCAGATGGACAGTGTCATCACTAAAACTTGTTCATCTTTCCCTTTGCTTCTGCTACATCTGTCCCCACTCCTGCTCCACCACCCTTTCTTGCCTTTAATGAAAACTTAATCCTCAGACTTTCACAGAGGGTTGAATAGAGACTGTAAAAGCTTTTTGCAGAAACAGGCCACACACACGCTTATGTTTACTTTGTTTATAGTCATTGTTATTTTATTTCATAATCATTACGTTGACATTTTTCTTTGGGATGTCATGTTTCTAGTTAGTGCTGTGATGTTCATTCGCTAACACTGCTGGAGTCTGCTAATGGAATAAGATGTTTTGATTTGGAATGTTGAGGTTTTTTTTTTTCCTTCAGTAAACTGTGGTTATATGAGGCTTGGCAAACTTAATTCTTTCAAAAACCAAAATTGAAAGTTACTCTTAATTACCGGGCAAAGTTGCTATTTTTACAGTAGGTTTGTATTGTTTGTGTTGAGATTTCCTTAGCTGTTTCTATCATGTTATAAGACAGTATTTGAAATAAAATTTAAGGAACATTTCTGTAACAAAACCTATATTGTTTTATAAGAAATGATCATACAAAAGATGTGAAAGTTAAATCTGTGTTTTACAAAATTTTAGACAAAGTATTTGTAAAATAATTTAACTTATTCTGGTGGGTTTTAGAAAAGCCTGGAAACCAACCTTATTTTATGTGGCAGTAAAGGGATCTAGTATTTTTTTTTTTTTTTTTAGCAACACTGTTTGAAGAAATTATTCATTTACCTAATGATGTTAAGCTGTTTTGGGATACAAATACTTTTTTATCTGGACTACATTTAAAGTCACCTTTTTAAACTCATACCATTAAAAAAATTTAGTTTACGGAGTTCCCATTGTGGCTCAGTGGGTTAAGAACCCAGGTGTGTTTCTCTGAGGGTGTGGGTTCAATCCCTGGCCTCACTCAGTGGGTTAAAGATCCGGTGTTGCCATGGCTGTGGCATAGGCTGGCAGCTGCAGCTCAGATTCAGCCCCTAGCCCAGGAACTTGCATATGCTGTAGGTGTGGCCATAAACATAAAATTTAAAAAAATAAATAAAAATATAGTTTAATTTTTAATTCTTTGATTTGAGATTTAAAAAAATTTAGACTATTTTTAGATTTATAAAAAGTCAGAAAGATTGTAGATAGTTTCTGTAAACTCCTCACCCAGTTTCTCCTTTTATTAACATCTCGCCTAACCATGGTACATTTGTCACCACTAAGGAACTTTAGTACATCATTTTTAACTGAATGCCAGCATTTATTTGAATTTCACTGGTTTTCCCCAATGTCTCTTCTCTCCCAGGATCTCATTCAGAATACCATGTTAACATTTTGTCATCGTGTCTCTTTAAGCAGAATTTTCCTGTCTCTGTCAGTTTCACAAACTTTGTGATGACCCTAACAGTTTTGAGGAATGCTGATTAGGTATTTTGTAGTGTGTCTTTTTTCTTTTAGGTTTGTCTAATTTTTTCTCATGGTTAGACTGGGGTATGGATTTAGGGGAGGTTGAAGTATCCAATCTGTTGATTAATAGGATTTACTCTGGTGATATTAACGTTGATCACCTGGCTGTGGTGATGTTGTCTAGGTTTCTCCACTATAAAGTTACTTTTTCCCATCTTTCCATGTTATGCTCTCTGGAAATAAATCATTAAACTGCTACACCTTGGGGGTGACAAGTTAAGCTTCATCATTTTGAGGGAGGGAGTAGCTACATAAATGACTGGAGCCTTTCTGTATGGAAATTTGTATCCTTGCCCTTCAGTTATTTTATACCACTATGGATCTATTGATATTTTTTTATATTCTGCATTATAATCCAATACTTACATTGTTGAGCTTAGCCATTGGGAGCTCTTTCAGGTTGTCTCCAGTGTCTCTTTGATATGTCTCCATCGTTTTAACACTTGCTTACTCTGGCAATAAAAAATGTCTCAGTCTCGTTATGTATATTCCCTGCCCAGCCTTATGATCAACCATTCTCCAAGGACCCCAGGTTCCTTTTACTGGAGAGCAGTATAAGAAACCAAGATTTTGGGAGCTCCTGTTGTGGCTCGGTGGGTTATAAACCTGACTAGTATCCATGAAGATGCAGCCGGGTTACAAACCTGACTAGTATCCATGAAGATGCAGGTTCGATCCCTGGCCTTGCTCAGTGGGTTAAGGAGCCAGCATTGCTGTGAGATGTGGTATAGGTCACAGACGTGGCTCAGATCTGGTATTGCTATGGCTGTGGTGTAGGCCAGCAGCTGCAGCTCCGTTTAAGCCCTTAGCCTGGGAACTTCCATATGCTGCAGGTGCAGCCATAAAAAAGCAAAAAAAAAGAAGAAGAAAGAAACCAAGATTTGGGCTGAGTGTGTTCATTCTTACTAGTGAGTCATCACTTCTAGGCCTTCTCAGTAGTTGGATCTAGCAAATATATATACTTATATATGATAAATACTTTATATATTATGTACGTAATAGTCTTATAAAATATGTGTGTATATATATATATATTTGTAACTCATGTACATACATATCTATAATTATTTCTGTATCTATTCACTTTAAGCTAAACATGAATTTATATTGATGTCTCTGAATCCAACCCAGTCCCACGTGGTTCATTCTAGCCTCCTCCTATTGCGTTATCTGTAGCTTTCTTCTCTAACAGTAAGAAACCCAGTTTCCGGCATCTGCCATCCATTTGTGTCTGTTCAATTTCAGTATATCTACATACAGCTTTTTAGGAATTGTTACAACTCTGTTTTACAAGGTTTCAGACCATACTGTTCTCATACTTCAAGTTACCCATTTACTCTTTGAAATAGTAATTATGATCATAGATCATGTGCTAAACATTTTTCTAGCACCTTTTACCTGTGATAACCAATTTTAGTCTTAATTCATACTATGATGTAGGATCTTTCATTATCCCTGTTGTGTAGATGAGAATAGAGGGGCACAGAGAGCTTTGTGATTTGCCCTGCAACTCCCACCTGGTAAGTGGAAGGGCAGCTGTTGAACCCACAGGCAACCTGTGGAGGCCGTGTGGCTACTGCCAGAATTAGGTATGTGAAAATGCAGAGCTATGCAACACAACACAGAGTTGTGTTGGTTTCTAAATTTTTTTAAATAATATTTTTTTGCTAAGGAAGGAGAATTGGAAGTGATTCAGTGATATGAGAAAAAACCCCAAAGTATCTCCCTGGACATGCGAGGGGACAGTGGTTATAAAAGAATAAATTTTTCTGGAGTTCCCATTGTGGCTCAGCAGTTAACGAATCGAACTAGGAACCATGAGATTGCAGGTTTGATCCCTGGCCTTGCTCAGTGGGTTAATGATCCAGCATTGCCGTGAGCTGAGGTATAGGTCGCAGACGTGGCTTGAATCTGGCGTGGCTGTGGCCGGCAGCTACAGCTATGATTTGATTCCTAGCCTGGGAACCTCCATATGCCACGGGTACGGACCTAAAAAGCAAAAAAGAAAAGAAAAGAATACATTTTCTTAAAAAGGCAGCCATGCAGTGAAACTGAGTACTAAAAGAGAAAAGTTTGTTTTCTTCTGTGTTAGTTGAGATTGAGCTTGTGAGGAAAGTAGTTTATGCTTTTGAAAGTGTTCTGGCATAAAATATGAACAGCTCCCTCCTCTCTGCTTCAAACCCTCCACCACTTTTGCCAGAATATTATTTTATCCTTCTGGTAGAAGCATGTGGTTTTCACCCTCTTCAAATATGTCCCTTGCACAGAGGGGAAAGGAGTGGGTCAGAACTGTACTTAACAAAGGCATTTATCTGGCTGCTGATCAAGTCAAGAACCCAGTCAGCTGAAGGGATTTCACAGGCCAGACTTGAAGGATAAAATAGTATTCTGGCAATAGTGGACGAGGGTTTGGAGCAGAGAAGAGGGAGCTGTCCATATTTTACACCAGAACATGTCTGGTTTCTTTCATTGGTCAGCTTTTATAGAAAAGGTTGGTTATTCTGGAGCTTTGTTTTCGACACTGCAGTCTTCCCCTTCTCCCCACCCACCCCAGCATTTGACTAAAATTTTTTAGCAGCTTTGAAAAGATAAAGTTCACATGCCATACAATTCACTCACTAAAGTGTACAATTCCATGAGTTGTACAACCCTTTGACTTAAGTTTGAGCCTTAAAATCAGAGACAAGGTATGATAGATGGAATTTATTCTTCCAGATGTATATATTTTTTATAATTTGTAATTCTGTTTTTATATAGCTGCTATTAATGGACACCAAAGGTGACTATTATTGCCTAACTTTATTAACAATCCCTGTGTTAATCCTTATTAACATAGGGATTGGAGAGCCATAAAAAACATTAGAAACTATCAAATTGTGGCTTAATTTGTTTAGTCCTCTTTGTAATAATGCATATGCCTTGTTTTCACCATAATTCCATTTTCCTTTCTTTGCTTTGCTGACTGTCTTCTTTTATACCACTCAGTTTTAAAGGACATCCAATCCCTTAAACCTGTTTCAGCTAAGTCATAATTAAGCTGAAGCTAGATTCTGTTTATTACTTGTCTATTAGTAGATGTGAAGGGAAGAGGTTTTTTTTTTTTTTTTTTTTTGTCTTCTTGCCTTATCTAGGGCGGCACCTGCGGCATACATATGGAGGTTCCCAGGCTAGGTGTCTAACAGGAGTGGTAGCTGCCGGCCTTCACCACAGCAACGCGGGATCCGAGGCACATCTGCAACCTACACCACAGCTCATGGCAACGCCGGATCCTTAACCCACTGAGCAAGGCCAGGGATCGAACCCGCAACCTCATGGTTCCTTGTCAGATTCGTTAACCACTGAGCCACAACGGGAATTCCTGGAAGGGATCTTTTTTGTAATTCTCATCTCTTTAGTATGGAACATGTTCAATTTCCCCTGTTGCTTATGCAAAATCAGATCAGCTAGCATAGAAAATCTGAAGGAAACTTTTTTTTTTCCTTTTTGGGGCCACATGTGTGGCATATGGAGTTCCCAGGCTAGGGGTCGAATCAGAGCTGTAGCTGCCGGCCTGCACCACAGCCATAGCAATGCCATATCTGAGCCACGTCTGTGACCTACATCACAGAAACACTGGATTCTTAACCCACTGAGCAAGGCCAGGGATCAAACCCACGTCCTCATGCATACTAGGCGGGTTTGTTACCGCTGAATCACAACGGGAACTCCCATGAAGTAAACTTCAGTCATTAATTCTGATGCTTATTTAGTTGAGCAACATGCTTTTAAAATGATGGCCATACATTTGGAACTGTATGAGAACTGCATTTTTTTTTTAAAAAGCACCTCACTTCCTAGAAGGAGTTTGAACTTTACATTTCACAGAAAAGCACACCTAGTTGTGAAACACACTCAAGTTGTGGGCCATTACACCTGGCTCATCATAGAGTTGCTTATAGCCTCTTAAACTTCATAGTTCTTCGAAAAATTGTTGGTGAGAGTAGTTAGGATTCTTTGTGAATTTAGTGTTTTCATTTTGAATAGATGAATTATCATTTACATAATATTTGGTGTCCATACGATATGCAAAGTGGTACATACTCCTAAAAGAATTGAGACACAGTAGGCAGAGTAGAAAATAGAGCTCTGCAAGCAGGTGGCCGTGGAGGTGGGATGTGGGAGCAATTTCGCAAAAACAGTACTCACACATTTTCTTAAGAAAACGTAGTCTTCTGAAAAGTTTGCCTAATAGTGTTGTAAGTAGCAATTTTGTATTGCTGCTTGCCTCTCATATCTACCAGGATGATATTTAAAACCTGTTTAATAGAACATTTTAATGTAAAATTCTAAAATTCCCAGACACTAGGATTTGGCAGTGAGATATTCACGTTCAGAGCAGGATTTTTCCCCAGTGTCTGGGTATCACAGATCTTTAGAGAAGATTGGTGCCTCTTTGCTTCTTGTTTTTGGATTTTAATGGAGAGTTTGGTGGGTATGTTTCTGATTTCCAGACTGAATTATTTCTATAAAGATTAGGAACATGTTGCTTGTTGTAAAATTATGAAGGCAGAGGGAACAAAATCATATTTAGCTGTGACAGAATGTTTTAATGCCAACCACAATGATCCCATTGTTCGGCCAGCAGATACTCCTTGAGCTCCTCCTCTTTCAGGGTCACCTCGGGAAAGTGTAATGGGAATCTGAATGACTGTGCTGATTGTATTGTCTTCCATGTAGTTCCTGTTCCTAGAACCTGTACTTATACCGAGTTTGCTGTTCCATGTGCAGCAAATGGATTCTCAGAGTTAATCTCAGTCTTTGTAGGGACTGGTTGTGACCTGGTTTTGGCAGTTAGTCTTTGTTTTCAGATATTTTGTGGTTGTGCTTGTTTTTCTCACCAATACCAGTATCTGACCACTGACTGTGTACTCCAGGTACACTGGAGTTTTCAGATTTCTGCTCTAATCTGGGCCCCATCCTCCAGGCATGAGGATAATGGTGGAGAGACATGGAAGAGAACTTTGGTTCTGCTCCTAGTTCCTTCATTACTTAGAAACATGGTTGTGGTTCGGTTACTTACTCAGGGCTCTTGTCTTCTTACCTCCTGGTAAGTTGTCTTTTGTTTGTATTGGAGTTTGGTCATTCCTGTCAGTCATTATTCTGGTCCATGGACTTTAGCTTGGCTCTTTCACCGCCACTGAGTGCTCTTTGATGAATTTCTTTATATTCTGGGTGAAACTGAATATCAGGATGCAGTTTCTACTTTTGCTGAGAAAACTCATATAATCCTTTGTTGGATCTCTGCTGGTAACTTCAGTGTGGTAGACAGGAGTTATATTACATGTAATAGACAGTGAAAAGATGCAAGAAATCTTTTTTTTTTTTAAGGGCCTCGTCTGCAGCATGTGGAGGTTCCCAAGCTAGGGATTGAATCGGAGCAGCAGCTGCTGGCCTATGCCACAGCCACAGCAATGCCAGATCCAAGCCGTGTCTCTGACCTACACTACAGCTCACAGCAATGCCGGATCCTTAACCCAATAAGCAAGGCCAGGGGTCGAACCTGAGTCCTCATGGATACTAGTCAGATTTGTTTCCACTGAGCCACGACGGAAACTCCCAAGAAATCTTAAAAACTATTGAAATAGCAATTTAATATTAACCAAGTAGATACTTGCTTGGTCACATGACCAGATAGTTAAGAAGTTAGCCTCTTGGAGTTCCCATCGTGGCGCAGTGGTTAACACATCCGACTAGGAACCATGAGGTTGCGGGTTTGATCCCTGGCCTTCCTCAGTGGGTTAACGATCTGGCATTGCCATGAGCTGTGGTGTAGGTCGAAGACGCGGCTCGAATCCTGCGTTGCTGTGGCTGTGGTGTAGGCCAGTGGCTACAGCTCCGATTAGACCCCTAGCCTGGGAACCTCCACATGCCGCGGGTGTGGCCCTAAAATGACAAAAAGGCAAAAAAAAAAGTTAGCCTCTTGAACTGGAAAGCTGAATAATACTAGTTTTTTCTTTTCTTTTGCTTTGTGACCTTGGACACAATTTTCTGCTCCGTGCCTCAGTTTCATTTGTGAGATAAAAATGAAAATAGTACTTACCTCAGAACACTATTGTGAAGTTTAAATAAAGCATTTAAATCTTAGTACATTACCCTGTTTTACTAAGCATTCCATAAATGTTAACTATTATCCTAATAGTATTTGTTCCTGTCATTTATTATGTAAATCTGAGCCTGTATTCACGGCTCTGTTTGGAAAGCCCTTCTAAGTATTTCCAGGGCTTTTTGTTTGTTTTTATTTTAGTATCAGCCTGTCAGTCACATTCTCTCTGGCACATCATCTAGGTTTTGTTTATTTTTCCTCCTTCTTAGCATCAATCAGTCTGATTTTGTGTGTGTGTGTGTGTGTGTGTGTGTGTGTGTGTGTGTGTTTCCCACAACTAGAATATAAACTTTAGGATCTGGGACCTTTTCTGTCCTAATCGTTGTTACATCTTCAACTTCTTATGTAGTCCCTGGAGCACATAGAAGCTCAGTGAATATTTTGGAGGCAGACATTAATTGCTCCAGTTAGCTGTTTAGCATATAGCTGAGGGGACATGGTAGTGACTCCGCAGCTAGGAATTGTGGATATTTTGCCCTTCTCTCGAGCTATTTTGTCATCGTTTTTCCAGTTCCCTGATCTTCTGTCTGTCTGTTGATTTTGCCTCCGGAAGTATGTTCTCCTTTGATGTGATTCTTCTTAGCTTGTTTGGTACATAGTGTCATTTCCCAAAATTTGTTTTCTGGAACATTAGATTCTTAAAGTGATCCTTAATTAAAGGATTAAAGATTCTGTGATCAAATGAGTTTGGGAAATGCTACTATTCTCTTCTTCCTCATGGAGATTCACATTCTATATTACTATATTAAACACCTATAATAGATGTACTTTTTAAATGTTGGTCAGTTATTTTCCTAAATAAATTGATCATAAATTTAAACACTTTTTTTTTTAATGTTTTTACCTAATAACTATAATATCCCAATTCCACAGAACCACTTGGGAAACTCTAGGGCTAGCATAATGCTAAAAGCCTGGTTTACCCTCTCTCAGTTCCTTCCTGTGTAAAATTATAAGGTCAGGAAAGTTAAAATGAAATAATGAAAAAGTACTTTGTGAATTTTAAAGTGCCTTAAGGCATTCGTTGTTGTCAAGCATTTAAACCTCCTTCTGTTAGCCACCGTGTAACCAGTATCCGTGGAATCTGAAGACCTTAAGATTTTTTCAGTGCTGGTAGTCCCAATTGTTTTTTCTCTTGTTTTTCAACTCTGGAAGATTTCTGTGCCCATGTGTAGAAAGAACAAAGATACTTGACATATCCAGAACTAAATGAATGATGAAGCCCTTGACAGGTAAAAATTCACTGGGTCCATACACTTTCTCTCAAATCTTACATGGTCAACCAAGGCAATGGACTTTCAGAATTCTAACATAGTTTTATTATTTGACAAAGACATTAAGCTTATGTATGCTGACAATAGCTTTGTGTCCCAGTGCCTGGCACCATAGCGGGCATGTATTTGGCTCCCACTAAATATTTAGTACCTGAACCAGATACCATTCTCTTTCCTCATTCTCATATAGTGATATAGAGACACTGGTCAGAAAAGGAATGTAATTTCGTCTACTCAATCTGAAACATGTACCACAGTTTTATAGTATAATTTAAGTAGGAAAAATGTAGGCAAAACATCTGCATTTATACCAGAAGTAATGGAGTCAGACTTACTCTTTGTTCTCTGCTTTGAAATTGGATCTCAACAGCTTTAGCTAAAAATAGAGGTCAAGAAGATCTTCTTTTCAGATGTAAATATCCATTTATTTCCTAATCCTTTTAGGAAATCTACTCTTAGTTTAAGACAGAAAATGACATGAAATATATCTTGCTTTAAAAAATTACTGTTTAATTACTGTCTGTGTTTAAGAGTACATTGAGTTCTGTCCATTTATCTATAACTTTAAGTAAAACAGATTTTTATGTCAAAAATCTTGGGTTCTTATAAACACATTTTACTATTTCTAAAGAGCTTACTTAATGTTCATGTAGTTATATAGTGTGGACATATTTAATTTGAATGAAAAAATAATATAGAAAAGTAATGCTAGAATATCAGTATCATATGTGTGATATATATGTATCTTTAATGTAATTATTTCACATAGCCTGTTTTGTATTTCAAATGATTCTTCCAGGAGTTCCCGTCGTGGCTCAGTGATTAATGAATCCGACTAGGAACCATGAAGTTGCGGGTTCGATCCCTGGCCCTGCTCAGTGGGTTAAGGATCTGGCGTTGCCATGAGCTGTGGTGTAGGCTGCAGACGCGGCTCAGATCCCCCGTTGCTGTCGCTGTGGTGAAGGCCAGCAGCTACAGCTCCAATTAGACCCCTAGCCTGGGAACCTCCATATACTGCTGGTACGGCCCTAGATAAGGCAAAAAGACAAAAAAAAAAAATTGATTCTTCCATATATTTTGGGTTAATTGCTAGTTTTCATTTTTCAGAAGCTAGAAAGATTTTCAAAAGTTAGAAAAATGTTTTTATATTTTATATTATTAAAAGTACAAGTTATGATCTTTACTCGGCCAAAAGTCTTTTAATAATTCTTTAGTTATATTAATTATAAATAAATAAATGTTTACCTCTTGAAGACAAAAATCTAGTTTTCTTCACATATTGTGTGTTTGTTCCAAAATCATGTAATAAGATTTTTGGCCATTACAATTAAATGACTATAATGGTTTCCAGTAGAGTTTGCTATTACAATATGTAGGAATAGAACAAATATTTATATAGATACAAAGTTTTACAAACACTGGAAGTTTTTTTCAATTATACCAGTTGGCTTTGTTGTGATTATATTCCTCCTTATTTTCAGGAACTGTGAAATTCTGTTATTAAAATGAGTGCAGGTTGTTCATGAATACAGAGAATTCAGAATTCTTGGTTCCAGCTATTTGTGATATATCCTGCCAATCTAGCAAGGGCCCTTCTGCCTCTTTTACTTAAAGGCGGTGGCCTGTCCCTTGTTAAAAGGCAGAGGAGCAGTCCTTCCTCCAATATTTTAAGTTACTAGCTTCCCACCCAGACCTAGGTGTAATAGAAACCAAAAAGAGATCAGCCAAAGTTATTTCTCTGATGTAATCAGGAAAAGGGGAAAATATGGATATAAACAGCATTTTGTGGAGAGAAGTTTTTCAAAGTACCTTTAACCGTTGGAATCCCTTTCTGCTGTTTTCAGTGCATTGTTGGAATTAATTAGCACTTCAAACTATCCACTTAAGCACTATTGACCCTCTTAAAGCTATTTCTTCCCTTAACCATACTGTCCTTAGCTTAGTGCCTGTGAATTAGAGATCTGTCTTTACTTTTATTATAGTACTAGGTAAATAGGCATTTATTTATACAGACTCTATAATAAACAGTGATTGAATGTAGAATTTGGATAGTGGTTTTTGGTCTCTTTCTGTCCGGTGTTAAATTATTGTGCCTTCCTTAGTTTTTTAACTCTGATTTTGTCTCACTATCCACTGTATTTTATTTTTTCTACTCATTTCTGCTCTCTGCGTTCTAAATCTTTCTGGAGGAGTTTATAAACTCGATGTTCAAATTGAAACATCTAGCTTCAAGTGGATTTTTGTTGAGATTCCTATCCAGTACCTACTTTCATACTTTCCAACTCTTTTTATTCAAGATTCTGCATTTGATTTTTAAAAAAATTAAACAAATTCAACTAATTGTACATTCTATTATGTACACTTATTTTGTATATAAGCACTACTGTACCGGGTTCTGGGTATAAAAATATAAATAAGACAGTCCAGGAGCTCACAATCTAAATGGAGAAGACAGTCATAGAGCATAAGCATAGGAGTTCCTGTTGTGGCACAGCAGAAACGAATCTGACTAGGAACCATGAGGTTGCAAATTCGATTCCTGGCCTTGCTCGTAAGGATCCAGCTTTGCCATGAACTGTGATGTAGGTCGCAGACGTGGCTTAAATCCCGTGTTGCTGTGGCTGTGGTGTAGGCTGGCAGCTGTAGCTCCGACTGGGCCCCTAGCCTGGGAACCTCCATATGCCTCGGGTGTGGCCCTAAAAAAGCAAAAACGCAAAAAAAAAAAAAAAGAGAGAGAGAGAGAAAAGAAAATAAGCATAATAACAGTGTGATTTCATTTTAGAAGTATATTTTAAATTCTGTGATGTGGTATGAATACAGATTCTTGTTTAGGATGCCAAGAAAAGTTACAGTGTGGAAATGACCTTTAAGGGCTTTTTTTCCCTTTTTGAAAAAATGCTTTATGGAGATGTAATTGACATACAGTAAACTGCAGATATTTAAATTGTATGATTTGGTAAGTTTTAATATACATATATACCCTTCAAACCATCACAGCAATCAAAATAATAAACATATTCATAATCCTCAAAAGTTTCTTTGCGACATCGTATAATCTGTCTTGCCCCTAACTAGTCTCCAGGAGACCACTGATCTGTCTTCTGTCAATTTAGATTAGTTTTCAGTTTCTAGAATTTTGTATGCATGGAATCAAAGAGTATGTACTATCTTGTCCAGCTTCTTTTATTTATCATTTTTGACTTAAATATTTTATTGGAGTATAGTTTCTTTACTTAATTATTGAGGCATTTATTCATGTTGTTGAGTGTGTCAATACTCCTTTTTATTGCCAAGTGTTCTTTATTGTAGGGATATAAGATAGCTTATCTATTTGTGGTTCTTTTTATTTTTTTTCATCTTTTTGTCCGTTTTCTTAGGGCCGTACCCGCGGCATATGAAAGTTCCCAGGCTAGGGGTCTAATCGGAGCTGTAGCCACCAGCCTACGCCAGAGCCACAGCAACACCAGATCTGAGCTGCGTCTGCAACCTACACCACAGCTCATGGCAACACCAGATCCTCAGCCCACTGAGCAAGGCCAGGGATCGAACCCGCAACCTTATTGTTTCTATTTGGATTCATTTCTGCCACATCACGACGGGAACTCCATGGTTCTTTTTATTTAAGAAGTATTTTAGGAGTTCCCGTCATGGCTCAGTGGTTAACGAATCCGACTAGGAACCATGAGGTTGCAGGTTCCATCCCCGGCCTTGCTCAGTGGGTTAAGGATCCGGCATTGCCATAAGCTGTGGTGTAGGTTGCAGACACGGCTCGGATCCCATGTTGCTGTGGCTGTGGCGAAGGCCGTCGGCTACAGCTCCTGTTAGACCCCTAGCCTGGGAACCTCCATATGCCGCGGGTGCGGCCCTAGATAAGGTAAAAAGACAAAAAAAAAAGTATTTTATTTAAGAAGTATTTGCTGAACTCAAGGTCACTAAGATTATCTCTTAAGATTTCTTCCTGATGTATTTTTTGAGATAGTTTTCAGCTGTGTTGAAATATAGCTTACAAACCATAAAAATTATCCAGGACTATATTAAGTCTGATTTCTAAAATGTATACAGTTGTGCAGCTGTTTCTACAATCTGATTTAGAGGACTTCCCTCATCCTTAAAGGTATTTTTATCTCAGTTCAGTCTGACGATGATGTACTTTAATGTTTTTCTGCATGTTTCTTATGCTAGGATTTAAGTTTTCTTGAATCTGTGTATTTATGGTTTTTATCAAATTTGGGGAAAATTTGGCCATTATTAAAATTTTTTTTTCTGAGCGTTCCCATTGTGACTCTCAGTGGAAGTGAATCTGACTAGCATCCTCCATGAGGGTGCAGGTTCAATCCCTGGCCTAGCTCAGTGGGTTAAGGATCTGACATTGCCACGAGCTGTGGTGTAGGTCACAGACATGGCTCAGATCTGGTGTTGCTCTGGCTGTGGTATAGACCAGCAGCTGCAGCTATAATTTGACCCCTAGCCTGGGAACCTCCATATGCTGTGGGTACAGCCCTAAAAAGACAAAAAAAATTTTTTAAATATTTTTTTTTTCTGGTTGCCTGCTTATCAGGCTACTTGAAGTTGTCCCACAACTATCTGATACTCTGATCACTTTATTCCAGTCTTTTTCTCTATTTCATTTTGCATAGTTTATATTTATTGTTTTTCAAGTTCATTAATCTGTTTATCTGTGGTGTCTAATCTGCTGTTATTCTATCCAGTATATATTTTACCTCATTCGTTTTAGTTTTCGCCTGTTTGTATGATTCGAATATTTTTTAATTCCATGTTTGTAGTTAACTTAGTCTTTACTTTCTTTAGCATATGGAATATAGTTACACTATTTTATTTTTGTCCTTTATTATCCTAATAAAATTTTCATTGTTATAAATTTTTTTTCTTTTTAGGGGTGCATTTTTGTCATATGGAAGTTCCTGGGCTAGGTATCAAACTTGAGCTGCAGCAGTGCTGGATCCCTTAATCCACTGAGCGAGGCCAGGGATCAAACCTGTATCCTCATGGACACTAAACAGGTTCTTAACCCACTGAGCTACAACAGGAACTCCAAAATTTTTATTATCTTAGTGCCCTCGTCTTACTAATTATTTTTTGACTCTGTTTTTGAGTGATTTTCCTTCTCATTTTATGAGTTGTAATTTCCTATTTCTGTACATGTTCAGTATTATTATTATTATTTTTTTTTTTTGCTTTTTTAGGGCCACACCCATGGCATGTAGAAGTTCCCAAGCTAGGGGTCTAATTGGAGCTGTGGTGGCTGGCCTACACCATAGCAACATGGGATCTGTGCCGCAACTGCCACTTACACCACAGCTCACGACAATGCCAGATCCTTAACCCACTGAGCAAGGCCAGGGATCGAACCCGCATCCTCATGGATACTAGTCAGTTTCATTTCTGCTGAGCCACGATGGTAATTGTTATTGGATTCTAGACATTGTGAAAATGTGTTGGATGTTTTTGTGTTCTTATTAGTGTTCTTGAGCTTTGTTCTGTGGATCTTTGTGCAGTGAAGTTACTTTGGAAACAAATCCTTTAGAGGTTTGTTTTAAAGTTGAGTTAGGTGGAAACAGAGCAGCCTGTAGCTTAGAGCTAATTTTTCCCAGTACTGAGGTAATATCTTGCTGAATAGTTTTACCCATTGCTTCTCAAGTTATGAGGTTTTCTTCTCTAGCTAGTGAGAATATGAATTATTCCTGCCCCTTAATGAGCTTGAGGAGTTTTTCTCTCCTCTTTTCTAGTAATTCTGTCTTAGGCCTGATGCACTGGGGATCGGTACTGAGCTAAAAACCTGAGGTGGAGATGGACTCTCTGCTGATCTCTGAGGCTGTCTCTCTGTGGATTTCTCTTTTGGGTACTGTGTCCTGTGAATTCTAGCTGCCTTGGTTTTCCCATGTTCCCAGCTTCGTGTCCTCAACTCAGGGAGATGATCAGACCATCTGAATTTGAATTCTCCCTCCCTGCCTTGAGGCCTGAGAATTAGCTCTAGGCTATAAACAGGGACTGTTGTAGAGCTCAGCAGGGTTTTGTTTTTCTATTTTCAGGAATCACTGTAGTTTACTTAATGTCTGATGTTCACTGCCAGACCTTTAAACCATTGTTTAATATTTTATTTTTTTAGTTTTTTCAGAGGGAAGGGTAAAACTGGTCCTAGGCTTCTCTGTCTTCTCCAGGTAGCATGCTTTTGGAAAATTTAGTAAAAAGCAGAGTAAATTCATAGGCACTGGAAGACATAGAAACAAAAAGAAGGGGTAGGAGTTCCCATCATGGCTCAGTGGTTGACTAATCCGACTAGGAACCATGAGGTTGCAGGTTTGATCCCTGGCCTTGCTCAGTGGCTTAACGATCCGGTATTGCCATGAGCGGTAGTGTAGGTTGCTGACGTGGCTCAGATCCTGCGTTCTGTGGCTATGGCTGTGGTGTAGGCCGGCACCTGTAGCTCCAATTCGACCCCTAGCCTGGGAACCTCCATATGCCATGGGTGCAGCCCATGGCATATGGAGGTAGGAATTGTATAGAATTGTATAGAAAAAAGAGAGAGAGGGATGACTGATTAGTAAAACCTGAAGTTGGATATTTGAAAAGAAAGGGAAGAAAGATAGGTTTCTGACAGGATCACCTAAGAAGGAAAAAAGAGGGCATAAATAGTATTTATTTGTTGACTATTATTAAGAAAAAAGGGCACAGCTACCAATAGAGAAATATTTTAAAACTCATATGGGAATATTATGAGCAATTTATGCTAAAGAAAAGTGAAAGCCTGCTAGATGCGTGGATTGTAAAAGTCAAGACAGGGTCCAGACCGGAGACCATTGCAGTAATCCAGAGAAGAGATGATGGTGGTCAGAATCCTAGGGCACTAGGAGTGGAAACAGCAGTGAAACAACTGAAAAGATGTTTGTAATCCTATGAAGGGAGAGGTGGGGAGTGTCAGAGAAGGTTTAGGTTGTTGGGGTATTGGATGGTATGTACAGTAGCATTACACCCGAGGAATAGCAATATTTGTGGGGGGTGAATTTGAGGTATGCCGGGGGACAAGTGGCATTGTCTTATTGATATATGAGTCTTGAACTTTGAAGAGGAGTCTGGGTACATTGCCACAGGATTGAGTTCTTGTTTCTAAACTCACCACCTTGTTTTTGTGACTCTGCCTTTAAAATGTTCCCACATATATAAAATACCTGTTTTTATCAGATTAAGCCCTCCCCCATATAAATATTATTTACCCAGCTAGATCTTAGATACAAGAACAAAGATCCTACTTAGAGCAGTTTCTTCTAATAAACACTGAAACCTATGCTTGTAAGAGGAGCCCTTAAATTTTTGGCAGAGTTTTCTGTAAGTACTCAGATTTCTTTGAGTGATGTGGGTGTGACTTAGATTCTGATTCTCTAAAAGTCATTGCCAGGCTTATCTGACCCTGATCCTGGGCGGCTGGGGCAGCCTTTGCTAGACCATAGCCCTTTCATCATACCTTTCATTTCACAAATTAGTCCCTAAAATATTTTTAAAATGAGCTGCTGCTTTACGTTAGTGAGGTGCTAAATGTGGATTTTCCTTTCCCTTCCTTCTGGTCCTAAACAAAACTCCCAACACCCCTAAAGTTGGAAGCAAGATGTCATTTTTTTGTCCTTTCGTCCTATGTCATTTTTGTTCCTTTGGAAGAAGAGACTGGCAGCTATTAGAAGTGGACTTTCCTCCTCTGCTTTCATTCCTTGCCTAGATTGAAGGCTGTCGCCTACCAACTCCATCCTGCCAGTTTTAGAATAATCCCAGCCTGACCTGCACTGAGCTGTTATTAAAACCTTTATCTACACTGTCAGAAGTATTTACTGCCTGTCATAAGCGTTTGCTCTTCCTGCTGACTTATATATCAACATGTAAAGTGCAACTGTTGTCTCCAACTAGGCAAAGAATGCTATGCGAATGGTATGCTTTTTGCCAAATAGTGCATTGTGAATTTTCAAAGTGTAGGAGGTCCTCTGGTTTTAATAGATTACTTTGAAATTTAGTATGAGAGTATAGACAAGTGTGATCTGAGTTTCACGCAGTGATTAGTGTTGTAATTTTAGTTAGTACTTTAAATATCGCTCAAGAGGAAGGGCTTATACCAATAAAATTTTTTGACCAAACATTAACTAGTTTTTTTTAATTTCAGATTTGTTAGCTTATAATCATTTGACTAGGAAATATATTTGTCTACATGGTTCAAAATAAAAATAAAATTTTACAAAATTTATCTCCTCTGAGAAGTCTTGCTCCTACCTATCTCCATCCATTCTTCCTCTGTAGCCAATTACATGTAACTGTCTTTACAACTTTCTGCTTATTTGGTCACACTTTGTTTATGCAAATAGCTAATTCAAATATATTTTCTTGTTTTTTCCTCCTCTTATTCAAAAGGTAACATACTAATATTTTTTGCTTTGTTGTTTTGTTTTCCATTTTTATATCTTGGAGATCTTTCCATATCATTACATAAAGACCTTCCCCTTTTTTTGACTGTGTAGTACTCAGTTGTGTGTATGTGCCATATTTTATTCAACCAGTCCTCTGTTGTGAAGCACTTGAATGTGTTCAATCTTTTGCTAGTATAAAGTTTTTGTAGTGAATAACCTTGTTCATGTGTTATTTCGTATGCGTATAGGTGTCTCATTTAAATTCCTAGAAATGTGTTTGTAGGTAAAAGGGTAAATGCATCTGTAATTTGATAGGTGTTATTGTATTCCCCTCATGTAAGGGCTGTATATTTTGCATTTCCACCAGCAGTGTATGAGGATCCTTGGAGCACTTGTTTCTCCACAGCTTGGAAGAGTGGTTGGACTTAGATCATATTTGCCTCTGATAAGAAATGCCTTCTCACTTGTGTTTTCATGAGTTAGGTTAAGGATTTAATGTTTGTTATCTTATTTGTATTTATTTTTTGTGTAATTTCTCCATTTTTCTATCAAACTGTCTCTCTTTCTGGAAACTATATGGCTCTGTTTCTGAACTTTTCTATTTTGTTCTGTTGGCCTGGCCTGTCCATTCATTTGCCACTTCTACACTGTTTTAACTCTTGAGGGTTTATAAAATATGCTTTAATGTCTATTAGTTGTTTGCTCATTTTTTTCAGAGTTTCCTTGGTAATTATTGCTTACACATTTTTCAGTAAGATCTTTATAAGCAGGCTGTCTCGCTCCTGGAAGGAAAACAAGTTGGTATTTTTACTGAGTTTGTGTAAGTTTTAAATTACCGTAAGAAGAATTGATACCTTTATGATGCTTATTTAGTCCCTCTCTTCAAAAATATGATTATAGCTTTCTCTTCATTCAATTCTGTTTTCATTTTTTAAGTTTTTTTTGTTTTTTTTTTTTTAAGTTTTCTTCAGGAGTTCCTGCTCTAGCAGAGTGAGTTAAGAATCTTACTGCCATAGCTCAGGTTGCTGTGGAGGTATGGGTTTGATCCCTGGCCCAGCACAGTGGGTTAAAAGAAGACAGTGTTGCCACAGTTGTGGCATGGGTTACAGCTGCAGCTTGGATTCTTCCCCTGTCCCCAGAACTTATATATGCCACAGATGTGGCCATAAAAATAAATGAGTAAATAAATAAATAAATAAAATTTACTTCATTAGTTGCACACTCTAGTTAAGTGAAAATGTACAAATATTTTATTGTTTTGTTATTTGAAGTGAGGTCTCAGTCCCCCCCCCTTTTTAAACTAAACAAATGGGAAGAATTATTTGGTAAAATGTTTTCCAGAGCCCTGTGTAATGTTTGGGTTTTTGACTCTTTATATGATGAGTGTGATAAAAGTAAGAAAATTGGAAATTGGATTAAGTGTAGAGTGCCACACTAGAGTTTAGTAAGCATAGTCCTGTTATGTCACAATAATAAATGAAAATGGACAAATATGTTAATATGAGAGTCCTTATATTTGGAAAATGACTTTCATCTTCAAAAAGCAAAATCTATAAACTATTAGAGACAAATTGAATAGCACTTAATAGTGAGAAAAGAAACTGATAACATAGCCAAGTCAAAGTATGCCATTCCTCTGTTGTATAACAGTCTCAGGGCCATCCCATTTTCCTTTTTAGATATAATGTAATTAATGAGAACCTGATGGTTGACTGTGTGTATTGATTGACAGTATAAACTAAAGCCAGTATAATCAACTAATGGAAAAGCTACTTGTTTTAGCCTGATTAAAGCCAGTATAAGTTATGAATGTGTAATGTTTGTGTGTGTGGAGGGTGTTACTTGGTAAAATCCACTTCTTGTATACTTGTTTTAGATTTGTCAGCGGCAAATTTTTAGTTTCCACTCTTAATTTCTGTGGTACTTTGCACACATTGAGAGCCCTGCTAGATGGGTTTATTGCACATTATGATACTAATGCCTCATTATGAGTTGGTATTACCTCTTGAAACAATGGCATCAGCTTATTTATTTATTTTTTTTTAAATTGGGTGTTAGAATGCTAGAAAGTGGATTAATTTCATCAGTATATGGCTAAACTACTAGTTTCATATCTGCTTTTAACACTAATGATAGATTTTGGTGCTGTCACAGTGGGATCATCCTTTGTTTTTTGCTTCAGATTATTGAGAATTAGGGAATTAAAATGTTTATTTTTATGTTTGTACTTCAAAGGTACAAAATCTTGGTCAAAAAAGACATTTTGCATGTAATAACAGATCATAATTGTATCATCAGAGAATCACTCTGTGACTTCCTTATTATCTAAAGAGGATTCTCTCCCATTTTTTTCTTAGAACATACATCCTGATTTCCATCCCTATATTTGTTTTTCTTCCATGTTGGATTGTCTTCCTCCAGCAGCACATTTTATAAAGAACATCTTGCACAGAGCCTGGCACTCAATATTTGTCAAGTGTAGCAATCAGTTGATTTTTAATGTTCTGTAATGTTTTCCTTCAGAAATGAAGTTGAGGCTCAAGTGATGTTCACAATTGAATATTTATTTTTATATAAGGCAGTTAAAAGTATATATGATGTCTGCATAATGAATATTCATTTTTAGGGAATCTTTTTTGAGTAAAGTTCCTAGTTATGGGTAACTTGTGATTGAAAGCATAGCTTTGTGGAACCATTACAGCCTGGGTTCAAATTTCTTAACCTATCTTGGTGCCAGTTTTGTCATCTATAAAATAGATTTAATAATGCCTACCTCATAGTGTCATTGTGGAATAAATGGGCTTTATACATAAAGTTCTGGCACATAGTAGGTACTTGGTAAAAAACAGTTCTTTACTGTTTGTTGCTGGTGTGGTGTCATCATCATCATGTTCTGAGCAGTACCATCATTTGTATGTTGAATCAAGGACAAAATATTTCCAGGTAGGAAAGATGTAAAATTATAAGAAATAAATTATAGCATCCTGTATTAAGATGCTAAAAATATACTATTGGTATGAGTTAATATTAAAGATATCCATGTACTTAAACAGCAAGGCTTTGATCGTATTTTACCCTCTGACTTATTTCCTGCATCTGTCATCACTGGCTGTTACTGCCTCTTCCCGTTTCTATTTGCCGTTCCACTCTCTTTTAGTTCTTACCAACACACCTGCTTGATTGTCTGCTTTGCCTCTGCTTTTCAGCTTTTGCATGGACCATCTAACCTCCCATCAGGTTATTATCTTAGGATTCTTAATTCTCAGCCCTTTCATTATTGATGACTACTGAGTGTACTTCACAAATGCCAAACAAACCTTTTTTTAAAAAATCCTTCTTTTGGAGCTTTTTCATTTGCTCAGGTTTGTAGGAAGTCTGTTCTTATAACTGAGATATTGGATGTCATTATGATAGTTTGTGTCATACACAATTTGAGATAACATACTTAGTGGTTTTGCTATCCTTGCCCTGACCTTTCAGCTAAGTCCTTAAATGTTGTACCAGGCTGATGTAATGAGACCAAGTTTGGAATTATTGGTACAATTAACTGCACAATCCCTACTGTTGGATAACAGCTTCATGGAAATTTGTATTTCCAACACAGATAATTTTAAAAATTTTGTGTTAATGATTATTTGGTTTACATAAATGTCATCTAACTAGATGTTTACCTGTGATGCATGCTCTTACTTGATTTTAAGTGCTTTCTATTTTTCCTAAATTCAACTATTATAGTCCTTTTAAAGCAGATTCATATAGATTTCTCAATATTTTCCCAATTTACCCATATTTTCTTAGTCCCTTCACTGAATTAAGATAGTGGAAAACAAAAGTACTAATTTAATCCTCACAACTACAGTGAGATAGTCTACCTCATTTATTCTCTCTATTTTACAGACGAGGAAACTGGCACATGGAAGTTAAAGAACTGCTCAGTGTCATACAGGCTACTAAATGTATTGTGTGTATTCCTAATAAATGATGGAGCTGGAATTCAGCCTCACAGAACATATCCGTAACCACTATGCTCTATTATCTTTGTATGTATTTGCAGCTTAATGGATTCAAATTCCGTCTGACTCACAGGAAGTTCTCTCTCCAGGCCAAATTCAAGAGACTTTGGGAGGAGGATATAACACTGACCAAGGGAGATAGAAACTCATTGTCCATTTTCCTTACTTCAGCCCTTAAAAACCTGTGTGAGATATCACGGGAAACCACAAGCTGTCCCACCAGAATGGGTACCTGAAAATGATATTCATCATCACTGGCGAGATCAGTTTCAGTTACTGTCAGTGATCTGGGTTTCTAGCCACTGCCAGACCTGTCTCTGTTTGGTCTTGTCTTTTTGGCTTTATAACCACATTCCCCCTTCTTATTCTCTGAACCAGGTCTTCTTTTTTCCATAGTCTGCTCTACCTTTTATTTTTCCCAGCCAAGCTATTTCATAACTTACTTGAGGAAATGCTATCTTGATGTTTGGCAGCCTGTGTGAGCTCAGGTTCAGCTCTATTGGAGAGGACTGGCCTTGCTGCATTGTGGTCCTTCTTTTGAGGACTGACTGCCCTAGACACCTGTGGAGTGATAGTGCAACAGAAAATAGCTATTTATCCCTGAAAATAATTGCTCAAGCAAATGTAATGTGGGTCTTGTTAATTTTGGCTCTGGACAACCACAAACTGGAAAACGTGGAATAAAGTAGAATTTTAACCATTTATGTCCGTTCCCACTAAGGTTCTGTAGTTCAGGCAGTCATTTTTTCAGGCCTGCTCTAAACAATATGTCCTTAGGGGTTGTCCTGACTTCTCTTGGCCCCTCTTTTCAGTTTATTCTCTGAGATCACCAAAGTGTAATTGAAACAAAAGCCCAGTAATAACAGAAGCAAATGAGATGTGATTAAAGGTTTGGGGAATATAGGAGAAATGTGGAAAAAATTATATTCATATTCTTTATCTTATAATAATGGATTTTTAGTGAAAGAAGGAAAAGTAGTAGAAAAATTTTATATAATATGATAACAGGAAAAATGTTTCTTATGTCATTGCTTGGAGTACTTTGTGAAAGTAACACTCATAGATTTCATGCAGCTGAATTGGTTTGTCTTATAAATATATTTAAGTTTGGAATTTTGTGTCAGGAGAAAAGTGTACATATGTCCTTCTAATATTACTGATTGGAGTGAGAGGTATACATCCAGCCCTCAAATGCAGGCACATATTACAGTAATTTGTTCACTCATTCTAGATCTAAACAGACTTCTAAATTTAAAAGATAAAGTTGGCTGTTGCATTGCTTTTTACAGGCAAAAATGGGATTCTCAAATGGATAGGTGCTGGTTTTAATGACTGATGTATTTGAAGAGTATATTCTTTTTTGTAAGGTAAAAATTATCTTAAACATATTTAAAAATAAAAGGCGTCTAGTGAGATAAAGATCTTATTAGGTTTTTTTGTGTACGTTTTTATACACAAAATTAGTTTTTATAACTAATCTGGTTTTTATAACTAATCTGGACCACCAGTTATCTGAATAAATAAATATTCTGTTAATTTAACATGGTATTTGCCGCCAGTCATTTTTCATGTTTTATTTTTGTATTCTCTCTGTTCATAGGTGAATTGCACAGTGATTTAATTAAAACACATTTCCTAACTAGCTCACTTACCAACTTTTCTAACAGAGCAGATTAGAAGGTGGGCGTGCCCTAAGCACATTGACAGTAAGAAGTAACCACAGATCACCTGACGAGAGAGGGAGAAACCAAAACCCATCAAATGCAACTAGCTGAACAGATTTATTTAGAGACGTCCATCTAACTTTTAGGTTATGGATACCTTTGAGATATCTTATGGAAGCTGTGGACTTTCTTCCCAGAAAGACTTATAAACACCTATCTGTTTAGATTCAGAATTAGAGGATTCTCGGGTTTCCTAAAGTCCATCCTTGGGCCTCAGGTTAAGAATCCATTATTTAGTAAAGATGTAATAGCTTTATGTACCTCAGTAGCTTTTAAGAGCTTCACCTTATGACAGTTTATAAATACCTGACAATACTAAGTTTACAGAAAAATGCCAAAATTTGTACCACACACTTAGTATACGATATTTCTTCTTTGAATTAAAAAATATATACATTTTCCACTCATGTCATTATCTGGAAAACTTGGTCTTCATTCCTCAGGGAAACAGGGTATTCTGTATATGCATAAAATAAGCTGTTTTAGCATTTTAATGATAGATGTCTCAGAGTCTTTTTGTGTTGGTGAGATTATGAGCATCTCTTCCTAAGCCAGTGTTCAGAGATGTCAAATTGGTACCTTGTGATCATCCTGGTGGGAATGTTTACAGTGCTGAAATACATACTACCAGTCAAGGCTTGCTCTGCCCTTATCATCCAAGCTAGTTTTTAAATACTTACCACAAGGTATTTAATTACTCATACATCAAAACTTTGTTTTTTTTTTTGATTGCCTATTGTGGTCCACACACTTTCCTAGGCACCAAGGATACAACAGTGAATAAGAACTATTTGCTTGGAGTTCCTGTTGTGGTACCACAGGATTGGTGGCATCTTGGGAGCACAGGGATGCAGGTTTGACACCCGGCCTGGCACAGTGGGTTGAGGATCTGGCGTTGCTGCAGCTGTGGCCTCGGTGGCTTTGGTTATAAATGCAAGTCAAATCTGATCCCTGGCCTGGGAACTCCGTATGTCATAGGGCAGCCAAAAAAAAGGGGAAAAAAAGGAAAGCATTTGCTTAGGTAAATACAGATTTCTAAATCTTAAATTTCCTAATAAAGACATGGAAGTATTGGGAGTTCCTCAATCAGATCATAGAGGGAAATGTGGAATCAAACAAACAGATACTGTTACTGGAGAATCTTCAGAATCTTTAATGTGCTACTATGTAGTGCTACTCTCTAGGAGGAGACTAGAGTATATATTATTTCCAAGAAGCTTTTTTTCTTTCTTTCTTTTCAGAACATATTTAACATCTTTTAGAAATACTCTTCTGCTGCTCCATGGCAGTCACATCCCAGATATTAGGTATTAGTGTATGAAGGGCATTTACTCAGGGTTGTAGGCCGGAGTGTGGCCAAGACTTCAGAAGGCAGACCTTCCTGCTATCTCTTTTATAGGTTGTCCATTTGTAGATTGTGAATTGAATTATTTTACTGATGGTGTCCTAAACCATTCAATTATATTTTCATTTCCAATTATTAAATGAAAAAGCATGTTATGTAATGAGAAAGCACTGTTCTATTTGCATTGTTATTAATTCTAGAAAAATACTTTTCCCTCATACTCTGCAGTTTCTGATTTGGGGACATCTAATTGTACATGCGCGTGACCTTCTGCTAGTACCTGTTTCCTGCTGCTAGATTTCTCTTCAGCAGTGGGGGTCTCTTGCTCCAGAGCCTCTACCTGTAATGGGAATCTCTGAAACCCCATTCATCTACCATTTTACCCTCATTTGGCTGTAGTGTTTCTCAAAAGTATGACTGATGGACAGTTGCATCACAGTCACCTGCATGGTTATTATGTTCATGGTTCCTAGTTGGATTCTTTTCCGCTGCACCACAATGGGAACTCCTGGTCTTATTTCTTGAATGATGTTTTTACCTGAGAATGTAACTCTAGATTGACTTAATTTCTCTTTGTACAGTGTTGTTCTTACTTCTCTTGTTTCTCTGAGAAGTCTGATTTGTTGTTCTTTTGTGGATAATCTGACTCCTCTTCTCCATTGGTTTTAAATATCACCTCTTTGTCTTTGGTGTTTTGCAACTTCATGTGATGTATCTGGACATGTATTTTCTTTTTTTTTGTTTATCCTCCTTGTGACTTCCGTCTCCCGAATCTGAGGTCTTATGTCTTCCATTCACTCTGGAAGTTTTTCAGCCACCATCTCTTGAAAAATTGCTTATCTCTACTTTTTTCTCTTCTTTCCTTCTGAAACTTTAATTAGATGTATGTTAATTTCTTTCATGAGATGTCTTTATAAGATGATTTTAAAATATCCCTTAATCTCTCATCTTCTGTCTCTCTCTTTGCTGTTTTAAATATGTCATTTGGTTTACTAATTCTGTCTCTGTATCTGCCCCAATTCGGTTTTTGATTTCAAGAATTATATTTTTTGTTTCCAGAAATTCTATTATGTTCTTTATTCCTGTCTGCCAAATCATTTTTGTTAGTCTTTTGTTTCTGGCTCATGTATTTAATACCTTTCCATAGTCCTATAAACTTTTAAAGCATACTTAATTGTAATTTTATAGTATGTATCTGTTAATTGCAAAACTTGAACTTCTTGCAGATTTAGTTCTGCTGTTTATAATTTTTGTTGCTCTAGTAGTTTGTTTCCGTTTTGTTTGATTATTTTGTTTTAATTTCATATTTGGCTAATACTAATATTTAGGAATCTCCTGAGGGCATGGGTTGAAGCTGCAGAAAATTTGCTTCTCTTTTTGACTGGGGCCTTGTGTTACCACTAACCCAGAAATAGCTTTAATTCATATCTTGACTTGAAGCTCCTGGTCCTTGAGAGAAGTGTAAATTTATACTCACCTAACAGACTACAATCATGAATTTGAATTTTCAAGGAACCCCATTCCAGTGAATGCCTGATTCAAACACTTGGGTTTTTTTTTTTTTTTTTTGGCCTTTTGTCATTTTATGGCCGCACCCGCGGCATGTAGAGGTTCCCAGGCTAGGGGTCTAATCGGAGCTGTAGCCACTGGCCTGCGCCGCAGCCACAGCAACGCAGGATCCGAGCCGCGTCTGCAACCTACACCACAGCTCACGGCAACACCGGATTATTAATCCACTGAGCAAGGCCAGGGATCAAACGCGCAACCTCATGGTTCCTAGTCAGATTCGTTAACCACTGCGCCACGACGGGAACTCCGCAAACACTTGGTTTTTAATTTGGTCTTTTTGTTAGTGAACAGATACCCCCTTCTCTCCCCTCCATTCACTGAGTGACCTTTTAAGTGCATCGCTGGTTTTATGTAGTGGTCTCAATTTCAACTTTCACCAAGTCCAATAAAAATAAAAACTCAAGTCTCTGAATTCCAAGGTTAAGCTGAGATCATGGCTTTAGCTCTTGTTCGCCACTCCAATTTCATTCAGTAAATGCATTGGACAGATATTTTTGAGCTAATTACTACTTTCCCTTTGTTTTCACCTCCTGTGGGTTTCTTTCCTAGTGAGTTCAGCAGTGCATTTAAAAGAGTAACTGTTGGAGTTCCTGTCATGGCTCAGTGGTGACAAACCCAACTAGTATCCATGAGGATGTGGGTTCGATTCCTGGCCTTCCTTGGTGGGTTAAGGAACCGGCATTGCCGTGAGCTGTGCTGTAGGTTGCAGACATGGCTCGGATCCCGTGTTGCTGTGGCTGTGGCATAGGCTGGCAGCTGCAGCTCCAATTCCACCCTTAGCCTGGGAACTTCCATATGCTGCTGGTGTGGCCCTAAAAGAACCAAAAATTAAAAAAAATAAGTAAGAGTACCTGTTGGATGTTCCCTTGTGATGCAGCAGGTTAAGGATCCGGCATTGCTATAGCTGTGGCGCAGGTTGCAACTGTGGCACGGGTTCAGTTCCTGACCCGGGAACTTTCCACATGCCACCTGACCCCCACCACCAAAAAAGGAGTACTTGTTGTATTGTATCTGCCATATCTAGGCATTTGTAATGGGAATGGTTTTCATACCTAGTCTTACCTATTTCCAGAAGCAAAACTTAAGGGTATTTTTTTAATACACACTGGGGTTTGAGCACTTTTAGGCTGGAAATGCTGCTGCCATATAGCTTCTGTGGGAAGTGGGAATGTGGTTATTTGGCCTCTTATGTTTTCCCAAAACCTAATGCCACTATTAAGTTTTATCCATATCGTTAATTCATTTGACATTTGTGGTCTGCCAGTTACCATTGAAAAGTGTCGTTAATATGGTACAAGTCTATTTTGGATTCTAAACAACTTAAAAATTAAACTTTGAAATTTAACTTATTGCTGTGTTGTCCTTTTATCAGTTATAGACTATTTTCCATGTCTATATGCAGTCATTAGCTCTTAAATGCATTTAAAAAAAACTAGTCTGGTGGTCTCAACGTGTTTTTTTTTTTTGAAATTAGCATCATATAGCTCTAAAAATTCAGATTTTCAACATCCTCTGGTTTTAAGAAAGAGCCATTCAAGTTAATTTAAGAAAAGAGAAGCTATTGTAAAGATGCATGTGATATGGAACTGGGAAGTTGTCAGGAACTCAAGGCAGCTTTGGAGATATGTTTTTTTCTCATAGTCTCTTATTTTTTTCTGTGCAGTTGTTCTGTTCTCTGCTGTTTTTTAACTGTCTTCTCACTGTGTCTTTTCTGTTTCTTCAAATCTTTAGTTTGCTCCAGGTCCTACTTGCTAAGACATTGGCACAACTGTATGGTATCTTTTTCACACTGGGTTATGTTGCATGGTGGTTCAAACTTCTTAGAGCTGTCATGTCTAATACAGTTGTCACTGTATACACATGGCTAATAAAATCAAAATTTAAATAATGTGTAAGATCTGTATGCTGATAACTATAAAACACTCATGAAAGATATCAAAGAATTAGAGTACTGTTCATGAATTGCAAGATTCTGCATAGTAAAGATGTAAGTTTCCCACAAATTGATCTATAATTCTAATCTACAGAATCTCAGCAGGGTTTTTATTTTTTTATTTTTTATTTTTTGCCTTTTGTCATTTTATGGCCGCGGGTTTATGGCCGCACCCGCGGCATGTGGAGGTTCCCAGGCTAGGGGTCTAATCGGAGCTGTGGCCACTGGCCTGCGCCGCAGCCACAGCAACGCAGGATCCGAGCCGCGTCTGCAACCTACACCACAGCTCACGGCAACGCCGGATCGTTAACC
>PVHT021183518.1:23267789-23296991 GCA_004024745.2 Catagonus wagneri | reverse complement strand
TTTTTTTTTTTTTTTGCTTTTTTGCTTTTTAGGGCAGTACCTGCAGCATATGGAGGTTCCCAGGCTAGGGGTTGAATTGGAGCTTTAGCCACCATCCTACACCACAGCCACAGCAACTCAGGATCCAATCCATATCTGTAACCTACACCACAGCCCATGGCACCGCCAGATCCTTAACCCACTAAGCGAGGCCAGGGATCAAACCTGCATCCTCATGGATACTAGTCAGATTCGTTTCCACTGAGTCACGACGGGAACTCCGATTCACTGATCTTAACCAGTCCATTCATAAGAAGCGTTATAACTAAGAATAATTCTGGTCACGTGGATGAATCTTTCTGTGATAGGGGAATGACTATATTGGTCTTCATCTGTTGGTATGAAAATCAATTTATTTTCAGTTAATAGTTTAAAATATTATTTTGAAATATAATTATAAAAAAATCCTAAATCAACAAAGTATAACTGCCATTTTTATACAAATTGAAAAGACAATTTCTGCCTATTTATATTACCAGCAGTCTAATATTATGAATATTTATTTTCTTTTTATGCCCACACCTACAGCATGTGGAAGTTCCCAGGCCAGGGATTGAATCTGATCCATGGCTATGACCTGCACCACAGCTGCAGCAATGCCAGAACTTTTAACCCACTGTACTGGGATGAGGATCGAACCCACACCTCTGCAGCTACCCAAGCCATGCAGTCAGATTCCTAACCTCCTGCACCACAGTGGGAACTCCCTGGATTAATTTTTTAAATGATTTTTGTTTGTTTGTTTGTTTTGCTCGTACTCACAACATGGGGAAGTTCCCAGGTCAGGGTTCAAACCACCCAAGCCGCTGCAGTGACAAAGCCAGATCCTTAACACACTGTGTCACAAGAGAACTCCTATTTTTATTTTTAAATATATGGCTCTAAAAATGTATTTGTTTTGCATTGAACTGCACTTACCTCATTGTACTATCAGGTGTGTTAAGACAGATGCAACGGAGTTGTCTTTATAGTTATATAATGCTCTTTGCTTTTCATATTCTAATGTTTTAAAATTTAAGTTTAGGAGTTCCCATCGTTGCTCAGTGGTTAACGAACCCGACTAGTATCCATGAGGACACGGGTTCGATCTCTGGCCTCACTCAGTGGGTTAAGGATCCGGCGTTGCCATGAGCTGTGGCGTAGGTTACAGACATGACTCGGATCCCGAGTTGCTATGGCTGTGGCGAAGGCCCGTGGCAGTGGCTACTACACTTCCAATTAGACCCCTAACCTGGGAACGTCCGTATGCTGCGAATGTGGCCCTAAAAAAACAAAAAAAAATTTTTTTTTTTTTAGTTTAAAGCTAGTTAACCAATTCAGAATTTTACCAGCTTTTGATTGAATGGTAGTAGAGTGTAATGCTATTTTAAAAGCTCAGACTTGGAGTCAGACTGGGTTAGAATCACAGCACTATCACTTATTAGCTGGCAGTATGGCCTTGACATGTTCTGTAACTTCACTTCTTCGTGTTTCAGATTCCTCACCTGAACATCAGTACCTACCTCATAAAATTGTTGTAGGGATTAAATGAAATAATATAAAAAGACTTAGAATAGTGCCTGGCACATAATAAGGTCTGTGTATGAATTAGCTGTTGTTATCACTGTTATTAAATTTTTACATGGATTAATGTTGAAATCATTATGAAGAACATACTGTTTGTTTTGTAAATATAAATCATTTTTGAAGTTCTTTAAAAGATATTTCTGGGAGTTCCTCTCATGGCTCAGCAGAAATGAATCTGACTAGTATCCAGGAGGACACAAGTTGGATCCCTGGCCTCACTCAGTGGGTTAACGATCCGGTGTTGCCGTGAGCTGTGCTGTGTAGGTCACAGACGTGGCTGGGATCTGGCATTGCTGTGGCTGTGGTGTAGGTTGGCAGCTATAGCTCTGATTGGGTCCCTAGCCTAGAAATCTCTATATGCTGCAGAAGCGCCCCCCCCCAAAAAAAAAGACAAAAAAATATATCTCTGGGAGTTCCCGTTGTGGTACAGTGGAAATGAATCTGACTAGTATCCATGAAGATGTGGGTTCTATCCCTGGCTAGTCCGTCCAGTGGGTTAAGGATCCAGCATTGCCATGAGCTGTGATGTAAGTCGCAGACTCGGCTCTGATCTCAAGCTGCTGGCTGTGGTGTAGGCTGGCAGCTCTAGCCCCTATCTGTCCCCTAGTCTGGAAACTTCCATATGCCAAAGGTGCTGCCCTAAAAAGAAAAAAATTTTTTCTGAATAATTGAAAATAAATAGTTAGCTGAAGTGACATTTTATAAAGCTTTTCTGGAAGCTTTTTTTCACAGTTATCTTTTCTTCTTTTTTAGGCACGGAATGTTAACACCGGTGAATTGGCAGCAATTAAAGTAATAAAATTGGAGCCAGGTAAATCAGTTGAAATTTGATGTTTCTTATTGCCTTCAGCCTCTGGTTATCTTTCAGGCTTGTTTTAATGTTTGGTCAACATTTTCTCATTGTTTCCAACATCTGGCAAATAGAACCTGTGTCTGTTCTTTCCTCCACCTCTTTTGAGACATGTGGACACCTTCCGCAGTTCTTCTCTGAAAAATAACAAATAATTGCGGAAGGGAGGGGAGCTCCTAAGGAGACTTTGTTCTTTCTGGTCTCAGTTGTGCTAATTTGTCACAGATTGATAGTGATGTATTTCTAGGTTAACACTGTCAGGGGTGGGAGCGGCGGTAACAATGCAGTGGAAAGAACTGAGATTTGGTGGTTGTGGTCCAGTTCTTTGCGTCCCACTCTCTTGCTCTGTGAACTTGGGCAAGTAACTATACTTCTGAGTCTCGTCTCCTGTATAAACCAAGCTTTCACATTTTATGGGTCCTTAATACTGTAATAATTGCCTTTTTGCCTTCCACCTTGAGTAGCTGGTAAAGCTCCTAAGACTACACTATATATATATTTTTTTTGTCTGCTTCAGCTGTATTCTGTCCCTGAGTTCCCCTGCCCCTGTAAAACTAATATCTTTCTGAACTAACTACATACTCTTAAAAACCCCTTCCCTCTCTTTTCCCCTCCAACCATAAGTAAGTGTCCTAGTGTCTACACCAAGTTCCACAATGTTGATAGTGCCTTTTTGATGGTGCCTTTAGGTATAGGCAGCAATCCATTCCATAAAATTTTTTTTAAGAATAGACAACTTTTTCTTTTTTCTTTTGCTTTTTAGGGCCACACCAGCACTGTATGGAAATTCCCAGGCTAGGGGTCTAATCAGAGCTGCAGCTGCTCACCTATGTCACAGCCACAACAACTCTGAGCCTCGTCTGCGACCTACACCACAGCTCATGGCAGTGCTGTATCCTTAACCCACTGAGGAAGGTCAGGGATCGAACCCGCATCCTCATGGATACTAGTGGGATTCATTTCCACTGCGCCACTATGGCAACTCCCGGCAACTTTTTCTATAAAAGTCAAGATAGAAGATATTTTAGGGTTTTTTGAACACACATAGTTAGTCTCTGTATATAGTCCTCTCTCTCCTTTCTCCCTCCTAAAATGTAAAAACCATTCTTTGCTAAAAAGCTTTTCTTAGCAAACCAGGCCACCTGCAGCAGTAGTTTGCCCACCCCTGATTTAGGTCATCAGTAGACTTTTTAGAAATGCTGTTAACATTAAGATGAACGATGTATTGACAGCGGCAACTCCTGAATCTCCTATTCTTTATTGGATATTCGAAATTGACAAAATCTGAGGTTTAAAAAAATTAAAGATTTGGCATTTGAATCAGGGCCTCCATTTTTAATAATTAAGCAGTGGCTCTGTTATTAATAAAACAGTCTCTAATTAGAAGTAGTGCACACATACATCATTCCCTCGGATGAGCTTAGCGCCTTCTCTTTCAGGAAGCCTTCCTCTTCTGATCCCTGGTCTGACTAAAATGACTCCTCTGCAGGAATAGCTCTGTTATGGCACTTAGCACAGTTGTGTTGTCATTCTAGAATTTCCTTTCTTTGTTCCTAAGTTTTAATCAAATTTATGTTCATAGCACTCAACTTAGGGTTAGTGCACAGTACTCACTTAAGACATTTTAAAATTTCCTTTAAAAAATTAGGGACTTAAAATCGTACTATTCATCAAATCATTTATTATCTTATGATGTTAATAGTGAACATTGCCTTGTGTATATAGATCATTGTAATTAAAATACAATTAAATAAAAAGAAAAAAATTTAGTCATGTTCTGCCACTCGGATAACAAGGGTTATTACTGTATGTATGTTATTAGATTTAGTTAACGTGGATTCCCTACTTATATGTGTACAGAAGCCACCTGAATTTTTATATTTAATTTCTTTAACTTGTTTATATGCTGTGAGAAATGCTTAACTTGTTGGTGAGCTTGAAGTATATGGCCCAGTGGTTAAGAGCACAGAATCTAAAAGCAAGTCTATTTGATTCTAGTCTGGTTTGACTACATTGCTTAAGCTTTATGGAGGACTTTCTGTTTCCTCATCCCTAAATGGGGATAATAGTAGCTTCCTCTTACGGTGGGGATTAAAAAAGCTTATATAGCCAAAGCACTTTAAAAGTTTCTTAAAAAGTTAAATATTAATTTGCCATAATGACCTAGCAGTTTCACTTTTATAGATCTACACATGCAACAACTTGCACACACTAATGTTCACAGCAGTATTATTCATCATAGAAGCTGGAAACAACCTACCTGCCTATCAACTGGTAAATGAATAGGCAAAATTATGTCCATACAGTGGAATACTTTTCAGCAATAAAAAGTAACTGTTGATACATGCTATGATATAAATGAACCTTAAGAATGTGTAAAGTGAAAAGAGCCAAACAGAAGAGATTACTTAGTGTATGATTCCATTTACATGATATGTTCAGAAAAGGCAAATTTGTAGAGTCAGAAGGTGGATTAGTGGGCTGGTGTGGAGAGGGTTGGGGGAGAGATCAATAGTTAATGGAGGTGAGGGATCTTATTGGGCTGATAGAAATATTCTAAACTGATTTTTAGTGATGGTTCTTCAACTTGGTAAATTTACTAAAAAAATTGAACTATGCACTTGATATGGATGAGTTACATGACTTTTAAATATGCCTTAATGCAGTCATTAAAAACCCCACAATACCACTGTCATCTTTTTTTTTTCTTAAACCACTGTCATCTTTTAACACTAGTAATAATAGCAGATGAGTTTCACACATTGCAGTTAGTTGATCTTAAATTTCATTTATATCCATAGGTTCATCTTGTTTATCTTTTTCCTTGAATTTTTTCTTTTGAAGAAACTTAGCCACTTGTCCTGTAGAATTTTCCCCTCAGTCTAGGTTTTGCCTGTTACCTCCCTGAAGGAACATTTAGTGCATTCTTCTGTGAGTTGGTAGTTAATTCTAGCAGACTGATAAGATTCAGTTTGTCTTTGGAATGTGGTGGGAGAGGAAACCTTCATTGGGTATGGTCAGATTTTTAGAAATTAGAACTCTGATGGCCAGTTTTCAACTATTTGAAAAACAAAAGCCAAATCTGAAATAGTCAAGTGTAATGGAAAGGATTTTAAGAATTTGCATCCAAAGTTATTTTTTTTCTTCCCTTTTTCTTTACAACTGATATCCAGTTTGAACCTGAGGCTAGATGAAAACTTATTTGGACAAAATTGTTTACTTAAATGTGAAGTTGGTTTTAGTATCTCAGTGGGGCTTCTGATCTTACTCGTATGGCTTTAATTTGTGTTTGATTTTTTTCACTTGTCCTTTGATTAAGCATCAGTCTATAACATTTTTTTACCTTGAACTTCAACAACAGTGTTTGATCGTTATAATAAAAGTAAAAAAAAAAAAAAATGAGACAGAAAGAGGAAACTAAACATTCATCATTCTACTACCTGTATAAATACTGTTGACTTGTGATTTTCTCCAGATTTGTGTGTGTGTGTGTCTGTGTCTGTGTGTCTGTCTGTACAGGCATCCTAGGTTTTTGGTGGGGTGTTTTTTTTACCCTTTTTTTTGTCTTTTTAGGGTCACACCTGCAGCATATGGGGGTTCCCTGGCTAGGGGTTGAATCGGAGCTATAGCTGCTGGCCTACCCCATAGCCACAGCAACGCCAGATACGAGCCACGTCTGCGACCTACACCACAGCTCACGGCAATGCCAGATCCATAACCCACTGAGCGAGGCCAGAGATCAAACCCACATCCTCTTGGATACTGGTCAAGTTCAGTTATTGCTGATCCACAGTGGGAATTCCCAGGAATTGCACTTTTTGAACTTAAATTAATAATATGTCTAGAGTAGACTCTAAAATCCTTCCTGGAGAAGGCTTTGTCCCTTTTTTTTCCTTCTTCTTTTTTTAGACATTCCCACAGCATGTGGAAGTTGCCAGGCCAGGGGTCACACCTACACCAGAGCAGTGACAACACCAGATCCTTTACCTACTAGGCTACTGAAGAACTCTTGAGAAGGTTTTTTAATGTTCAGAAAATCCTACAATTTATGGTTTGGCTGCTAGAGTTCTTAGGCTTTGTGGAACAGAGCAACTTTCTAGCCTTTTGTAGGATACCCATTCTACTTGCTGGAGAAAATGGGGGAAAATATTTGTTATTTGTAAGATAAAGTCAATCTCCAGATAAACAAATTAACCCTTTTTATATGTTTAGTTTGGATCTTTGATATATACATATTTTTAGTCTTGAAATAAAAAATCTATAGGTGTCATCTAGATAAATAACAATAGGTTCTGAAGTACTGGCAGGTCCTTTTAAAATTTGTTGTTGTTGTTGTATTGTCGTTATAGGGCTGTACCCGCACATGTGGATGCTCCTAGGCTGGGGGTCTAATCGGAGCAGTAGCTGCCAGCCTACACCAGAGCCACAGCAACGCCAGATGTGAGCTGCATCTGTGACCTACAGCAACGCCGGATCAGTAACCCACTGAATGAGGCCAGGGATCGAACCCGCAACCTCATGGTTCCTAGTAGGATTCGTTAACGCCTGTGCCATGACGGTAACTCCAGATCCTTTTAAAATTTAAAACCAAGGAAAACACAGCTAACATATGAGTTTGTTTTCTGTGTCAGAGGAGGTTCAAGGGAGAAGAATTTGCAGCGTAATTCAAACAGGTCCAGAAATCAGTAGAGAATAATGATGTACAGAACTTGGATTAGTAGGAATCTACTCTATTATTAGTGTTTTTCCAGGTGGTAGAATTATCTTTCTTAAATTCATGTATTCACGTAACAACAGCACTAATGGTGATAAAAGTCACAGCAGCTTAAAGATCTTTCTCATTCTGCGTAGTACTCCATCATGTGGATATACTGTAGTTAATTCAGTGACTATACTATGTGTGAGCCTTGAAGTTGGTTCTAATACTTTGCATTTACAAATAATGCTACTTTTAAAATTTATATCACCATATTGATAAATGCTATAACAGGAATGAACAACAGAAACATTATGCTACATAAAAGAAGCCAAACAAAATAGGTCATATATTATATATTTCCACATATTAAATATACAACATAAATAAACCTTTAGGGACAGAAAGCAGATTTGCTATTGCCAGGGGCTGAGGGGAAAGGGGAATGAGAAGTGACTGTTTAATGGGTATGCAGTCTCCATTGGGGGTGATAAAAATGTTTTGGAATTATATATAGAGATGATGGTGACAAATGTTGTGAATGTATTAAATGCCACTGAATTGTACACTTTGTAATATGGATTCACCTCAATAAAAAGCATATATTATCCATGAAATTAAATTAACCTCTTATTTTATTTTTCTCATTGGTGTTGATGCTGTTGACATTTCAGCCCCTGCTTAGTCAGTGCATCTTCAAATGCTTCCAACAAAAACACACCCTGAAGTTTACCATTTTAATGACAGTGTGGGCAAAGTACACCTTGTCTATTCATACCTTTTTTTGATTTCCCCATCAGATTTAATTTTTTTTACTTCCTCTATCTTTCACTTTACAGAGTTATGTATTGTTTTTCTGTTACACTGGAGAGAGTTTTTTTTTTTCCTCTGCCCATTTTTAATCAGATTGGGGTTTTTCACTGTTTACTTCCGTGAATTTTTAATATTTTTTGAGTATTAACTCTTTATCAGATATGATTTTCAGATATTTTCTCCCATTCTTTAGATTGCCCTTTCATCTTCTTGATGGTTCCCTTCGCTGTACACAACCTTTTTAGTTTTTATCATAAAAAGGGCAAGAGATAAGTGTTGGTGAGGATGCAGAGAAAAGGGAACCCTTGTTCACTGTTGGTGGAAATGTAAATTGGCACAGCCACTATGGAAAACAATGTGGAGTTCCTTTAAAAATTAAAAGTAGGGAGTTCCCTTCGTGGCTCAGTGGTTAACGAATCCGACTAAGAACAGTGAGGTTGCGGGTTCGATCCCTCGCCTTGCTCAGTGGGTTAAGGATCCGGCGTTGCCGTTAGCTGTGGTGAAGGTTGCAGACGTGGCTTGGATCCTGCGTTGCTGTGGCTGTGGCGAAGGCTGGCAGCTACAGCTCCTGTTAGACCCCTAGCCTGGGAACCTCCATATGCCGCGGGTGCGGCTCTACATAAAGGCAAAAAGACAAAAAATAAATAAATAAATAAAAATTAAAAGTAGAACTTTCATATGATCTAGAAGTTCAACTTATGCATATGTATCCAACAGACATGAAAGAATATCAAAGAGATTCTGCACTCCCATGCTTATTATAGGATTCTTCACAGTAGTCAAGATATGTAAATAACCTAAGTGTCTGTGTATGAATGGATAAATGAAATATAATTGTGTATGCGTGTATATATATATATGTATATGTGCGTATGTGTACATATATATATACTATGTGTGTGCATGTATCTATACATATATACATACATATGCATGTATATGTATATGTACATATATGTATATTGGAATGTTATTCAGGCAAGAGAAAGAAGGAAATTCTGCCACTTACAACAGCATGGATGGACATTGAGGGTATTATGCTAAGTGAAGTAAGGTAGCACGTTAAGTTCATAACGTTCACTGGAGTAAGATAGGTTTCCTCAGAAGCAGCATATCCACCCAAATTGGATATCTTTTGTGGAGAAATTGCTATATAATAAACAAACCAAAAGATAAATTAGTAAATAAACTATTTTTTAATAATGATTTTTATTTTTTCCTTTATAGCTGATTTACAGTGTTCTGTCAATTTTCTACTGTACAGCAAAGTGACCCAGTCACATATACATGTATATATTCTTTTTTCTCACATTATCATGCTCCATCACAAGTGACCAGACATAGTTCCCAGTGCTATACAGCAGGATCCCATTGCTTATCCATTCCAGAGGCAATAGTTTGCATCTATTAACCCCAAATTCCCACTCCATCCCACTCCATCCCACTCCCTCCCCCTCCCTCTTGGCAACCACAAGTCTGTTCTCCATGTCCATGATTTTCTTTTCTGTGGAAATGTTCATTTGTGCCATATATTAGATTCCAGATGTAAGTGAAATCATACGGTATTTTTCTCTCTTTCTGAGTTACTTCACTTAGTATGAGACTCTAGTTCCATCCATGTTGCTGCAAATGGCATTATTTTGTTCTTTTTTATGGCTGAGTAGTATTCCATTGTATGTATATACCACATCTTCTTAATCCAATCATCTGTTGATGGACATTTAGGTTGTTTCCATGTCTTGGCTATTGTGAATACTGCCGCAATGAACATGTGGGTTCATGTGTCTTTTTCAAGGAAAGTTTTGTCCAGTTATATGCCCAAGAGTGGGATTGCTGGGTCATATGGTAGTTCTATGTATAGTTTTCTAAGGTAACTACATACTGTTTTCCATAGTGGTTGTACCAACTTACATTCCCACCAATAGTGCAGGAGGGTTCCCTTTTCTCCACACCCTGTCCAGCATTTATTATTTGTGAACTTATTAATGATGGCCATTCTGACTGGTGTGATGTGATACCTCATAGTAGTTTTGATTTGCATTTCTCTAATAATCAGTGATGTTGAGCATTTTTTTATGTGCCTGTTGGCCATCTGTATATCTTTGGAGAAATGTCTATTCAGGTCTTTTCCCATTTTCATTTGGGTTGTTGGCTTTTTTGCTATTGAGTTGTGTTAAGTTGTTTATATATTTTAGAGATTAAGCCCTTGTCCGTTGCATGGTTTGAAACTATTTTCTCCCATTCTGTAAGTTGTTTTTTTGGTTTTTTTATGGTTTCCTTTGCTGTGCAGAAGCTTGTCAGTTTGATTAGCTCCCATTGGTTTATTTTTGCTTTTATTTCTGTTGCTTTGGGAGACTGACCTGAGAAAACATTTGTAAGGTTGATATCACAGAATATTTTGCGTATTGTTCTATACTAGGTGTTTGATGGTATCTTGTCTTACATTTAAGTCTTTAAGACATTTTGAGTGTATTTTTGTGTATGGTGTGAGGTTGTGTTCCAGTTTCATTGATTTACATGCAGCTGTCCAGTTTTCCCAGCACCACTTGCTGGAAAGACTGTCTTTTTCCCATTTTATATTCTTGCCTCCTTTGTCGAAGATTAATTGATCGTAGGTATCTGGGTTTATTTCTAGGTTCTCTATTCTGTTCCATTGGTCCGTATGTCTGTTTTGGTACCAGTACCACAGTGTCTTGTTTACCGTGGCTCTGTAATATTGCTTGAAGTCTGGAAGAGTTATGCCTCCTGCTTGGTTTTTGTTCCTCAGGATTGCTTTGGCAATTCTGGGTCTTTTTTGGTTCCATATAATAAATAATCTATTTTCTGAAGCGCATAATGTAATCAGCTAAATTAATTAGCAAGCTGTTCTTTACACTCTGACATAAAATGGAGACAGGAATCTCAATGGAGAAAGTCAGAATCTGCCCATTTATCAGGCTGGAATAGGAGGCACAGATAAAACCTCAGACTTAACAGGAAGCAGTATTTATCCCAAGAATGATAGAGCTATGAAGTGTCAGAACAAACCCTGTCTTTGAGTGACTGTGGCTGGCCTGTTCACTTAAAAACTTTATTCTGGAAAATCATAGACTATCAGAAACTTCACTTGTGTGTAATTATATCAGCAAGAATAAAACATTCCACTCTTGCTTGGAGATCTTTTTTGTGTGTGTGTAATGATACGGTGATGTTTGCACTTGAGCAACTTTTATAGCCAAAAACCAAAGTACTTTATACAGTGAACTTTTATAAAATGTTTCCGTTATCCCTGCAAAGTTACAATATCATCTTGAAACACAGCAAGGTAAGCATATATCCAAGACTTCCCACTACTTTCAAAGATAAAATTCAGGGAAATAAATTGAAACCTGACAGTGAAAATGTACTTTTGAGCATAATTTCAGATCACCATTTGGTAGGTGAGGGAACAGAACACCATTAAGGGAAATCTCAGGAAAGTATGTGCTAGTGATGTTTCAGCAAGTATGTTATATGAGCTTTCATAGAACAACAATGGCTATTGTCTCATAAATAAAATTTAGAGAAACATCTAAGCACGCACTCGTGACAGTAATGGCAAATTGTTTTCTCCAGTATTCCTTCCTTTCTGCATCGTAAGACAGAGAACCGTTTTTTGCTGGGCTCAGACCTCCACGAACAAAGACCACATTTCTTAGCCTTCTTTGTACTAGATGTGGTCATGTAAACCGAAATTTTATGTTTGCCTGGAGAATCTAAGTCTTTTTGACCAAGTGAAGAGCAGTCTTAACTTATAGCCGAGACACACAGCTTCAGATAAGGGTTTCTGGACACAGCATCCACATCTGTCTTAACTTGGTAGTTCCTAGGTTTCACTTTGCTCACTTTGCAGTCCACCGCTGAAGTAGACCCCTTTACACACAGCTCCTGCTTTGCTCTAAGCCTGTCAAAACCCTGCTTCATGTCAGTTTCACCTTAACTCCACTCTTTCCCAAATCTTAAAACCCTCTTTTCCTTTTTTGTGAGAGATGGCCCTAGATTCCCCTCATGTGCAGTCTTCCTTGTTGTAGTGGGTCAGCAAACCTGCTCTTGTCAGACCATAGGCTTCTTCCTGTGGTCTTTGGGCTAATAGGGCTAGCACTCTGCCAACTCTTGAAACTTATTTTAAAAGAAAATTTTAAAAAGATCGAGATAAGAGCTTTGTGGTAGAGCTTGCTTATAGAACAGAGCTCACAGATGAGTATGTTAAAGCTTCACTTTCAAGTTCTTATAAGGTGTTATTTTTTTTCTTTTTGTATTTTAAAGTCAGAATTTTACAGCCATGTACTTTTTAGGTCATCTATCTAGGTGGTTGTCAGAGTTTTACAATTTCAGAATTTTGGCATAGAAAATATATGGTGGCAGGAAAGTATTACCTGAACAATCTCATAAGCCTCACATCTCTTATTGCAAAAAAGTAGGCACAGCATTTGTAGTTGACCCAGAGTCACATGTCTTATTTGTGAATCTGATTCCTCTGACTCTTGACCCTTGTTCTTTAGTTTTTCCACATCAAAAAAACAAGTATTTAAAGTTACTTGTAGTTACCCATTGTGCTATTGTTTACAGCTTTGGCTGTTAAAGTGAAATACAAACGCAGGCAGATAATACTGATGAATTAGGTAGAAGCTCATGTGAGAAACTCTTCTAAATGGGGAAGCTCATTCCTTTTCAAACACAATGAAAAATACTGAGATTGATGGCCAGGAATATTTATAGTGAAAAAATAGGGTGTTATGTTTTTTGTCTCCATGAGAGCAATGTTTATTAAATTGTAGAACAAAATTTTTAAAGTGAAAGTAGATACCAGTAAGACCCATTCCACGATTTTTTTGATGGATCTTGAGTTAAATGTTATGAATCTTCTTTCCTGACAGCTTTTGACATTTGTTTTTTGAGAGGTAGGAGAGGTGCTTCTCCCCCTGCCCCCTTGATCAGAGTGGCAGGACTTTAGGGAAATGATTTATCTGCTCCTCTGCCCGTCTCCCTGAGAGCAGCGTTAGTAAGTCCCTTACCACCAGTTGTTTATTCAGTGCACCATGTGTTTATTGCTTTCATGAAGAGAGCCATTGTTACATCATTTATGATAATTACTTTCCAAAGGTTAATCACGGATTGCCTAGCCACTCTTTAGTATGCTAGAGCCAGATAGTGTCATAGTCAGCGTGAGGCTGACTATACTGGACAAATCAGATACTTACACACTGCAAGGTAATAATACAAGGACTTTTTATTTAGTGTATCTACAGTTTCTTCCTCCTTCCCAACCCACTGTCAATTTTCGTGATTTAGTTCCATGAATATTTAGCGCTCAGTTTACTTAGAGTAGATGATACCAAGACATGGTTCCTGCCTTCAGGGAACTTGTTAACCAGTGTGTAAACTAACCAGAGTGCTTGTGTAAGTAGCCTAACTGTAGGGACTCACCCGCTGAGCAGAGTGTGTGTATATGAGTGGTGGTACTGACAATAAGGAATGACAGGGTTGTGACTAGAAAAACTTCATTGGTTCACAGGTCTTTGAATAACTGGCTCTGACTATTTACTTGTGAAATACTCTAGGTAGGGACTATCAAGGCAAGATGTCATGTGGAAAGACTCTTAACACAACAGAGTAACTACTATATCCTGATTCATTTGGTGAGTTCCTTAGAGGTTGTGAGGTTCATTTCACTTGGGGTAATTAAAAGAGGAATAGTTATGTTAGAAAACAAAATTCAGGGAGTTCTCTTGTGGCACAATGGGTTAAGGATCTGACGTTGTCCCAGCTGCAGAAAATCTGGTTGGCTTTTTTCAGTGATTCACGAATCAGGCAGCATCTAGTCGAGCAACTTGCATAGCTCTCTAGAGATTGTGCGTGAAAGGTTTTTACTGAAAAAAGGTGGGGCACAGGACCTTTAGCAAAAGAAAAGGGAGGATTATTTTCAGGCCAAGATACTTTTTTGGGGAAAGAGAATGGCAAGGGTTTTTCCATGCATATTGCCTTTTCTTCATCAGAGAGGATGGAGAGGGCCCATGTAGCAGATTACCTCATTGATGCTAACCAGAAAATTCCAAACTGGTTGGTTATTATTACATTTCTGGTGAAGGTTGAAACAGCTTTTAGGTTAAGTATTTTTTCCCCCATTACTTAATGAATTTTATTACAATTACAGGTGTACAAAAATCATCACAACTCAACTTTATAGCATTTCCATCCCAAACCCTCAGTGCAGCCCCCCATCCCCCAACTTGTCTCATTTGGAAGCCATAGGTTTTCCAAAGTCTGTGAGTCAGTATCTGTTCTGCAAAGAAGTTCATCGTGTCCCTTTTTTTAGTTTCCACATGTAAGTGGTACAGTTGATGTTGGTGTCTCATTGTCTGACTGGTTTCACTTGGCATGATAATTTCTAGGTCCTTCCATGTTGCTATAAATGTTGTTATTTCGTTCCTTTTAATGGCTGAGTAATATTCCATGGTGTGTATGTACCAGATCTTCCCTATCCACTCCTCTGTCGATGGGGATTTAGGTTGTTTCCATGACTTGGCTATTGTATAGAGTTCTACAATGAATACTGGAGTACATGGGACTTTTCGAGTCATGGTTTCCTCTGGATAGATGCCCAGGGGTGGGATTGCTGGATCAAATGGTAATTCTATTTTTAGTTTTCTAAGGAATCTCCATACTGTTTTCCACAGTGGTTGCAGCAATTTGCATTCCCACCAACAATGTATGAGGGATCCTTTTTCTCCACACCCTTTCCAGCACTTATTGTTTGTAGACTTTTGGATGATGGCCATTCTGGCCGGTGTAAGGTGGTACCTCAATAGTGGTTTTGATTTGCATTTCTCTAGTAACGACTTATGTTGAACATCTTTTCATGTGTTTTTTGGCCATCTGTATGTCTTCTTTGGAGAATTGTCTGTTTAGATCTTCTGCCCATTTTTTGATGGGATTTTTTTTTCTTTTTTGGGATATTGAGCTGTAGGAGGTGTTTGTAAATTTTGGAGATTAATCCCTTGTCAGTCGATTCATTTGCAAATATTTTCTCCCATTCTGTGGGTTGTCTTTTCATTTTGTTTAAGGTTTCCTTTACTGTGCAGAAACTTTTAAGTTTAATTAGGACCCATTTGTTTATTTTTCTTTTTATTGTCATTACTCTAACAAGTGGATCTGAGAAGATGTTGCTGTCATTTATGTTGGAGAATGTTTGGCCTGTGTTTTCCTCCAAGAGTTTTATAGTCTCTGGTCTTATATCTAGATCTTTAATCCATTTTGAGTTTATTTTTGTGTATGGTGTTAGGAAGTGTTCTAATTTCATTTTTTTACATGTAGCTGTCCAGTTTTCCCAGCACCATTTATTGAAGAGACTGTCTTTTCTCCAATGTATATTCTTGCCTCCTTTGTTATAGGTTAGTTGACTATAGGTGTATTAGGTTAAGTATTAAATCTAGGTTTGCCAGCATGGGCTTTAGCACAGGTGATGCCATTTCGGGCCTGTGGGTTTTCTCTTTCAGTTATTTTCATCAGATGAAATATTTGAAGAGTCATTTTCATTTTCCATGCTTAGAAATAAAAATATTATAATTTTCCATAGTTGAAATATTGAGAAGTCGGTATGATTTTTAGATACTTCCTTTATATTTCTGTGTGGTATTAATTGAATGATGTTCCATTATGTGTATATATTCACACACACACCATGATTTCTTTGTTCAGTCATCCATCAGTGGACTTATAGATTGTTTCTACCTCTTGCCTGTTGTGAATAATGCTGCAGTGAATATGGGAGTACAAATCTATCTTTGAAATCCTGATTTCAGTTCTTTTGGATAAATGCTCACTCAGAAGTGGTATTGCTGGATCATATGATGGTTCTATTTTTAATTTTTTGAGGAACCTATATTCTGTTTTCCATAGCAACTGCATCATTTTACATTCCCTCCAAGAGTGTACAGGTGTTCAGTTTCTTCACATCTTTGTCAACACTTGCTATTTTCTTTATTTTTTATGGTGACCATCCTGATAGGTGTAAGTTGATATCTCATTATGACTTTGATTTGCATTTCTCTTCTGATTAATGATTTTGAAGAACTTTTCATGTACCTCTGGGGCATTTGTAATGTCTTCCTTGGAGAAATGTCTGTTCAAGCCCTTTGCCCATTTTTAAATATGGGTTTTGTTTTGGGGTTTTTTTGGGGGGGATATTTTTGCTGTTGAGTTATAAGAGTTATTTATATATTTTAGATATTAACCCTTTATCAGATACATGGTTTGCAATTATTTTCTCTTACTCTTTTTTTGTCTTTCATTTTTTTAAATTTTTTATTATAGTTGATTTACAGTTTTTTCTCTTATTCTTTAGGTTGCCTTTTTGCTCTTCAGAGGCTTTCTAGTTTAATGTAGTCCCACTTGTTTATTTTTGCTTTTGTTGCTTGTTCTTTTCATGTCATATCCAAGAAGTCATCGACAAGACCAATGTTAGTGAAGTTTTCCCCCTGTTTTTTTTCTTGTCTTTTTAGGGCCGCACCCGTGGCATATGGAGGTTCCCAGGTGAGGGTTCTAATCGGAGCTGTAGCTGCCAGCTTACACAAGAGCCACAGCAACGCCAGATCCAAGTCGTGTCTGTTTATTCTGAGAACTTTGCCTGTATTAATTTTGTGTTTTTCTGCCTGTTTACTCAATTTATTCATGATCTGCTTTACTTGTAGGCTTGCCTGTTTTTCTCAGTCTGTTGTGGGTTTTTTTTTGCCATCTTCTGGAAGATGTATTCTTAACTTTTTTTTTTTGGTCTTTTTGTCTTTTTAGGGTTGCACCCGTGGCATATGGAGGTTCCCAGGCTAGGAATCTAATCGGAGCTGTTGCCACCAGGCTACGCCACAGCCACAGCAACACCAGATCCCAGCCGCATCTGTGACCTACACCACAACTCACAGCCACACCGGATCCTTAACTCACTGAGCGAGGCCAGGGATCGAACCCACAACCTCACGGTTCCTAGTCGGGTTCGTTTCTGTTGCACCACGGCATTCGTTTCTTAACTTTAATGTCTAAAAAAATCCTAGAGTCTTAGAATTTTGAGAGATTACCTAGTCTAATCATCATGCTCTGCAGTGTTCAATTAGGTGTTTTAGGATTTGGGTGGGGGGTGCCTGTTAATTTATTCTTTAGAGTATATTTCTCTTGAACTTTGAAAAAAGTCCTTTAAATCTGTTAGGCTCTTTTGGATTATTAATGCATTAGATTGTTTTGTTTTGTTTTGTTTTTCTCCCTACCGAAATCTACCGTTTTTAGTTACCTTTAAAAATCAAGTTGTGAATTTCCCCCCCTTTCAATTTTTTTCTGCACAAAAATATTGAACTTAATTTGGCCATTGCATTAATCATATGGAAATGGCTTAATAGGATAAAAGGATGTACTTCAAATCAATAGCATTTCCTGGGAAAGAAGTAGTTTGAAGGCTTAAAGCAACTCATGGGTTTTAGTAAAAGCGCAGGAGTAGCAAACAAAGAATTATATAAAACATACTAATAACTGGATGTAATTAAACCAAAAGCAGATGCTGCTCCTAATTTAGAATCATTATGTAGAAGAATTATGTGCTATCATAGATTCATTCAGTCAACAGCTTTAATGCTTGCATTAGGTGCTAGGGATACAAAGATGGCGAAGGCATCATTCTGTCCTAGAGGATGTAACATTCCAGTGAGGACACTGATGCAGAGATGCTGACAGGTGTAACAAAAACCACAATTCAAGGTGGCTTAAACAGTGAAGGGAATTTATTGGTCGTGAATTGGCATATCTGAAAATTACTAAGGCAGATGGGCTTCCTATAGTAACTCAATTGCATCATCACGTGCCTTCCTCCTTCTCCCTTTTCCTTTTTCTTCTCAGTGTTTTCTGCAGATCAGCATTATTCTAAAGCTGGCTCCCTTGGAGGTCATGTGATGACCAACAACTTGAGGGCTGCCCCCAGAAAGAGAGTTGCTGTCCTCTAACCATTAAATTGAAATCCTAGAGTTCACTGTGACTGTATTAACTTTCATCTCATGTAACCCTGAAGTGTTTGGTATAACCCTGAAAATTGGCTGTATTATCTTTATTATGGCTTTATTATTTTTTCTTGGATTTTTCTTAATATGCTGAAAATCAGGAATTCTTACTGGTGGGAAGTGAACCCAGAAGAAGATTTTAGTTCAGTGATTTTCTTTTGAAATTTTGAGGGCATAAATTTTGTATTCATTTCCTTGCAGAACTTCTGAATCTGACATACTCTGTCTTCTCTACTATCTCTTCTTTTGTAACTGGGGCAGTAAAGTGGGTTTTAATATTGGGCTCAAATGGTTCATGGTTAGGCTCCTTCAAGTCTCAGTTACATTTATAATAGGAAAAAGCCAAGGCCAGAAATGTCAGGACTTGGCCATAACAACCTCATATTTATGATTTGAGCTTTAGTTTGGGAAACCTATTTTTAACTTTGCCACTAACATACATTTAGTCGGGCTGTTCATAGTATATGATGCTTTAAAAACTGAATAATACAAAGCTACTTTGATTTAAATGCAAGCACTTCCATATGTTTTCTTTCTGCATAGTCTCTCGTTTACCACATTTGCATTCATAGCAGTTCTGTTTCTCTCTGTGACAAGTGTTCATTCAGGAGTCAGCATCTGATACTGTTAAAAGATTGCCAGATCTTATTTTGAAGAATTTGGGCAGGGAGGGAGCAGAAGTTGAGAGATTATTTGCTAAATAGTCTGACTGGGCTTAAATATAATCCCATTTTGCATCCCAGTGCAGCTGGAACAAGGCGCTCAAATACAGGCTATGCCTGCATATTTGGGACAACTGCTAGAGCGTAGGCCCCTCAGCTCTACAAAGAGAGCTATGGAGGTACACTTAATACTCTCAGTATATAAGGGTTCCTGCGCTAACTTTAAAAAGACGTACTTCTTTGTGCAAAATTATATTAAATGTTATTTACTAATAAGGGGGAAAAATGTATGTTTTCTAGTGAAGTATGATGATTACATCCAAGGTATAATAGTAATAGTAGCAAATGCTTATCTAGTGCTTACTCTGTGCAAGATACTATCCTAAGCATTTTACATACATTTAGCCCACTTAACCCTTTCATCAGCCCTATGAGATAGGTTATTATTTTTATCTTCATTTTGCAGAGGAAGAAATTGGCACAGAGAGGTCAAGTAACTTGCCCAAGTTCTCACAGTTTAGTGAGAGACAGAGTTGGGATTTGCATCCACATAGTCTGGGACCAGAGTTCATGCTTTTAATCACTGTACTTTATATCACGCAAGAACTGAAATTGTCATTAAAAGCAATATCAACATTATTTATTATGTTTTGAAATAAGTCAACGTTTTGAAATTTACCTACTAAATATTCAACATGCTTATTTTTTTATTCTAGGAGAAGACTTTGCAGTTGTGCAGCAAGAAATTATTATGATGAAAGACTGTAAACACCCAAATATTGTTGCTTATTTTGGAAGCTATCTCAGGTACATTGTTTGTTCCCCTTATGAAAAGCAGTTAATCACCTAATATATTTAACAAAATAAAGTTAGCTCTAATACCATGTTTTATAGTTTTCTTCATGCTTTGAAAGTAGGATGTTTTCACATGAATGGAATTTTTCTTTATGGCTTCTTTATGTTCACTCTTTAACCAATATCATAGTCCATGATTTAACTGTTACTGTTGTAATTCTGAATATAGTTTCAATGAGGAAGCTGGCAAGTAAAAACTGACTTTTACGGTTAGTCTTCTTATAGTAGACTAGAGATCTAAATACATCATTCTGTTGCCCCTTTCTTCTAGTCTTGGGTGAATTTAGAAAGTGTATCTGTCATTTTTATTAAAACCTTTTTTTCTTTTGTGCTTCTAACCTCAGAGTATTACATCATCCCTTCCCTTCATTATGTCCGAAGGACTAGGAATTATAATTATTTCACTAACTTCTTATTTTCCCAGGTCCTCAAGTGAACTTAGAAAGATGTGAATTTACCACTTCTTGTTTTGGTTTGGCAGGACCAAGTCAGGTTCCCCAGATCATATTCCATAGGAGGTGACCTCAGGGTCAAATCTTGTGTTTCCATTCACTTCTCTATGCATTTATGAGTTGAACACTGTAACCTAGTGGTTTTCAAGGTTGCTTCCAAAAGGAAAGGATCGGAGAATGATTTCTTAGATATTTTAAAAAAAACTCTTCAGTTTGGTTCCTGTATACTGTAGGATAACATAAGGATATAACTTACTGCAGCTCCCATTCTATGTATGAGCCAAGTACAAAACACTTCTCCTCTTCTGATGCAGGCACAGCACATGGAAAAGACTGGGCAGTTCTGCCCTCTCTTCTTTCCAGCTTATGAAAAGCCAACCGGACCAACTCTTCTTGATTCTAACCAGTCTTGGACAGCTTTGATTGCCCACCTTCACTGAGGTCGAAGGTTGGGTTTATTGGAAACTTTAGTTCACATAGGGGACAGGCACTACCCCCAGGTCAGTGACTGTTAAACATTTTAAATAGGTTCTTTAACAGCCAACTTAAAACACTTTAATGGTGATTCAGACAACAACCTAACAACAGTTCCTGCATCAGTTTTTATTTTATTGACAGACCCAGCACAGTTACTCTATCAGCTGAAAGAAATTTCTTAAAATCTTTTAAGCTCATTATACAAATAATTGATTGCTGACAATAACATTAAAATAATCATCACTTGAAGACTGTGTTATGGTTACTGGCCCTAACAAAAGGACCCTATATAAACTCACTTGGGAAGAGCTTTGCCAAGTTTTCTGCCCCTCAAGAGAAAGAGATCTTTATTTATTTATTTATTTATTTTTAAAGAGTTTTTGTGTTTTTCCAGGGACCCTGAACTGAGTATTTCTCAAACATGATCATACTTTTAGAAGTTTGGGACTTTCCAAATCCTAACCTATTATTCCAGGATAGTCCCATCCATTTACATGGCACCCTTGGTGTGGTGAAATAAGCATGGTCGTTTTGCCACATGGTTTAGAGCTTGATTTCTGGAGTCAGTGTGGTTGCTTGAGCCATGACTCCATCACTTACTAACTTTATGACATATGTCAGATTACTTAAAACTGTGTCTTTGTTTCCTCACCTATAAAATAAGGATAATAATAACAGATACATGATGTGATAGCTATGAGGGTAATCGGTAAATCCAAGTAAAGTTTTAAGAACAGTGATTACAGGAGTTCCTGCTGTGGTGCAACGGGATCAGCAGCGTCTCTGCAGTGCAAGGATGCAGGTTCCGTCCTAGGCCTGGCGCAGTGTGTTAAAGCTTCCAGCATTGCTGATGTTGCCTCATAGGTCACAACTGTTGCTCAGATCTGATCTGGCCAGGAACTCCGTATGCAGTGGGGCAGCCAAAAAAAAAAAGGGAGAACAGTGATTAGAACACAAAAACTCCTCAATAAATGTTAATTGCTGTTATTACTAATAACTTTTTAAAATAAGTCAGATTAGTGCCTTATTCGATCTTTTCAAAATGCAGTTAGTGGAGTTCCCATTGTGGCTCAGCAGGTTAAGGACCTAGCATAGTCTCTGTGAGGATGCTGTTTCCATCCTTGGCCTTGCTCAGTAAGTTAAGGATCTGGCATGGCTGGCATTGCTTCAGGCTGCTGTGTAGGTTGCAGATGTGGCTCAGATCCAGTGTTGCCATGACTGTGGTGTCCACCTCAGCTGCAGCTCCAGTTCATCCCCTAGCTGGGAACTTACATATGCTGCAGGTGAAGCTATTTAAAAAAAAATAAAAAATGCTGTTAGCAGTATTACTCTATGATAAGTATCATTTCCATTTTACAAATAACGTGTTCAAGAGAGTTTCACTTTGAATATTTACTTCACAGTCTCATTTCAAGTTACTGACAGAGAAAGTCCTAGTTCTTTCTGTGATAGTGTGTGCCCATGGGTCACATGACTTTTGACTTGGCCTTTCTACTTCCTTGTCAAAAAAGCTGACCAAATAAACTTCAGCAGCTCACCCCCTCCTCCAAAATTAAAGCAAAACCAAAAATCTAACACTAAACTAAACTACAATTTGACTTTCTGGGTTACTTAGGCAAGAGCCTTCCCCCACAGGTTAAGCAGCAAAATGTTTGGTCTTGTTACCAGCATGCAGAATTCCTTTGGGGTGTGTATCCATTTTTGTTGAGATTTGGGGCAAAACAGCACAACTCCTTAGTAACACACTCTTTAACCTTAACTTTGAGACATGCTACAAGAGCGCCAATTTGGGATTATGCCTTCAAGATTGCACTTTTCAATTTCAGGAAACGTGTATATTGACTATATTTTTAGTATCCTTTTTCTAAAGGACATTTTTTTTAATTGAAGCATAGAGTGCACACAGAAAAGTCTACCAATTGTTTTGTGTATAGATCGATGGATTTTTTTTTTAAAGAGGGTTTTATTTTAATCTAAGTATAATAATACAAAGAGCAAAATTGCCCAGAAAACATGGTGAACAGACAAAATTAGGGGTTTGGGGGGGGTTCTTTGTTTTGTTTTGCTTTTTGCTTGTTTTTTCAGTAAAACTGTGTACATTTGGAGTTGTATTATCTGATATAGGAATACTGGCTTAAATAGATGGTTTTATTCTGTAACTGGTGTAATTGATGAAAGTCATACAAGAGCAAATGATAGTGTAGTATAATGAAGAACAGCAGTTAATCCTCTCTTTAGCTTTTCTCTTCTACAGGGATTCTTCCCTGATTCCCTAATTAAAATTTAGACTCAGCCAAATTTGGAGGATGAGATAATGATTATTAGCCTTGTGGGTGTTCGAGCTAGAAGAGACCAAGAGGACTTGACGCTTAGCTAACTCTTTTTACTGATCAGAAAATGGAGTGCTGGACAAATGACCTCTTCACGTTATCCAACTACTCCTTGTTGGCACTGAGATTTACACCTGGCTCTGCAGATACCTGGCTAGCAGACTTTTTGGTATAAATACTAGTCCGGAAAGAGAAGATTTAGTCTCAAAGGGACCATGGTTTCTTAGATTCTTTCTCATTACTGAGTGATTTTACAGAAGGCAAAGAGCTTATTTATTTAAACCTGATACCCCCCCAAATATATGCTGTTCTTAATGACTTTCTCCCTTCTGTCTTGTTGCCATTATAGCCTATATAACAAATTTAGACAAAAGATTGGAGAAATTGAACTAATGTGGTTTGACCATTAATAAGTTTTCCCTCCAGGAGATGACAGAAACCCTATGAATTTACTGAATAGATGACCAGCATATAATTGAGTTCAGAAACCTATTTTATAGCAGGGTACTATGCGTACTTCCCAGAGAAGTATTGAGATCTAACTCCTATAAAACGGAAGCCTAGTATTCTTGACAGGAGCCTTCCTTACTTGCTCTTTAATATCATCAAAAGCCTGTGTTCTTTAAGTGCCTAATTGCACATTCTGTACAAGCAGCTCTGGATAGATAAAACTTTTCTCTGGAAGTGTAAAATTTAAAATAAATAGTCCTGTTTTGGTATATATTTTTATCTATGTATTTATGTGTATATCTATAAAACAAGAGCTTTAAATCCTCATAGACCTTTTCTTCTATTTCCCAGTAGAGCTGAAATACTGCTTCTTTTAAGCAAAGAATGATTTTTAACTTCAGATTCTTTCTAAGCATTTCTTAATCCAGCATATCCTTTAAGAATAAATTAAGAAAACTGAGACATTCCTTTCTAGATTGAACTCATAAAACTCAGCTTGAATATCAGCAAATGATCCTCAAAAGATAAGCCACTGGAAGATCAGATACGTGGAGTCATAGTGTCAGAACAGTTTTAAATAGATCAGATATTTTAAACCTTTGAAATCCAGAGTACTAGTTTAAATAACAATTTAGCTCATATTAATAATATGTTTATAAATCACCACTATTTATTTACAAAGTATTTCTGCATTATTTCTTAGGATGTATAGAGTGCTGTATTCATTTCTGGAGGTACTAAGATTGATTAAGACAGTTCCTTGCTTATTATGGAATAGAAGCAATAGACATGAGTAAATAAATTGCAGCATAATATTCTAGGTGCAGTGATCATTTTGATGTGAGATACAAAGTGGTAAAGATGGTAGAATATCTGATTTAGTCCAACTTAAGAGAATCAGAGAAAGCTCTATGAATGATGCAATTTCCAAATATTGGGTGTTAAGGGATTAATAAGTATTTACTGGGGTGTATGTATGAGTATAGAAAATTGTAATTTCTGAGACAGGAAATGTGTGCATGAAAAATGCCATGAAATGTTCTGGAGACAGTTCATAATTTCATATTAGAACTTAAGAGAAAAGATGTAGTTTCAGTAGATAAGGCTGAGAGATTTAGGCAAAAAAGAAACCTTTTATGCCTTAATTAGAACCTATATGTATTGAACAGGCTTGTTGAAAGGTTTTAACACAGAGGTAGTATATTCTATGGGGAATGGACTTGGAGTATAGGTGATAGAGACGGGGGACAGCACATTTATTACAGTGATCCAAGAAAGAGATGGTCGTCTCTTGAGTTATATAGAAACTGGGAGACATTTTTTTCTAGAACCAGAGACAGGACTTACCAGGGAAACCACAGAGCCTTAACTGGAAATGCCTTTTTGAATGCTCACACTTTGAAAATAAAAATTACAGTTAAGTCACTTTAATTTATACCTAGCAACCCTCTTTTTTTTAAAAAAGAAACTTAATTTTGGAATATGTTAATTTACAGAGAAGTTTCAAAGATAGTACAAAGAGTTCTCTTAGCTTTCTCTAATGTTAACATCTTACATAACCATGGGACATTTGTCAAGACTAAGAAATTAACATTGGCCCAAAACCATTAGCTAAACTAAGATGTTTCATTCAGATTTCACCAGTTTTTCACTAATGATCCTCTTTTGTTTTTAGTTTCTGTTTACACTGATACAAACCACATTGGTTTCCTTCAAGTGCAATCTTAGTAGTAGTTATACCAGTTACTTCAGGTGCCTTGTAGGATGGTTGGCGTTGTCCCTGGCCTCTAGTAGATAGATGCCAGTAATATATCCCCCGCATTGTGACAACCAAAAATGCCTCCAGACATTGGTTTTTTGAGGGACAGAACCACCCTCAGGTGAGAACCACTGCTTTGAGTGAGAAATTTGGTGGAACTGCCTTATGAGATAACAGGAAAAGCTGGGGCTTTTTCTACCAAACATTTCTTCTGAGGGATGCCGACATTTGATTTGCAAAAAATGAGTCTATGGAAAAATTGATTTGGAGAAATAGTGAATTAAACAAAATTAGAGAAGTTGTATTTCTTTTTTTCGTCATCTTCCCTCTCCTCCCAGCCCTGTTATCTTCTCCCCTCCTTCCTCCTCTCCATTCTCCCCTCCCCAACTTTTTCCAGCCCATTTTTTTCTCCTCTTTCTTCTCTTCTTCTCCTTTCACCACTTTTTCCCCTTCTCCTATTCTATGCCCTGACACCATCCCTGTTCCCCGGGCAGTATTGTTCAGAGCCCTTAAAATACCCGTGGTGGTGTTACTTTCTAAGAAAAGACTAACTATAGTATATGACATTACTGAAACTGATTTAGCTGTACAGTGATTTTTTTTTTGGAAGCATACTTCACATAGGACTGCTGTCCAATAACCCATTCTTTGGAAAATATTATACTGAGCTAGGGGTAGTTAGATATAGTCATAGAGAAATAGGTCGCCTTGTATACCCTGAAAACAGAGCTATCCCTCATTGCTAAAGGAAAGCAGATGGATGGGTTATGTATAACTTTTCGGAATGCAGTAGTTTTTTAATATGTTTAAAAATGAACCAAAAAACATTTTAAATTCAGCTCACATTAAAATAAGCTATCCTAAATTAAAATACTTAGCAGTTATCGAACTTTCATTTTTCACATTGGTGGTTGAGGTTACAGTTGAATTATTTTGCCGAATGTGGCAGAAAAGCCATTGGCAAGTGTTCTGGTCAACAAGATAACCAACAATAAAGTATAGGGAATCAGGAAACTGCAGCCTGAAACATGGTTCCTCATTCTCTTCCATGGGAAATGACTGAGTATGCCACTGTCTAGCAAACACTCCAGCTATTTATTCTTGTTGATCATGCACACATTTTTTTTGGCCCAGACTACAGCTTGCTGAAATTGCCAGGCCAGGGATTGAACTGTGCCACAGCTGCTACCTGCGCCACAGCTGTAGCAGTACCAGATCCTTAACCCACTGCACCACAAGGGAACTTCCACTCATGCACACATTTTATTGTACTTTTTAAATCATAGTATATTTTGGCACAATATATAAATATTTAGTTTTCTCCATCAGTATGGGAAGATTAAAAAGTGTGTTTTAGAAACAATAATTTAATGAAATAGTTATTAGAATGTTAGTTCATATATGCTCTAGTGAACATCACGCTAGAAAATGAAAATAGTGAACTCCCTCCCCACCCCGCACTTATTTTTCTCTTCCTTGACAGATAGATAATTTTACAGAATAAGAAAAAAGAATTCTACGGATTTGTTGAGTCAGGAATAAATAGTGATACATGGAATGTTTACTTCAGTGGTTAGTTTTATTTCAATTCAAATACCCAAGGACAAAGATTTTATAATTTATTGTCCTACATAACATGGACTGATTTGATTCAAGTCCTTTCCTGTTAGGCAGATGGTTTGGTGAATGACCAAAAGCAAATGCAGGTTTTCCACTGCAAGAGAGACATTCATGGAAAAGATGGAAGTCATTTTTCTAATAGACTCTGAGTATTCAAGCTTTTTTGATAATACCACAAGACTTAATAAATAGAATGTTAAAAAGAAAAAAAAAGGTAAAGTATTCTAGGCATCTTAAAAAGTAAATTATTATGTATATAATTGTGATTTTTTTTTTCTCAGTGTGTAGGTTGGAAAGTAATTTTACCTAGAGTGAACAGAAAATTGTGTTTTAAGCAAGGTGGGAAAGTGGGTAGAACAGCTGCAAGTAGAGAATGGTGAAATATGTAAGAAATGTATACATCCATTTTCTTTACAAAAGAGAATTGCTGTCAATCTGGAAAGGGAAGGAAAAGCATTATTAAGAAGGAATTGAGGAGTTCCTGTAGTGGCTCAGCAGAAACGAATCTGACTAGTAACCATGAGGTTGGGGTTCGATCCCTGGCCTCTGTCAGTGGGTTAAGGATCCAGCATTGCCGTGAGCTACGGTGTAGGTCGCAGACGGAGCTCAGATCCAGCATTGCTGTGGCTGTGGCCTAGGGCACCAGCTGAAGCTACGATTTGACGCCTAGCCTGGGAACCTCCATATGCCGTGGGTAGGGCCCTATCAAAAAAAAAAAAGGAAAAAAGGTAGAGAGGAATCGAAGCACAGATAGGTGAGGAGATCATTATAGAGCACCCAGACACTTTATATGAATCTAAACATTTAGATTCATATAAATTGTATTTCATTATTATACTGAAAATGTAGCAGACATTTTTGTCATCCACTGTCAGTGAGTGTCTTTTGACAAGTAGGAGGGGTGTCAAAAGATTAGTAATCAGCATTGACCAATTTACAAAGAAAAGAAAAAGGTGATTTCTAAAAAATATAGACCATTAAACTTGATGTCAGTCATCTGTCCCCAGAAAACATCTAAGATAAAGTATTAATCAGATAATTAGCGAGTGCTTATGAGAAGGAAGTGGTAATTAGCATAACTTTAGGAGTTATGTCAAATCAATCCCATCTCTCCTATTTTTTTTTTTTTCTTAAAAAAGAAAAGGCAGGAGTTTCCACTGTGTCACGTGGGTTAAGAATCCAACTGCAGTGGCTCAGGTTGCCGTGGAGGCACAGGTTTAACCCCCGGCCCTGTGCAGTGGGTTGAAGATCCAGCATTGCTACAGTTGCAGCATAGGTCACTGCCCAGGTTCGGATGCAATCCATGGCCCAGGAATTTCCATATGTGATGGGTGTGCCCATAAGAGAGAGAGAGAGAAAAGGCAGTATTGTTTATTTACACTTTCACTGAGTTCCAGGAGCAATTTAAGGTGTCTCCTCACATAAATACACAAGACAAAATATAACAAAGGAGTAGAAAATAGCTTATGTTTATGGGCTTATATTCCAGGTCCTTTACTAAGCAGTTTATATTTTATTTCATTTTATCCTAAGCAGATCCCAAAACCACCATTCAGGCAGTTTTTGTAGGATGTGAGAGAACTCCCCACTGCCTGTAGCTTAAGCACTTGGGACAGATATTTTACATGAACGATTCACGTGTGGCAGATAAGAAAACATTTTAGAGCAGCAGTTCTCAAAACGTTTGGTCTTAGAGCTCCTTTTATTTTACACTCTGAAAAATTATTGAGTACCCCAAAGAGCTTTTGTGGGTTACATTTAATGATATTTACTATATTAGAAATTCAAACAGAAAAATTTGAAACGATTATGTAAGCATCTATTCCAATAGCTATCAGAGATATGGTGTCATCATCATACTTCTTGTAGCCTTTGGAAAACACCTCTATATTCTCAAGAGAGAGTGCAAAGGACAAATCATTTTTAGTGTTATTATGAAAATGTGTTTGACCTTGTTACCTCTTGAAAGGATCTCCAGGACTCTCAGGGGCCTCTCTCAGGCCACAGTTTGAGAATCATCGTTCTAGAGGAAGGATTCAGTCAAGAGATGAGGCTATGGAATCCTGCATACATATATCAAATTGGAGTCTGAGCATCATTCCAAAGAATATGGGTTAATGAATTTGTCTGAGTCTCACACATCTCCCTTTAAGCAGAGGCACAGAGAGGTATCTGATGGTCATTCTGAGCAGTCTACGTAGTTAGTGTGCCGTTCATGTTATCAATGGAAAAATTATTCCTCATCGTGAGGAGGGGGAGTTCCTTTCGTGGTGCAGCAGAAACAAATCCGACTAGTATCCATGAGGCTGCAGGTTCCATCCCTGGCCTCCCTCAGTGGGTCCGGGATCCGGCGTTGCCGTGAGCTGTGGTATAGGCCGTAGACTCGGCTCGGATCTCGTGTTTCTGTGGCTGTGGCATAAGCTGGCAGCTGTAGCTTCAATTCGACCCCTAGCCTAGGAACTTCCATATGCTGCAAGTGCGGCCCTAAAAAGCAAAAAATAAATATATATATATCTATTTATATAGATATATATATTTCTTTTTTTAACATATACATATATATTTTTAACGTATATATATT
>PVHT021183518.1:23244234-23266789 GCA_004024745.2 Catagonus wagneri | reverse complement strand
GGGGGGGGGGGTTAGATTTCTCCCTGTACAACAGTTCTCAGTCATACGTGCCTTCATCATTTTGGATGAGACCACACATCTGCCAGCCCCAGACATCCATTCTGAGAGTTATTCAAACCAGGCAACTAGCTCACACTTTACCCATCAGCTGTCCTGCCTCAGTTTCAGTATGTGGACCACCTGTGAATTTTAGGTCCTGATTTCTTTTTCTGGGCTTCACTGTCTTTAGCTTTGCCTCTTGAATCATGGAACTTTTTTATTCTGTACTCTTAGGTTTGCTGACCTTCACACTTTGATAGCTTCTGTTCCTTTGTTATATGGAGCATGGTCCATCACATTCAACCAAGTCAGGTCACCTCTCACCTCTCACCTCTCAGGTCCGCCCCGTCTCACCCCCACTGCCATCTGTGGTCCCCTCCTGATAACAACTCTGCTTATAAATGCACTGTTCTGTAGTACTCAGAATGGCACTTGGTTCTGGGTATCCAGTTTTAAGAGACATTGACAAACTAGAGTTTATCCAGATGAAGGTAACTAAACCGAGGAGTCTGCAAACTGACCATTGTTTTACAGTATGACCTCAACCTCTTCTAGCTTCATTTCCTGCCATTGTCTCTTCAGATAGCCTGTGTCCAACTCATTCTAAATCACCCACATTCTCAAATGTGGCATCTTCTTTCAAATTTTCATTCTTTTACAGCTGCCTTTTCCCTGTCTCTTGCTGGTGAATTCCTGCTTTAACTTCAAAATCCAATCAAATGTTATTTACTCCCGTAAAGTTTCCTTTAACTTTACCTCTGCATTCTCACAAAACCTTATACATACCTGGATTATGCATTAATCAAACTATAATCCAGTCCAAAGATCAGTAGAATCTTTCTGTAAATGCCCATATAGTAAATATTTTAGGCTTTGTGAACTTGGTGTATTTCTCTCTGTCACACTTACTCACTTCTGCTGTTTTAGTACAAAAGCAGCCATAGATGATGTGTAAATGAATGAGTGACTATGTTCCAATAAAACTTTATGTGGATACTAAAATTTGAATTTCATGTAATTGTCACATGTCAAGATATGCTATTCTTCTTTTGACACACTCCCCCCCCCATTTAAAAATATGAAAAACATTCATAGTTCTTGGGGTCTTTCAATCGGGCAGCAGGCTAGATTTGGCCCACTGGCCATAGTTTGCTGACTCTGGATCTAATTGATTTATGTATTCTTTCAGTCACTCATGCATTCATTCATTCATGGAGTAAATATTCATTTGCTGAATAGCCTTCTATGTACTGCAAATGCAGTGGTGAGAGAGACAGATATACTATTAAGGCAGAATTTTTCTTCTACATTTAGTCTGAGCTTGCCGAGTTCAGAGACTTTGTGTTCCATCTCTGCTCCCCAAGAATAGTACATTTCCTGGTACATTTTGAAATGAAGTAATGAATGATTCAAACAAAGGAATGAACAAAGGAACAAGCTATTAAATCTTTGCTAGTATTTCTCCCGTGACTCTATGACTATGCTGTCTTATAATGTGAATGTGAGAGAGAAATGCTACTAAAGACGAGTGACAAATTTTTAACAGGTTATTTTGGAAAGATCTTTGTCGTGTTTAGATATGAAGGAAAAGTTTACATTTTGTCTGTCAATTGGAGCACAAAGTGATATACGTTGAGATGTACTGCTGTTCTGTGACAGATCTTCTACATCATTTTTGGTATGAACCTTTTAATTAACATTTAACTATTGTAAAACAGTTATAGGGTAGATGGCAATAAACTGTGAGGGAGGGGAAATTTGGTTTTTAACTAAGAGGATGTTTTCTCTCATTTGGATATGCCTGATGACATCTTTATATCTTACAAATGGCATATTTTAAGAATTAAAACCTTGAGTTATAGTACTCTTTGTATTAAGTAATTTGTGTAGAGATTAGCTTTTCTCTTAGCACATTGCATTTATGTGGTTTTTCAAGGTATTGCCATATGACCTTAATATACTTGTTACTTCAAATTTTTTTTAGTCATGAGAATGTGATAACATGCTTATTTTCTTTTTATAGGCGAGATAAACTTTGGATTTGCATGGAGTTTTGTGGAGGTGGTTCTTTACAGGATATTTATCATGGTAAGACCCAAGTTATATGTTAAAGAGATTAAGCTGAATTTATAGTTATTTACTGGAGTTCCCGCCATGACGCAGTGGTTTAAAGGATTCAGGGTTGGTGTGGCTGTGGCTCAGATTCAGTCCCTGGCTTGGGAACTTACATATGCCACAGGTGTGACCATAAACTTAAAAAAATACATGTAGTTATTTACTGTGTTAAATATTAATATTGTTTTGAGGAAAATGTGCTATGTTATTTGGATACATAAAGAAATTTAAGATATATGTAGATGAAGAAGCTTTTGCTTTCTTTATAAATTGAGAAATTATATACAGTTGAATTATTTCTAATTCTAAAGAAGACATTTATATAGTTAGTTCAATTGGAATAGGACATATATAGATAGTATTTCTGGAAGCTTGTTATAAATTCAAAAAGCTATTTCCCTGTGTTTTCATCTTCATTAGACTAATTTCTCTACCCTCGTTTCCACACTTATTGATTTAATTTCCTTCTCTTCCTGAAGAGTTCTAGTGGTAAACTCAGTCTTTGACCCTCATTTTCAAGTGATAGTTTAAATGGGCATAAGTGCATTTTTTATATTGACAGATGTTTTCTGTCAGCATTTTGAAGATAGTGGACTGTTGCCTTCTAGTTTCTGTAGTTGTTGGTACCTTCTGTCAGTCTAACTATTGATCCTTTGCAGGTAATCTTCCTTTCTTTCTAATTGCTTTTAAGATTTTTCTCTTTATTTCTGGTCTTTTTAGTATCTTCTTCAAATATTTTCTCCTTCAATTTCTCTGATTCCCTCCATCAAGAATTTCAGTTAGATGTACATGAGATCTTTTCCAGGTCTCTTAAAGTCAGCTTCATATTTTCTGCTTTTTAATTCCCCAGTTAGAGCACCAGGGGTACTCAAAACCATCTTGCAGTTCACTGATTGTATAGCTGTGATTACTGCATCCACCTCGATGGTGGGTTTTTTTGTTTGCTTGTTTGTTTTGTCTTTTTTGGCTGCCCCACAGGATATAGAGTTCCCAGGCCAGGGATCGATCTGAGCTACAGTCACACTTGCAGCAAAAACAGATCCTCAACCCACTGTGCTGGGCTGGGGATCTGGGAATAAAACCTGCATCCCAGTGCTCTAGAGATGCCACTGATTGCATTGCACCACAGTGGGAACTCCAGTCCACTAGGTTTTTTAATTTTTGGTGACCATATCTTTCATTTCTAGAAATTATTTGGTCATATCTCCCTCCATTTCTGGTTGTCTTATTTATTTATTTATTTATTTTTGCTTTTTAGGGCCACAGCCTTGGCATATGAAGGTTCTCAGGCTAGGGGTCAAATTGGAGCTACAGCTGCTGGCCTGTGCCACAGCCATAGCACCTTGGAACCTGAGCTGTGTCTGAGACCTACACCACATTTCACTGCAATACTGGGTCCCTAACCCACTGATCAAGGCTAGGGATCGAACCCTCATCCTCATGGATACTAGTCAGATGGGTTTCCCCTGCATCACAATGGGAACTCCCTGTCTTATAATTTTTCACTTCTTTTTTACATCTGTAGTTTTTTTGTTTTTGGTTTTGCTTTTTTTTAGGGCTGCACTCAAGATATATGGAGGTTCCCAGGCTAGAGGTTGAATCAGAGCTATAGCTGCCAGCCTACTCCATAGCTGTGCGGAACCTGAGCCACGTCTGCACCCTACACCACAGCTCACAGCAATGCCAGATCCTTAACCCGCTGAGCAAGGCTAGTGATCAAACCTGCATCCTCGTGGATCCTAGTCAGGGTTGTTAACCATTGAGCCATGAAGGAGAGCTCCTAGTTTTGTTTTTTTAAGAACACTTATATTTTAATCTTAGATTGTTAGTAATTCCATCAGATATATATGATTGGTCTCAGGTGTAACCAAACTGGCTTTCTTACTTCTTAATGAAGAAAGCAGAACTGATTCTGCTTTCTTCATTAAGAAGTAAGAAAGCCAGTTTGGTTACAGAAATAGGTTGTCGTGATTATTATTCCATTTCAACCCTCTGATGGAAGTAACATAGTAATATGAATTTGTTAATACTGATTTGTTTATACGGATTAGCAACTGATTCAGTGGAAAAAATGACAATTTTGTAACCCCTTTGGTGTTCTCAAACGTGCGTTCTGGGAATTAGCATGCTTATACAAAACCCCAAACCCTATCCTTCTCTGTATTCATTCCTTTGATTGCACCCAGGTTTATGCTTCTCTTGGCTACAGTCTACCGTGCTGTCTATTTGCATAGCCATATAAGTCATGTGCCTCCAGTTCTCCCCATGCGAGTCTCTTTCCTTCTCTCTTCTCTCGCTCTTTTGTCATGTTATCATTCTGTTGGGAGTAGTGTAATATCCTGGATTACCTTGTTTGGTGGAAGAGAAGTTCTTCTTTTCTAATAACCACAGTGTTTACAGGGTTTTTGTTTGTTTCTTTGCAGGTGTATACAAACCGCGTTTTGATTCACCATGCAAAATTTTTGATTAAAGCCTGTTTTATTATTATTTCCACTTATTCCTAAAGTAATACTAAGCCAATTTTTATATTTTGTTTTACTGTCCTTAATTCCAACTCCATAGATTTTTTTTTAATTTAAATTTTCTTAAAAGGGGGAACTGTATTCTGTTGCTTTATAACAGTGATCTTAAAATTTATGATCTTAAAACATTATCTCACAGTTACTGAGAGTCAAGAATTCAAGAATGACTTAATTGGGTGATTTCCTTGGAAGACATGCCAAAACATCCATCAGATCCTTGGTACGTGCCAAAAGGTCCTTGAAATTTGGTTCTCTCCAAAATATCCATTCATGCCACATGGTTTTGGACAAGACCAAATATCAAGGATCTCTTGTCATGGACCAAATGTCTTCTGGACATTTCGGACAAAACCAAACATAAATAAATATCAAGGGTTTTTTGGTGTGGACCAAAAGTCATATGGACCAGATGTCTGCTAACCAGGTGACTGTAGCTCATGGTCACTCATGAGGTTACAGTCTAGTAGCTCTTGGCTAGAGCTATAGTTATCTGAAGGCTTGACTAAGACTGGAGGATTTACTTCCAAACGTGATTGTTGGCAGGAGGTGTCAGTAACTTGCCATGTGGATCTTGCCATAGGATAGCTTGAGTGTCTTCATGGTATGGCAGCTGGCTTCTTCCAGAGCAAATGATCCCAGAGAGCAAGGAGTAATGCAACTACTAAGACTATGATGTAGTCTTAGTAGTTGCATTCTGTTACGTCCACCACAGTTTGTTTTTTAGAAGCAAGTCATTTCTGTCTCACTTACACTTTTGAGGGAGATGTATCAAAGAATTCAAGTCATTTCTGTCTCATGCTTTTGAGGGAGATGTATCAAAGAATTCATGGACATATTTTAACCACAAGGGTGGGGGAAGATGGGGCAAATTTTGAATTTACATTTTTTTTTCACAAGTTTCTTCTTTTGTTTTCTTTTACATTGGAAACTTTTACCATTTCAACATAATGGATGTTTTTATCTGTTTTTCATTGAACATTTTTCTTACTGTTTAATAGTTTCCTTTAACAACTTTGTACATCCGTTATATCATTTGTGGTAATTTTTTTATTTATTTAATAATTTTGAGATCATATTCAGTGGGAATTCTGAATGGCTTTTGAGATTGTGTCTTTCTGACAGTGTTGTGTTTTTTTTTTTTTCGTGGGACCCCAATGACTTCATTATTTTCAGTGTGTATGGTTGTGACAGATTCTAAGAGAAGACATTTTTTTTTTCCCCTCTCCAGTTCCCAGGCCATGATGCACAAATCCCTAGACCTCTCCTGGTACTTGTCTACTATTTTAATGAGGATGTAGCCCTTTGAGGATTCTGGTTTCATGTGGGTGTTTGTTTAACTCTTCCTCTGCAGACTTATGGCGTTTCCTTCTGTGCCCATGTAGGGGATAAAACTAAAGACCTAGCTTACCAAGACTGGCCTTCCCTATGGCACAACTAGAATATTTGACATTTTTACCATTCTGTTTTTCATTTTCCTTTTTGTTTTTGGATTCTGGAAAAGTCTCTTACTGTTTATGAGCTTAGCTAGACATTTTAAAGGATTATTTAAAAAATTTTTCCTGTAATTTCTAGATGTTGTTTTCAGGCTTTTCAGGTTATCCTGTTTGCCATATTGTGGGAACAGACATCTCCAGAAGGCCTGTCTTACTGGATGAGAGAGTAGGCTTATAAGCCATGGAAATTAGTTACTATATGGTTTATCCTCAGACATTTAAACTTAACCTTGTCCCCAAAAGAATCTCAGGGAAATAGACTTCTCTCTTTCATTGTTATAAAATACAAGTACTCTGAACAACACATTCTTACAAAGCTATTAAGTTTGTATAAATGGAAGATCACTATCTAGCACATGATTTCATGGTTAGAATTTAGGTCAATCTCTAAAATAGTTTCTCTCACCTCACTTATTTCTTTATTCTAAAGTGATTTAACTGCAAAAAAAAAGAGAGAAAACTATTTAAATGTCTTTGATAGTTGATAGTTGTACACAGAGGAAATACTCTTCAAATATTATATGATTAAACTATATATATATTGATATGGAAAAATATCCTTAAGTAAAAAATAGGCAAGTTTCAGAATTGTATGTGTAATATAATTCTACTTCTGTTTTTGTGTGTGTGCAGTACATACCTGGACTATATAAAGCCTCTGTGCCTAAAGTCATCTGGTACATGATAAGCCAAAGTATTTATACTATTTATTATTGAGTAATACTAGTTTGGATAAGGAAGAGACCTCTCTCTGCCAATTGGAGTTATTTGTGGTTAACGTATGTTAACTTTATAACTATAAAACTAATAATTTTAGGGGGAAAGTATTGATTTTTAACCTATCCATAATATGTTATACGTCAAATAAAAAAGTTTTAATAAAAACTAGCTAAACCTCTTTACCAAGCTTTCTTTTTTTTTTTTAACACTTTGAGGTAATACGACCCGGTGTAAAAAAATGTAATTAATTTCAGTATCTTTTTTTTTTGGCCTTTTTTTAGGTCCCAGGTGTGGCATATGGAAGTTCTCAGGCTAGGGGTCGAATTAGAGCTGCAGCTGCCATCCTATGCCACAGTCACAGCAACTTGGGAATCTGAGCTGCGTCTGTGAACTACACCACAGCCCAGAGTAACACCAGATCCTTAACCCACTGAGCAAGGCCAGGTATTGAACCCATGTCCTCATGGCTACTAGTCAGGTTTATTACTCCTCAGTGACTATTTCAGTGTTTTGTTTATTCCGTAAACACTTACTGAGCAGCTTTTCCATCTAGGCACTCTTCTAAATACTGAGAATACAATGAGCAAATCACATTTTTTTAAATTCCTGCCCTCATGGAGCCTACGTTTTTAGTAGAACTTAAGTATATTAAGTATATTACTTAGTGGAAGTTGTACAACTTTGTCTCTTATTGAGAAAGCATACTTTGGGAGTTCCTGTCGTGGTTCAGTGGTTAATGAATCTGACTAGGAACTGTGAGGTTGCTGGTTCCATCCCTAGCCTCGCTCAGTGGGTTAAGGATCCAGTGTTGCCGTGAACTGTGGTGTAGGTTGCAGACATGACTCGGATCCCGCATTGCTATGGCTGTGGAGTAGGCTGGTGGCTACAGCTCCGATTAGACCCTGGGAACCTCCATATTGCCACGAGTGCAGCCCTAGAAAAGACACAAAGACAAAAAAAAGAAAAAAGAAAAAACATACTTTGACTAATTTTATTAACATTAATTTTCTCTTCTTACAGTAACGGGACCTCTATCAGAACTACAAATTGCCTATGTTAGCAGAGAAACACTACAGGTAAATCTGATACTCATTAAGAAGTAATGTTCTTTGTTGAACTAAATGTTTAATTATTGCACATTACCTGTTAAGTAGAGTAAGGATTAAATATTCTAGTTTAGTAAACACTGGGTTTTAATACATTTTAATGTTGTGTAATAAACTCAGATTATATTTGCAGATAAATACTTTAAAGCTTCATTATGATAATATACCTCCTAATATTTAAGCACTGTGGACTTGTTATTAATTTATTTTTATATTACTCTTAAAAACAAAGGAAGTCTTGAAAATTAAGCACTCTTGTCGGGTTAAAACTCATTCTGTTACTAATTGGATATTTACTTTAAAAGAGTTATTTCAAACTATTTGCAGAGTTTAGTGAAAATTATCTTAGAAAATTTAGTGGTTCAAACTGAGCTCTGCCTCATTCATTTTCTTGATTGTTTCATCTTTTAGAATATCTCAGTAAAATAAATTGATCACTAGTGCTTTTTGTAATGAGTAAATAAATTAGAGAATACTACTCATTTGGTCACTTTAAATCCCAGAGTGAGCTCTGTAGTAAAATCTTGTTAATTTTTCTGTTTTTTTTTTTTTCTTTTTTAAAACTCTAGGGATTATACTATCTTCACAGTAAAGGAAAAATGCACAGAGATATAAAGGTATATATACATCATATGTTATATACATCATGTTTTATATAACACATTTTAGCTTACTTTTAGTTATTTATTTGTAAAATACAAATTAGATCCATAGCTTCTGTGAAGTTTATAGTCTTTAGGAAGTTTCCTGCTTTGAATATTATAGTAAACTTTGGCAGTCTTAAGGAACTGTCATTAATAATGTATCAAAATGGGTAACTTAAACCTTGATGTTTTCTACTGGTCTTTAAAATGACAGAGGAGAGCAGGTATATTGGGCACGTTGTAAACCACTGCTATAGCAAGACTCTGGGGTTTTTTCCAAAGATACTGCCATCTCCCCAGCTTAGACGTCTTCTCCATTCATCTCTTTTTCCTTTCCTTTCTTCTTCCTCATTCACCTTTTCTCGTACTTTGTCTTTCCCCCTTTTGTTTTCTCTTGTATAAAGGTTCTAACCCTTTTTTTCAGGGGCAATGAATGGTAGATTGGAGACATGTGCTCTTTAAGTCTCCATGGATTTGAAAGCCATGGACTCGCTCCTCAGAAAATGCCCTTATGCTCATGCCGTCAAATTTTGCATGAAATTTTAGCGGACATTCAGGATACCTGCTGAGATCCTTTGCTCTTAAGTATTTTTCATAAGCCACTTAAAAAACATAAAGAGCCTTGGATTCAAAAGTAGGAGAGATCATAAGAAGCTAAGTAAATCAGGAGATCCCGTTGTGGCTCAGTGGTAATGAACCCGACTAGTATCCATGAGGATGCAGGTTCAGTCCCTGGCGCCTCGTTCAGTGGGTTAAAGATCCAGAGCTGCTGTGAGCTGCGCTGTAGGTTGCAGGCGCAGCTCGGATCCCCAAATTGCTGTGGCTGTGGTGTAGGCTGGCAGTTAACAGCTCCAATTCGACCCCTAGCCTGGGAACTTCCATATGTTGTGGGTGTGGCCCTAATAAGACAAAAAAAGAGAAAAGTGAATCAAGAAAGACTCTCTGTCATTGGCATTTTAATGATCTGGAAGGACTGATATAGTTTTGTCAGAAATGGAGGCTGGAGTGCCTTCTAAGCAGAGGGAACGATGTGAGGAAAAATATGAGAGATCAGAGAGTCTGGGGTCATTTTAGGGAGCATAAAAGTTGTACCATATTATTAAAAAGAAGAGAATATAGGAAAGTGATAGGAGATGGGGTTGGCCAGGTGGTTTGGTGCTCATCATACAAGACCTTATGGTCCCAACTTCAGAGTTTGGGCCTGATTAGGTAGATGCTAAGCATTGCCACTGTTTCTACCCTGTCTAAGCCACCATTATATCTCACCTGGACTTGTGGAGAAGCCTTCTAACGGGTCTCCCTGCTCCCATTCTGGAGTGGTCCTACAGTCAGTTCTCTGCCTCAAATCAGATCTTGCTACTCTCTTGTTTATATACCACCATTAGCTTCCTGTCATACTCAGTATAAAATCCAGATATTTTTACAGTGGCCTTTAAGGTTATATGTGATCTGGCCCCTGCTTTCCTATCTGACATCATCTCACACTCCATTTTTCTCTTTCTGTTGTAGCCACACTAAACTTGCAGTTTCTAGAATATGTCGAGTTCATTCTAGTCCCAGGACTTTGTATTTGCTGTTCCCTCTTTCTAGAATGTTCTTCTAGATTTTGGCATAACTCTGCACCCTCTTCATCTAGACCTCTGCTTAAATATCACTGCCTTAGAGAGGGCTTCCCTTCCTGCTTTATCTTTGGATACTTATCTCTACCTACCTTTAAATTGTTCGTTGGTTTGTTCATTCATTCTTGTGTGTGTGTGTGTGTGTGTGTGTGTGTGTGTGTGTGTGTGTGTGAATTTTTAGATTTTCTCTCCTACCTAGATGTAAATTCCATAAAAGCTGGAACATCGTCATTACTATAACCCCAGACCCTGAAATAGCACCTGCTCGATAGTTGTCTCTTAGGGAGAGAGAGATGAATGGATGCATAGATGGATGGGAGAATGGACGCATCTTAAGTACAGTTGACATGATACAAAACTGTGATTTAGAAAAATTAATCTCGAGGTGGGGAAAGACCAAACTGAAGACTCTGGCATATGTTGAAATCCCTATACTGATTTCTTCTTATCCATTTTTTTTTTTTATTTCTCCTTTTATTCCTTAGAACTACAGTAATATGAGGGGGTACGGGTTTGGGTTACCTCTTCCTCTTTTAGGGGCTGGAAGGGGCTTCTTACTATTTTTCCTCTGAACATAGACTTACATAATTGATTGTATCCTGAACTGTCGATGTTGCTTTCTCATTTAAAAGTTGCTGAAGGGGGGAGGGGAGGGCAGAGGAGAGATGCCTGCAATACCTTTGGAAGATAATATTTCTACCTTCTCCAGAAGCTTTTAGTTTTGTGAGATGAAGTAGTCATTATCACCCTCTTCGAGCTTAGGTCAAAAAGCAAATGTAACTAAAGTGCTACTGGGTCATGCAAACAGGTGACATTTAAATTCTGTGGGCTTGTAGCTAGTTAGTTATGTACTGAATGGCCCTAAATTCTGAGCAAACACATTAGGATGGACAGCCCTACAGACTAAGCAGTAAGATTTAGTCTTACACACTAGCACTCATTCAGCTCATGTTAAGTTCCTAGAAAAGGGAGGTATGTTTTGGTGTTTTGAGCAGGAAGTGGCAATGAAGTTCAAAATGTAATTCAAGGAATTGAAAAATGCCACTATCCTAGGATAGTGACAGTGCTTGATCAGTAAAAAATAACATTAAAATTAAAATTAATGTATCATTTTCATAGCATTCATATTATGTTAATAGCTTTTTGCAAGGCAGATCATTTTATTAAGATAGTCAAATTGTCTAAAAAGTGGACATTTTCCTATGGGTATAGTGATTTAATATTTTAATTGAGCATACTTCAAATTGTAAGTATTTCTAGGTCTAAATCTACCACTTGTGATTATTTTAAATATATACGTTTATTAAATGTGCTGTCTGATAAAATGTTTCCTACTTTAACTAAAATGTTCTCACTTTGAAGGGAGCTAATATTCTATTAACGGATAATGGTCATGTGAAATTAGGTAAGTAAATTTGAATTTTGTCACTTGTGCAAATTTATTCCAAAACATAGTAAGTTTATGTTTTCCTCTCTCGGACTAAGTTTCTCCTCCCTCAGCAGCATCTATATATTTTTAGGTAGAAATCTCATTGCATGACATACGTAATCTCCCTGTATCTGTTTCTGCTTCTCTTAAATGGGGATGAAGTCTATCATTCACTTGAGAGACTCACTGTGGATATAGTGAAATAATATCCCTTTTGAATTCTTTCACCTCTAATACTAGGAATGGTAATTCTAGTAAGAAATGTGTACAAAATTACATTGTAACCAAAAAACAAGGCGAACAGACAAAATTCAAAAAAATCAATAATGCCAAAAATCCTACATACTTACTTAAGCTTTTAAAATAAAACACCATATTGCTTATATAAGAATGTAATTTAAATGCTGAATGGTGCTTTATTTGAAATGTAACTTTTATTTTGGAACCATTGGTTGTCAAGTTATGATTAAAACAGTTCAAAACCTAGATAATAATTTGAGAGTTGAGGAGTTCCCATTGTGGCACAGTGGAAACAAATCCAACTAGTAACCATGAGGTTGCAGGTTCCATCCCTGGCCTCTCTCAGTGGGTTAAGGATTTGGCTTTGCCGTGAGCTGTGGTGTAGGTCGCAGACGCGGCTTGAATCTTACATTTCTGTGATTGTGGTGTAGGCCCGCAGCTGTAGCTCGGATTCCCTAGCCCGGGAACCTCCATGTGCTGTGAGTGTAGCCCTAAAAAGTAAAAAAAAAAGAAAGCTGAGAACAGAAAACATACAATATATAGACAAAGTCCAGTGTTTTAGGTATTAAATGAAATATTTAATAACAAATATGAAAGTTATTTTAAACTGTAAAACACTATAAAATAAATCAAAATTTAAAAAAAATTATCTTCTAAAAATACAATTAAAAATAAATAAGTAAATAAAAACATGATTAAAAAACTGTTTTGACCCGTAGCCTAAAATAGGACTAACCAGATTTTAAAATATGATAATTTACATATAATAAAATTTTCCTAAGCCAACTCTAAAAATGGGATAAGCAGTTATTTAACTATTGATGGTTTAGTGAACAGTTTAATAGTTTGTGACAATATTATGTACCTTACTCAGAGACATCCAATGTATAATATGTCTTGGTTTATAAGAATTTAGAAATCATCACTAAAAAAACTAGAAAATATTAGGATTCAACATACTTAAAGAATAGCAACATAAAAATAACTGACATAAAAATAAATTTCCCGGTAGTGATTGGTATTGGGTTTAGAATGTATTGCTGAAGTAAGATTTTGGGGAATATTCTATTTGAAAGTCTTTTTTAGGGTAGAGAGATTTACCGGTAGATTTATTGGCTTTTTTGATTCTATCAGTTGTCTCTTCATCAAAATTGCTTGATCTTGACTTTTGTTGTCATTTGATTCATGTGGGAATGTATGGAAATCTGTATGGCTGTTATAAACACTTTCGTTACATTTTAAGGCTAGTCCATTAAAGTTAAACATTTTAATGTGATGTCTGAGAATATCTCATTTCTGTGAAATTAGTTTAATGAAAATAATTATTAAAAGTTTCTTCTCATGTTACTTTAAATAATTTTACTTTCAGTTTTATTTTCTAAATATTTCTTTTCCTTTTTTTTTTAATAGCTGATTTTGGAGTATCTGCGCAGATAACAGCTACAATTGCCAAGCGGAAGTCTTTCATTGGTACACCATATTGGTAATTGTGTTTTAATTGATAATATAACTTTTCATTTTTCTGTCATTACTGTATGAAGGAAGCATTTATTGAAAATGGACTGAATGGTCAAAATTATTAGGACTAAAACAGATTATGAGGTCATCAACAAGCTAAGTAATCTAGGCATGTACACTTGTGGGTAGATTAAACAGCCATGGAATTTTCGAGCATGTTGTTTTTCATTCAGTGCAAAATACTTTACAGATTGATAAGGCTTTTAGAAATCTTGCTGCAAAAACCAAACTCTGGTCCTACATACCTTACATGTATTTTCTCAGATCCATCCATATTCTGATAAATTTTCCAGTATTATATTATTCACAGTATTCCCTTGCTCAAAAGTTTTTGACATATCTTGGTTGCACACAAGGTCAAATACATATTTCTTGGCATTTGGAGTCTTGTGGTATCTGGCCTCTCTCTGCCTCTTTAGCTTTAAGTCCTACTAGTCACCTCCACAGATCCTCCTCTCTAGCCATGTTTATCTGCTCGGTATTCTTTGATCATTCATTTATTTGTTCAAGAAATGTTTTTGACCACTTATTGTGTGCTAGATTTGCTGTTAGGCATTGTGAATATAGTGGTGGACAGATATAGAGCTTTTTCGTTCACACCATTACTTTGAAGTAACAGACCTCTGGAAATCTTAAGTGCTCCATTCCTCCCTTGATGTCCCCCTGGTCTGCCTCAGCGCTAACCTGGATGACTTATTTTCATATTGAAGATATGATATGTACCATCTTTATATTGATTTATCTTTTTATCAAACACATACGTATTTTAAAAGTCAAATAGTGCTAAAGAGACTTATTAAAATTCTTCTAGCATTATCTGTTGTTATTTATAGGCTTGTGTTATGATAGGTGAGGATTTTAGCTCTCTCCTTTCATCAAGTCTGTACCCTTTCAATGTACTTACTGAGTCAGTTATTATACTGTTATTTCATTTACTATCTTGAAAAACTTTTTTCTTTATATAATAAATTCATCTTTTGTTTGCTTAGTTTTTATTTTTAATCCCTGGCAAAGACTTCCATACCCTCCCACATTCTGCAGTCTGTAAGATGACCCTATATAATGTTCCACACCATGAATCCTATCAAATTTGTCCGTCTTGATTTTGAGTTTTTTTATTTGCTTCAGTTTTTTTTTTTTTCTTATTGAAATTCTTCCTGGAGTCCTCCTACCTTCTATTCCAATCTGAATTGTTTATTTTCTAGATCTTTCATACAGCTTCGCCTTGAGAATTCATTTCCAGGAATCCACTGCTTCCTCTTTCATGAATTTCTCCCTGTCATTAGGTTTGAAACTATCTGAGAAATTTGAGGAGTAAAATTTTTGAGACTCTGCCTATGTAGCCTCACACTTGATTGATATTCATTGTCGTTGGCATTTGTGCTTTTCAGTCAGGATTCATGTCTTTCACTTCTGGAAGATATTCTTGTATTATTTATTTGATAATTTCTTTACTTTTTCCTGCTCTCTGGAATTCATTAGTTATATCTTGCACCACTTAGATTAATCCATTAATTTTCTTAAATTTCTCTCACTTTTTAAAAATCGTTTTTGTTTTACTTTCAGTAAGATTGCCTCAGCTTTCGAGACATGCTTTCATGGTGGAGGCTTCCCTCAAACACCTGGTAATCCTTGACCTCTGGTTACATTGAAGAGCCGGGCACTTAAAGCTGATTCAGAGCTCTGTGTGCATGGAAGGCAGCAGGAAAACCCGATTTTAGTGTTCCTGAACTGAGCAGGTGAAGGAAGCTGAGGAACTCATTGGTCTGAGCCCAGACCTCTGCTGCTCCCAACCCGTGCTCTCCTTTGTTCCTGATGTCTCTGGGTCTGAAGCTCCTCATTCAGTTTTTCTTGGTCTGGATCCTGTAGGAATAGGGAAGGAGTAATTGTTGGGCTTTGATAGATAAGATGAGGGATCTGGGGGACTGACTGTTCATTATTTAGCTTGATATTTTCGAATACACCTGTTTTCTGCCCCAGTCTTTACTTTGTAAGATTGGAACCTTAATTTGTCAGTCTTTCTGGGATTCTTAGGGGCTAAGAACCAGCTAGTTGGAATATAGTCATCAATAAAGCAATAACTGATATACATTAAATTTTACTTATTTCTGGAGTTCTTTTCCTCCACACACACTTAGGTTTGTCCTTCCTCCTCTTTGCCACATCGTTTACAATTTTTTATTTTCAGTCCAAATACATTCTCTGTATTTTTCAAAGATGGTATGTTTATATTTCTTTTTTTTTCTCCTTATTGTTTGGGGTTGATTTCTAAGAATAAAAGCTGAAAGAGTTGTGTGTTATTATTTTTAGGTACTCTGTCTCCTGTTTGATTTTTAACATTTGGAGGAACTCAGTGACTCTCCAGGGTTTGATTCCCTGCACATCCTTATTAATGTTTGTTGATGATAACTGATCTCCAACTATGGCTTCAGAGATTAAAAACTAATACCATTCTTCTGTTGATAGAGTAGGTAATATTTTGGGAGCATGTGAAATAGTGAATTAGGCAAAATAAAATTTGGGAGCATTCCCACTCTCGCCCCCCCCCCTTTTTGGGGTGTGTGTGTGTGTGTATGTGTTTTTAGGCTGCAACTGTGGCATATGGAGGTTCCCAAGCTAGGGGTCAAATTGGAGCTGTAGCTGCCCACCTACACCACAGCCACAGCAATGCAGGATATGAGCCGAGTGTCTGCAGCGTACACCACAGCTCACAGAAACACTGGATCCTTAACCTGCTGAGCGAGGCCAGGAGGCCAGGGGTTGAACCTGCAGCCTCGTGGATTCTAGTTGGATTCATTACTACTGAGCTGCAATGGGAACTCCCTCAGCTCCCTTACTAGTATCGTATCTTTCCTACCTAAACTCTAGGGATGTAGAATAGAATGGAATCTCTCGTGCATTATGACTAAGATTGGCAGTTATTCAGTTAATCAAAAAAGTCTGTGGAATTGACAACTCTCAAAACTAATACACTACGTGTGTTCCTTAAACATTTTATTTCAATTTAAGACATGGGAGTGTACTTTTTATTCTTCAATCTTTTGATATAGAACCAAGGCCTTTTTCTTGGAGTGGATCACTTGAGTTCTGTCTTCATAATGTAAGCCATACCCATGTCAGTCAACCTGCATTTCCTGGTTTGTGCTTCTCTACAGTGCAATGAAAGAAGTTCCCTTGTGGTGCAGTAGGTTATGGATCCAGTGTTGACACTGCATGGGATCAGATTGTTTCTGTGGCACAAGTTTGATCCCTGGCCTGGGAAGTTCCATATGCTTCAGGCACAGCTAAAAAGAAAACATAAAGTGCAGTGAGAACCTAGATATTATAAAGCGTGTGACTTTTTTTCAGTCAGGTTTATTGAAGAATAAATTTAACCTTGTTTAGTATACAGTTCTAAGAACACTGAGAAATTTGTAATCTGCTATAGAGGAATTTCTATCACCCAAGAAAGTTTCTTTTGTCCCCTGTTTTTGTCTATGTTTAGCCTCTGGCAACACCTAATCTGATTTCTGTCTCTGTAGTTGTGCCTTTCCATGTCATACAAATGGAATTATGCAGTCTGTAGCCTTCCTAACCTTTTACAGCTGTCATGTTTGTCAGGTTCTTAACCTAATTTGCCAGGTTTTTTTTTTTTTTGGTTTTGTCTTTAGAAACTTGTCTTTAACAAGTTTTTCTAAAATGTACACTTTAATTTTCATAATAACTGACTCTTTTTAACTCCTAATCAATGGTTTGATAATATTTAGTTAAATTATGTATTCATAATTAATAAATATAGCAAATGAACAGGTTCAGTGATGACTCAGTTGACTGTGGTAAGCATACAACTTAACTGGTAGCAGTAGAAGTGCACGGGGTGGCATCTTTCGCTGTGCTTTTGTAAAGGAAGGAAGAGCAGCAGCTCCCTGTGTAAGCTAGTTTAGGATACATCACCCGTGTGCACTTCAGACTCTGCTGGGGCATCTCCACCAGCTGTCTGGAAGCCAGCCATCAGTGGAGTTACAGCTGACATACTTTAAAATTCACCATCTTATGATCATTTGGATGTTCATAAAACTACTTTAAGAATAAAAATATTTTAAGACAAAGTCTTTTGAAGTTAAAGGGATTGGGGGTGGAGGATAACTTTACTGACTTACTTGACTTTCCTAAAATCATACCAGGAGGACAAACATACTTGTAAGACTGCCTATTTAAATCACAATTTTGATATGAGTTGAAATGTTTATCTCCGTTATTTTCAAAACTATTGCTTAAGATTTGAATTTTTTATATTTGAATATTAATATAATTATTTAATTAGTCAAATACAAATTTATAGAGGTAAAATTAGAATAAGGCTACAGCAAGGTTAAAAGAAACCCCCCAAAATGCTGAACTTAGGTAACTTTCCTCTGTATAAATACATTTTTTAGAAGCAGACACTCATTTTTAGAACTTTCCACCACCCAATTAATTTTATAGTAAATATGAGTTAAGTACTAAATGACAAGACGATTGTTGGTACCCCAATAAATGGATTTGGTAAAGTGAAAACAATCAGAGGCCAGCTTGAAGTTAATTGGTGTTTAAGGAAGTAGAGCTAAAAAATATGAATTATTTATTGCAACATGTTATTTCTCTGTAGAATTTTGCATGTATAGTATGAGGAAGAGAGATTGGAGTATGGGCAAATTTGGTGCAAGTTTCTCTGTTATAGCTGTAAATATTTATAAACCTTTATAGTAAATCGCTTAACAAAGTAATAACAGAAACCACTAGACGCTTGGAAGGGAGAGTTTAATGAGGTATTGAGATCTTGGGAAATTTGGGCCATTTAAGTACTACATACCTGTTTTTTTAGATATCACGGCCTAAATAGGCCTCAGCCTAGATAGTGATGTTTCCATGTGCCTCTGGTGGGAATATGAAAGAAATGTACAATGAACAGGTTTTTGTTTTCTGGAATATTTCCTTCAGGATGGCTCCAGAAGTCGCAGCGGTTGAGAGGAAAGGGGGGTACAATCAGCTCTGTGATCTCTGGGCAGTGGGAATCACTGCCATAGAACTTGCTGAGCTTCAGCCACCTATGTTTGACTTACACCCAATGAGGTCAGTGCATCATAGTTGAAGAACCCAATGCTTAAATTGAGGTCCCCTGTCCCTCTCGTAGTATTATTTATTATGTCATGAACAAATAATAGTCTTAGTCTTGCTTTACCTTATTTGGGAATAGTAGTAATAGAATTAATATTATATATTAAAATATGCAATCTTACAGAAGTTCCCGTCATGGCTTAGCGGTTAACGAATCCGACTAGGAACCATGAAGTTGCAGGTTCAATCCCTGGCCTCGCTCAGTGGGTTAAGGATCTGGTGTTGCCGTGAGCTGTGGTGTAGGTCGCAGATACAGCTTGGATCCCACGCTGCTGTGGCTGTGGCTTAGGCCTGCAGCTACAGCTCCAATTCAACCCTTAGACCTGGGAACCTCCATGTGCCACGGGTGCGGCCCTAGAAAAGGCAAAAAGACAATAAATAAATAAATAAATGAATGAATAAATGAATAAATAAATAAATAAATAAGTAAAATGTGCAATCTTAAAATGCTGCATAATGATTGTTGATTTTTTTCAGAGCATTATTTCTAATGACAAAAAGCAATTTTCAGCCTCCTAAACTAAAGGATAAAATGAAGTGGTAAGTATTTTTTGTGTTGATTACTTTTATAGTTGCAAGAAAAAAATTGAAACTTTAAGATCTGATTTTCAAAATTTCTTAGGTCAAATAGTTTTCATCATTTTGTGAAAATGGCCCTTACCAAAAATCCAAAAAAAAGACCTACCGCTGAAAAGTTACTACAGGTACTGTTTTTTTCCCTGAAATATGTCTTTTTTCTAAAGGTAAAATGTCACTCAGTCAGACTTCTGTTAAGTGTTCTGTACTATATTGTTTTATTTTTATAGCACCCGTTTGTCACACAGCCTTTGACACGGTCTTTGGCAATTGAATTGTTGGATAAAGTGAATAATCCAGATCATTCCACTTACCATGATTTTGATGATGATGATCCTGAGGTAGGAACTGTTCTTACCAATTAGTATATTTAACATATATGTATATATATATGCATCTCAAAATCAGTTTTTTAAAGTTCTGAGTTGGGTTTAAATAGACTCTTCAAGAAAGAATTAACTTTCACTTTGCCTGTCCTAGGGCAGTCATGTGCTAGATTTTTCCTGTTGACTACTTATAGAGACTATTTTCTGAAAATGGCAAAGGCAGAACCATCTAATCACTTGTTAAAATTACTGTAGTTATTTTAAAGTAGTCATTTTAGATGACGTTGCCAAATATGTTATTATCTGCTGCTGTAAAAGAGAATGTAAATGGGAAGCACCTGCACAAGATGTTAGAATATACTCAAAATTTCTATTCCTTGTCTTAAAAAGAATTCGACAGGGAAAAAAAAAAAAAAGGAGTTCCCATCGTGGCTCAGTGGTTAACAAATCCGACTAAGAACCATGAGGTTGCGGGTTCGATCCCTGGCCTTGCTCAGTGGGTTAAGGATCCGGTGTTGCCGTGAACTGTGGTGTAGGTTGCAGACGCGGCTCGGATCCCACGTTGGTGTGGCTGTGGTGAAGGCCGGCAGCTACAGCTCCTGTTAGACCCCTGGCCTGGGAACCTCCATATGCTGCAGGTGCAGCCCTAGATAAGGCAAAAAGACAAAAAAAAAAAAGAATCCTTGTACAATACTTCATGACTTTTTAGTGGTTAATAGAAATTATAGGGTTGGTGACTAAAACTCTAATTGTTTACTATGGAAATGTTTAAAGTGAGCCAATGTAGTTTGAGAATTAAATAAGCCTAGTGTGATGGGAGCATTGATATAAAGGGAAGCTTCACCTCGGTTGGCATATTTAACATTCCTGACTCAGCTAATAGTTGTGGCACTTAAGATAAACTCAGTATATATGACATGTCAGAATTCTGTTATTGGGGCTATAACTGAGCTGAATAGCCTTGAACTTGACTGGCTTTATGGAAGGTACTTAAAATGGTGTGAATTTAATTGATGATACAGAAGGAGTGATAGCTCTCGGTGGTGAGAAAGATGGTCTCAGATTGTCTTAGGTCAGAGAGAACCTTTCTGTTCACCATTGTTCTAGCTTTTCATCTTTATACAACTCTAAATAAGCTACTGTCCTTTTGTTTAAAGGTCTGGAAAAGTGTTTAGAAACAATAAAAACTTAAGAAATGTAAAGTATTACTGTATTACTGACTTTATACTGGGGAGAATTTGTTTTTGTTGTTTTGCCTTATAAATTCTTCTCTAATATACAAGCATTCCTTGATTTTGTATGGTAGTACAGGACTGTAAAAATGACCATGTGAGCTAAAATCCTGCAAGACGATCTTAATAGTCTCCAGGGAAAATTATAACTGTTCTGTGACCTTAAAAATTTTTTATCAAAAGATTGAAAACTCTTATGGTTAGTTTTAAATGTATAGGAAAGAAAAAACTATTAAAACTAATATTTTATTAAGTACATTGTAATTTAAAATAATAGAACCTGCAAGAATTAATGTATTTCTCTGTTCAAAAAAAGTTGACTTTTCATGTAGGATTCCCCTGTAGTTCCTATTATAGAAGTCCCATATGTTGAAGTAATTGATACTGATTTTTACTTAATAATATTTCCATCTCCTATATGTTTAACCCATTTACTATGTGCAACATTGTAAGATTTAATAAGTTTGTAACTATGCCATTTAAACTGGAAAAGTAACATTCTCATGAAGGATCATAGGTTTGATCCGTGTTCACTGATAACAGCAATATGTGTGACTAACCTAACATGATTCCTCTTTTCGCTTTTTGTTTTTGCTCAAACATTGTGATCAAAAGTCCAAGGTTTTTTTCAGTTCTGCCACTAACTAGTTGAATGTCTAGTTTGAATGAATAACTAGTTGAATGAAGATTAATAGTTGTTTCACAAGTTTCTTTTGAGGGCAGAATGAGCTAAGGTATATGACAGCACTTTGTAAACTACAAATCACTGTGTACATGAAAAGTTTAAATTCTTAAAGTTTTAAAATTATTTTTGCTACCGTTTTACTATCATCGGTGTTTTAAGTGTTGAGTCTTTTCGATTCATACATCTTTATTTCCTGAGAGGTACCTACACTGAGAATGGTTAATATGGCTCCTGTTCTTGATTTGCCTTATAGAATCTTAAGAATTTGAGGTCAAATGTTTACGATTACATTTCCCACAAAGATATGTGTAAGAGTGTATCTCCTTCAAAAGTAATAACTTCAAAGATAGACTTTCATACAGAGAAAAAAGCCTGTTTGTTACATGAAATAGATGCTGGCATCACCTCTTAAGCTGAGATCTTAGAGTATATAGGATGGAGTTGCAGAAGCTTTTTATATAGGGCCTCTTTTACTCCATAAGGTCGGAGGAATGTCCATGAATTAATAGTAGTAAGTAAGTATTGCTCTCCAGGCTGTTTCTCTCTGAAATTGACAATAAACATATAGAGGTTTTTAATCAAATAAAAGGAAAGAAAATAATGCTGCTTCTGTAAGAAAAAAAAATTAAGGAGGCGAAGGGGAGACTTTATGTTTCCCAAGTAAAAGAGGCATGAGTCATTGATACCTTTAGCATTATTTCATTTCATTTATCTCATCTTCCTTGATATAAGAAGTTGAGGCAGATTTTTTAAATTACAGTTTTCTACATTCAATGCAATCCCTATCAAATTACCAATGACATTTTTCAAAGAACTAGAACAAAATAGTTTAAAGTTTGTCTGGAAACACAAAAAACCCAGAATAGCAAAAGACATCCTGAAAAAGAAAAATGGAGCTGGAGGAATCAGGCTCCCTGACTTCAGACTCTACTACAAAGCTACAGTCATCAAAACCTTATGGTACTGGCACAAAGACAGAAATATAGATCAGTGGAACAGGATAGAAAGCCCAGAATTAAATCCACGCATCTATAGTCAACTAATCTATGATAAAGGAGGCAAGAATATACATTGGACAAAAGACAGCCTCTTCAATAAGTGGTGCTGGGAAAACTGGACAGCTGCATGTAAAACAATGAAACTAGAACACTTCCT
>PVHT021183518.1:23233095-23243234 GCA_004024745.2 Catagonus wagneri | reverse complement strand
AAGTGAAACCAGTCAGACAATTAGACAGCAACACCCAATGATACCGCTTACATGTGGAAACTAAAAAGACACAATGAACCTTCTTACAGAACAGACAATGACTCACAGACTTTGGAAAACCTTGGTTTTTCAAATAAGACAATCTGGGGGGGTGGGGGGATGCACTGGGGGTTTGGGATACAAAATCTGTAAAATTGACGTGATGATTTATGCACACCTATAATTGAAATAAAATCCATTAAGAGAAAAAAAAATAAATTGTAGTTTTTTCCTCTGCAACAGAGAAAGCTAGCTGCAGCATTTGAACAGCCATTGAGTTGTTGAAATATTCCATTTTGAATATTTATTTATTTTTAACTCAGAGAACATTTGTTGGGAACCTGCTGTAGATAAAGTATATCCCTAATATTAAGAAGCTCCCAGTTTGAGGAGTAAGAAGCTTTCAGTTCATGGTTACCTCTTTTTTGTTGTTGTTAATATTACAAAGTTGTGTTTTGTTCCCACTTTTATATATAAAATGAAGTATTTCTTTCATATTTAGGTAATTTTGTGGACCAGACTGACTTGTCATTGATTTTTGTTCTTTTCTAGCCTCTTGTTGCTGTACCACATAGAATTCACTCAACAAGTAGAAATGTGAGAGAAGAAAAAACACGCTCAGAGATAAACTGTAAGTGTACATAAACTGTAAGTGTATACTATATACAGTTTATAATTGAAAACATAAAATAGGATTTCAGATTGTAATTTAGTTTCCATTATTGTTGCTTCATTTTTCTTCCCAATAGTTTTTCTTCTCAGACCCTTTAAAAGACAGAGTTTAATTAAAGAGGTGAAAATTTCATTTTCCTTTTTCCTGGGGACTTTTTGGCAGTGGCTGGGAGTGTGTATTTATGTTGTTATTGTTTGGGAAGAGGGATAGAATTTCTAGAATACAGGATAGAAGTAATCAAGGCAATGCTCTCTAAACTTCCATGTGTGTAGAACTCACCTAGAGGGTTTGCTAAAATGCAGTTTCTGATTCAGTAGATCTGGAGTGAGACCTGAGATTCTTTTTTTTTTTTAGGGAGAATTTTCTCTATATATATCTGTATTGTTTAAACCATTTCCTCCCCCATTCTTAGCATGTAATAATATGTTACCTGAATATAAAATCTGTGAGAAAGTTGAGGAGAATACATTAAGCAGAGAGGGCAGTAACAAACTCAGAGAAGTTCATAACTATAATGTCTGTGACAGGAAGTACAAAAGTTCTGGTACTGCGAAGAGATAGGAGCTAGGGAAGAACTAAGACTGAGGGACTCTTTTTTTTTTTTTTTTTCGAGACCTGAGATTCTTTACTTCTAACAAGCTCCCAAGTTAGATATATGCTATGATGGTCTAAGAGCCACACTTGGAGTAGCCAGGAGAGGTAAAGCTCTGCAAACTAGCTTGGCATTGACGTAACCTGAGAGCCTTTGAAGGCGGGTTCTCAGATCCCACTTTTCCACAGAACCTGATTCATTAGCACTTCCTTTAAAAGAACTTTCCCATTTAAAATAGCTCTCCTGGAGTTCCTGGGCTCAGCGATAACGAACCCAGCTAGTAACCATGTGGATGCGGGTTCAATTCCTGGCCTCACTCAGTGTGTTAAGTAGCTGGTGTTACCAGGAGCTGTGTTGCAGGTCACACATGTGGCTCAGATCCTGCATTGCTGTGGCTGTAGTGTAGGCTGACAACTGTAGTTCTAATTCAACCCCTAGCCTGGACACTTCACGTGCCACATGTACAGCCCTAATTTAAAAAAAAAAAAAAATGAGTAGTTTTAAAAAACAAAGTAAAATAGCTCTCCAGGTAGTTCTTGAACAGCCACGTTATGGGCCCACTGATACAGACCACTTATGTGGGATATGTTACTGTCAAGTCATCAGTGATAAACTATTCCATCCGGATTCTCTGGAGGAGTTCCTGCTGTGGCACAGTGGGTAAGAATCTGACTGCAGTGGCTCAGGTCTCTGCAGAGGCTTGTGCTCTGTCCCCAGCCTAGCACAGTGGGTTAAAGGACCTGGCATTGCCACAGCTGCAGCATAAGCTGCAGCTGCAGTTTGGATTCAGTCCCTGGCCCAGGAACTTCCATGTGCCACAGGTGCAGCCATAAAAAATTTTTTTAAAAGGGGGGTATCTGAAATAATAGGGTCTTAACTTTTTATTTTCTTCATGGAAACATTAATTCCCTATGACTTGGAATGCTAATTTAGTACAATTAGGCTTATGAAGACAGTTTTCACTGGTGAAGTCGAAGTCTTATCCTGAGGACCTAAAATCCAAAATGACATTAGTGAGATTAGGTAGTGTGGTAACATAAGTTAACTACTGTTAAGAGACTGTTCCCAATTTTGAGCTACATTAGTCATGGTAATAAAAATACATTTCATACTTTAAAATGAGTTTTTCTCTTCATCTTAAAAACCTAAGTAAGGTAAGGAGGGATAGGCACTATCACCATTTAATAGGAAACAAAAGGGAAATGCAGACATGAATATATTTACCTGTGGGGTGGAGCTGTACACCTAGTTAACAGCAAGCCCTATAGATCTCTCGACTTCCAGCCCACTTGTCTTTCACAGATGTGGCTCCATTTCAGAAGCCAGCTCAGCACACCTGTGTGGTCTTTACACTAGAAGTTCTTTGTGAAACTTCCTTTGAAATTTTGGCTGCACCATGTACTGTGTGTTAAGTTCTTGGCAATGTTTGGTGCTAGTGGTACCTGGAAATGTTCTTAAAGGAGGAAATTCTTGAAAGAAAGTATAATGTACTGTTACAGAAAGCTCAGGACTAGGAGTTGTACTTTGTTTCTCTACAGTTAGTTATGTGACCATGTAAAATTACCTTTAAAGCTCCCTCTGAAGCCACACAATTTAAATTTGCCAATTTCCCCCAAAAAAATTTTTCTGAAAATGACAACCTTAATAATGTGAGCATTTTCCTTTATTTTTAATATATAAAAAGTAATTACAAGATGTCTTTGTCCTTTCTTTAATAATGCAAAGGCGATTAGAGATGTCTTTGTAGTTGATTTAGAAAACCTGTATGTTCAGTAGGATTGAAAATCTAATGTACTTTCTATCTTGTTTTCCAATTCTATCTAAAAAATTGTATTGTCTGGACCATTCTTTACTAGATTTTATCAGTGATTCTCAACTCTTAACTGCTTATGCATGTATATGCTTTTTGAAACTAGATACCTTTGGAGTTCCCGTCGTGGCTCAGTGGTTAACGAATCCGACTAGGAACCATGAGGTTGCGGGTTCGATCCCTGGCCTTGCTCAGTGGGTTAAGGATCCGGCGTTGCCGTGAGCTGTGGTGTAGGTTGCAGACACGGCTCGGATCCCGTGTTGCTGTGGTTGTGGTGTAGGCCGGCGGCTACAGCTCCTATTAGACCCCTAGCCTGGGAACCTCCATATGCCGCGGGTGCGGCACTAGATAAGGCAAAAGGGCAAAAAAAAAATTAGATACCTTTTACTCCAGTTTTTCTGAGATTCTAATACGCCTTCCTCTTGGTGGCAGCAGGTGATACACAATGGACATCTTCCCTTCTACCCTGTTTGCCAGCAAGAAAGGTGTCATATTCCCTCTACTATGTTTAGGTGGCAGCAGGATTAAAACCACTTTTAATAATTTTTGGATTTAATATGTTCTTATGTATTATTCTGATATCTGGTTTCTTAGGATATTTTGTGCTTTTATGTGAGATATCATATATAGAATGTCAGTCATGCTATTGACAATCAAGACAGACTTGGGAAAAAATAATTAGTTGTGTATATTTGTTCATCTTGATAATCTTTTATGTTTACAATTACATTGTGTCTCACCACGCAATCACAGTTTTCTCTTGATTAAAGTAAATGGTATTTAGGCAACACATATTTGAAAACTGACTCATTTTCAGAAAGATTGTTACTCTTTCCGTTTTAGGAAGTCCCCTCTGCCTTCAGTTAAATATGATAAAGACTTGCTTTAAGAAGTAATACTGGGACTCTTATCTGCACAGTAGGATCAGTTTTGACCCAGAATGGCTTATGATGGGTCAACAAGTGTTCATGTTGGAGCTGTTTCAAAGAAGCTTAAGAAGGAGTTTTCTTCTGGATGCTAAAATATAAATTTATGGTGATGGCTTGACATACATTCAAGGAGATAGTAGCGGAGTTCCCCTCATGGCTCAGCAGTAACAAGCCCAACTAGTATCCATGAGGACGCAGGTTTGATCCTTGGCCTCGCTCAGTGGGTTAAACAATCCAGTGTTGCCGTGAGCTGTGGTGAAGGTCACAGACATAGCTCAGATCTGGCATTGCTGTGGCTGTGGCGTAGGCCAGCAGCTGCAGCTCTGATTTGACCCCTAGCCCGGGAACTTCCATATACCACGGGATCCGCCCTAAAAAAACAAAAAGAATAAAATTTTTTTTAAAAAATGGGAGATATTTAGCAAAATGAGAACTTAAGACCAGTAGATAGTTATAGGAGTTCCCGTCATGGTGCAGCGGAAACGAGTCTGACTAGGAACCTTGAGGTTGTGGGTTCAATCCCTGGCCTCACTCAGTGGGTTAAGGATCCAGCATTGCCATGAGCTGTGGTATAGATCGTAGACACGGCTTGGATCTGGTGTTGCTGTGCCTGTGGTATAAGCCAGCAGCTGTGGCTCCGATTAGACCCCTGGCCTGGGAACCTCCATATGCTGCAGATACGGCCCTAAAAAGCAAAACAAAAAAAGAAAAGAATAAAGAAAGACCAATAGACAATTACAGATGAGTAGGAATTTCCGATCTTATTGAGAACATCATAAAGAGACTTCAGCCTGTTACTTGCTTGAACAGTAGCTCGAAGGTCCTGAGACAGAAACTTGTCATAACTTTAGGGAATTTGAGAGAAAAGAAGAGTGATAACAGTGTAAGATGGCATGAAGAGCAAATCTCCGTGGGGACTTTGTTGTCCAGGCTTCTCTTTTTGGTAATATGTTCCCACAGAGTACAACGGTATTGAATAGCTGCTACACTTGGGGCTCTGTCTTACAGTTAGTCTGCCACAGCATCCCCACACCCCTGTGTTCAGTGATCGTACAGTCTGCTAAGCAGGCATGTTCACATGTGCCAAAACACAAGGCAGCAAATGCATAAAACTGTCCTCATGTAACTTTATTACAGATTCAGTTTTTCTGTTTGATGACAAATATATGTAAGAGCTGTTCCTTAGGCCTCTATCAAGGTGGTGTGTGTGTATGTAGAAAATATATATTTTAATACTTTACTGAAAGCTATTTTATAATCTTTAATGTGTGATACCATGTGAATGGGTATTAGGAACCCACTGTTGAGGAGCCTGCTTATCCCTAAAGGCCAGAATTTGATATCTAGTGCATAACAGCCACAAAGCATGCACATACTTCACACACAACTAGAGATTTTGTAGGACTGTGTTTCTCAGCCTTTTTTACTTGTGCCTCCTGTTGCTAAATATTCAAGTCTCATGGTCTCCTTTAATTAACTTTCATAGCAATCATACATACTAAACTAAAATCAAAGCAGTTATAAAATGATTGTACTTGGAAATCTCAGTCATTTCCCTACCTTGATTGAGAATTGCTCTTTTGGCTGAAGCTCTTACTGAGCTTGTAATATTGTAATGTTGAGCCGTAATATTATTTGCGACTATTTTTCTTCTTTTTAATGTTTTACATTTGTGCCTGTTATTTTATTTCAGTGGTCTTGAATGCCATACCTAGTTTATAAGATCAGATAATGACAACAATAATGAGATATAGACATGAAAGGTAAAGATAGTGAGCATTCATTAAATTAGAATAGCAGGGGAAAAGGTGAATGTAGTACAGGCAATTTATGTCTGCTCTAACTAGTTTATACTTTAGCTGCAATAGTATATTAGTTGTTCATTGTTATATAACAAATGACCCCAAAATTTAGCAGCTTAAAGTGATAAATAGTCGTTATCTCACACATATTCTGAAGTTCAAGAATCCAGGACAGCTTAGCTGGGTGGTTCTGGCTCAGGGTCTGTCGTGGAGTTAGAGTCAGGATGTCAGCCGTGGCTGCAGTCTTCTGAAGATATGACTGGGGTGGAGGATTTCCTTCCAACTGTTGAGCTGAGGCTTCGGTTCCTTGCCATGTAGCCTCTCCTGAGGACTGCTCACAGCATGACTTCCTCGAAAGCAGGTGATCAGCAGAGAATGCTTTATCTGAGAAGTTACGGCCATCACTCTGATGTATTCATCTGATCACATAGACTACCTTGGGGATATAGGGAAGGACCATACAAGTTTATGAACACCAGGAGGGAGGACTCAATAGAGACCACCTTGTAGGCTGGCTTCCAAAAAAGTACTATGCCTGAATTGCTGTCATATACCTAAGTCCTGAATTAAGATTGTTTCTGTTTTATGCTGGGTCACAATGAAGTAGCAAGTTAGATCCTGACTGTAACATGCACATAATTTTGCTAATCATCTTTTTTACTGTGGAAAAGGCCTGGAAGTATTAGTTTAAGATTTAACAGCTTAGACTTCCTTGGGTATTTTCTAGCAAACAGATTCTTTGTTTAAATCTTTGGATTGTGAATAGCATATGGTAAATGGTAAAATAAAATGTGTTTTTCTGTAGAGTAACTTTTAAAGTTATTATGCTATATTGAGAATATAGAAACAGATCAAGCTTTTACTTTTTTTCTTTTTTAGTTGGCCAAGTAAAATTTGATCCACCCTTAAGGAAGGAGACAGAACCACATCATGAACTTGTAAGTAGTGTAGTCTTGGAATCTTAACACTGAAAATACGTGTTTTAATTAGTTTTTGTATCATGTTGGTACTGACTACAAAAGCTAGTTGTTAATATTTTCAAAGCATTTATACAAATAAAAAGGTAAGTATTCCTAAAATTCAGAATAAATCTGTGTTGCTGAGATTGAATATTTTCAAAATTATTTTCAGAGACTCTTATAGTTTTTTTTATGCTCTGATTAAATGTTTTTAATGCTAGCGCTTTCGTTTCATCCATTTTTGCTTTGCAATTTTTGAGGGACATTTGCTATATTTATTAGGATAAATGCCATAGCTTTAAACTAGAATGTTGGACCAGTTATAGCACCTCTTCTCATTAAATTTCTGTGCAGCTTATTTTTTTTTTTTTTTTTGGCCTTATCTAGGACCACACCTGCGGCACATGGAGGTTCCCAGGCGAGGGGCTCTAACAGGAGCTGTAGCTGCCGACCTTTGCCACAGCCCCAGCAACGTGGGATCCGAGCTGCGTCTGCAACCTACACCACAGCTCACGGCAACACCGGATCCTTAACCCACTGAGCAAGACCAGGGACTGAACCCGCAACCTCATGGTTCCTAGTTGGATTCGTTAACCACTGAGCCATAACAGGAACTCCCTGTGGGCAGCTTTTTAAGAGTATAAGCCTTTTCTAAACATTAGGGGGGAGTCCAATCTATTTGGAATACTGAAACTCAGGAGAGAGTAGGTGTACATAGCAGATCAAGTTTATCATTTATCTAAAGATTATTAGAACATTCTTTTCATGAGTCTTTTTTTGTTAATGTTTATATATTCTTTTCCAGATATGCGATAAAATATTAGATACAGTCTCAGGAGCAAAATGATATGTAAACATTGAGATGTTAATATTCTATGGAAGAATAAAAAATGAGACAAACAAAATTAGTCCTAATGAAATTGTTTAACCAGCGCTCCAAATTATATGTTCCTTTTTTTTCCTTTTCTACTTAATAACACACACACAAAAAAGTAATTGTTAATGAGTACTCAGGATTGAAGTGGGGGCTTTCTTCTTAAAATCAGTGCTTATTTTAACCCACTCGACTAAAAGCATACAAAGGAAGTCTAGCTTTAAACTTAAGGAGTTGCTCTAATTCAGTATATCAGCATGGAGGTAAAGAATGTTAAAGAAAAATTCTTAAAATGATCATGTCACAATACTTAAGCCTGACCTTTATATAGAGGATGGAGAAGGTTTAGAAGAAAAAGTAATTGTGATATTTATAAATGCCAATTGTTATTTTCTGCTTCTCTTTTTAAGTTAGCATTGCATGTATTGAAATCCTTTACTAATTTAGTAACTACATTATAGAGCAGAGTTGTTGCACTGTTGCATTTTTAAAAGCTCTTTAATTTGATTTGACTTTGCATTTGCCTTACTAAAATTATGTTAGCAGGACTTACTTCATTTGTGAAAGTTTCCCTTTGTGAATTTGTGGCTTTTAGTCTAAGTGTAAATAACTTGGGTTTCTTGGTCTCTGCTAAACAGCCCGACAGTGATGATTTTTTGGACAGTTCAGAAGAAATATACTACACTGCAAGATCTAATCTGGTATTTCTCATCTTCTGATTTTTCTTTGTCAGCATTGTTTTAGTCTTAATTGTTTTTAGGTTTTTTAATCAAACATTTTGCCCAGTTTTAATGAACCAATTTAAGTATTGTTTTACAAGTTCCTGCCAGTTAGCAAGCTACCATATATTAAGGATTATAGCAATTTTTTTCTGCAAGTTAAATAAACATATTTACTCAAATATACTATAATGTTGCAATAAGAAATTTAAATGTTTTTTCTTTTTTTATAAAAACATTTTATTTTCTCAAATATGGGATTTTTTTAGAAATTACATTTTTATATAAAAGTGTTCAGTTTGAATAATGTGACTTATGTAGTGAATTGGAAACCATCCATATATATATACATATCCATATGTTATATATATAATATATATGTAATTTTAAAAATAATTTACCCCTGATTAGCAGTGAAGTCATCTGGAATCTAATATATGGCACAGATAAACCTTTTTACAGAAAAGAAACTCATGGACTTGGAGAACAGACTTATGGTTGCTGAGGGGGAGTGGGAGGGAGTGGGGTGGACTGGTAGTCTGGGGTTAATAGATGCAAACTATTGCTTTTGGAGTGGATAAGCAATGAGGTCCTGCTATATATATAGCACAGGGAACTATATCTAGTCACTTGTGATAGAACATGACGAAGGATAATGTGAGAAAAAGAATATATATATGCATGTATATATATATATGACTGGGTCACTTTGCTATACAGCAGAAATTGACAGAACATTGTAAATCAATCATAACGGAAAAAATAAAAATCTTTAAAATGAAGTCAGTCTCAGAAATTTTAACTTGTAGCATTATATAATATCCAGTTTTCTCAGGCCAAAATTTGGGTTATAAACATTCCCTGAAGTTATATTAAGGCTGTCTTACCGTTAGATAAGAAAAGATGGGAAATTAACCCTAGTAAATATTAAATAGTACTTTTAGCAGTTGCTATTAAATAGATTTTTTCCTACTTTCATAGCTGACCAGGGCTCTAGGTGCCTCCATATTTACTCCTAGATTCCACTTTTCTGCCCTTTCTTTCCTTACTCTCTGCCTTAATAACATACCTCTTTCAATTCTGGTTAGTTTAAATGATTCTTTATATAAATTCCTAAATCTGTGCCCAATAACATTTGTAAAACATAGAAGAGATTTTAGACATAATTTCTCTTTTAGGAAAGTTTTACAGTCTTGATAGGCAGAAAATGCTTGTTTGTGTAAACCCTTAGCCATGCAGCAAATATACAGTACCTTGCCAAAATTTTTTCAGGTGGTGACTGTTGATGACGAGAGGCCAGCATATAATCGGTACTTTGAAAATCAAAGAAATAGAAAAGCTTTTGGTTAATGTAGTTCATCTGGCTTCTGGGAGGGACTAAAGACTGATTTCACTGTTGTGTAAGAACCATTTTAGAGTCTTCACAAAGAGGATGGACAGATGCCTTCTAGGTTTCATGGGAATTAATATGGGAACAATCATTGGTACAGTTTTGAGAGATGGCAGGTAAAGAGCTGAAATTATCAAATGGGACAGTTAACGAAATCTGTTGTAGAAATAGAAGAACAAAGAATCAAAAGTTTAAATTGACTGCATTATTAATATTTTCCAGAGGGTAAAAAAAATACACGTAGAACAAAACCAGAAATATACTACTTTAAAATTTTTTTGTTTTTTTTTTGTCTTTTTGCCTTTTGTGTAGAGCCACACCCGCGGCATATGGAGGTTCCCAGGCTAGGGGT
>PVHT021183518.1:23109226-23232095 GCA_004024745.2 Catagonus wagneri | reverse complement strand
TAACAGGAGCTGTAGCTGCTGGCCTTCACCACAGCCACAGCAACGCGGGATCCGAGCCGCGTCTGCAGCCATTCACCACAGCTCACGGCAACGCCGGATCCTTAACCCACTGAGCAAGGCCAGGAATCGAACTCACAACCTCATGGTTCTTAGTCGGATTCGTTAACCACTGAGCCACAAAGGGAATTCCCACTACTTCAAAGTTTTAAATTCTTCTCTCTACCCTGTAACTAGTAACTTGATTGTGTTATGGCTCTGTCCCCTCGAACTACCCCCACAACCCCTAAATAATCAGGAGTTTCTATGATAGAGGGAGCAGCTGACAGGGAGGACTCTTGTGACAGAGGAGAACTTTAGGGACAGGTAACTGTGGATAGTTCTGGCAGAAGAGGGATGAATGAAATTTGTCGGACCCTACCATTTATAAAATCAACCTTAAAAAGCCCACTTTTGGAGTTCCCGTTGTGGCTCAGAGGTTAACGAATCCGACTAGGAACCATGGGGTTGCGGGTTCGATCCCTGGCCTTGCTCAGTGGGTTAGCAATCCAGCGTTGCTATGAGCTGTGGTGTAGGTTGCAGACGCGACTCGGATCCCATGTTGCTGTGGCTGTGGCCTAGGCCGAAGGCTGTAGCTCCGATTAGACCCCTAGCCTGGGAACCTCCACATGCCACGGATGCAGCCCGAAAAATGACACAAGACAAAAAAAAAAAAAAAAGCCCACTTTTAATGATAATAAAAGCTAACATTTATCTAGAAGTTTTTTTATAAACCAGGCATTATTCTGAACACTTTAAATCTATTAATTTACAATCCTTGTTTTACAAATAAGGGAATTTGAAGTGCAAAGAAGCTGAAATTGACTTTACTACCCAACTGTAGTGGGGCTGGAATTGGACCTAAGCATCCTGGCTTGAGAATCCAAACCTAAACCACTATTGCCTCTAAGTAACATTGTCAGCATTTTTTTCTTCTCTAGCAAATACTGGTCTTGTGTTCATGCTTTCTCTATTTTTAAGCAACATATATGTTCCATAGTTATTTTACATTGTGGTAATGTATGTGTGACATAAAATATACCATTATAGCCATTTTTAAGAGTACAGTCCAGTGGCATTAAGTATATTCATATTGTTGTGCAGCTTTCACCACTGTCAATCTCTAGAACGTTTTCATCTTCCCACGCTGCAACTCTTTACCCATTAAACAGTAACTCCCATCCCCTCTTCCTCGGCCTCTAGTAGTCGCCATTCTGTTTTCTTTCTCTCTGAATTTTTCTGTACTCTCAGAATCTGAAGTAAGTGAAATCATATATTATGTGTCTTTCTGTGACAAATAATGTAAGTAAAGTGCCTGGCTCACTTCACTTGTGTCATGTCCTAACATCAAGATTCATCCATGGCGTAGCCTGTGTCAGAATTCTTAAGTCTGAATAATATTTCATTGTATATATGGTCACATTTTGTTTATTCATTCATACATTAGTGGACACTGGTGTTGCTTCTGCCTTTTGGCCATTGTGAATCATGCTGCTGTAAACATGGATGTACAAATATCTGTCAAGTTTCTGCTTTTAGTTCTTTTGCGTATATAACTAGAAGGGGAATTATAGATCATATGATAATTTTATGTTTGCTTTTTGGGGGAATTGCCAAACTGTTTTCCATAGCAGCTGTTGTCATTTTACAGTTCCCATCAACAGTGCACAAAGGTTCCGATTTCTCCACATCCCCTTCAACACTTATTTTCCGGTGTGTGTGTGCGTTATTGAAGTATAGTTCATTTATAATATTCCATTAGTTTTAGGTTTATAACATAGTGATTTAGAGTTTTTGATGAAGATCACATTCCACCATAGGTTACTATAAGATATTGGGTATAATTCCCTGTGTTATACAGGAAAAAGTTTTTGCTTATCTATTTTATATATAGTAGTTTATATCTGTTAATCCCATACTCCTAATAACAATTCCCCCTTTTGGTAGTCGTAAGTTTGTTTTCTGTGTCTGTATGTCTGTTTCTGTTATTCATTGGTATTATTTTTTTAGATTCCACATTTAAGTGATATCATATAGTGTTTGGCTTATTTCCCTAAGCATAATATTCTCTGGGCCCATTCGTGTTACTGCAGATGGCAATATTTCATTCTTTTTATGGCTGAATAACATTCCGTTGTATATATATACATCTTCTTAATCCAGTTGTCTGTTGATGGGCACTTGAGTTGTTTCCATGTCTTGGCTATTGTAAATAGTGCTGCTATTAATATTGGGGTACATATGCCTTTTTGAATTAGTGTTTTTGTTTCTTTGGTGTGAAGTGGCCATAGTTATTTCAGTCTCCTCCCTTTGTAGTCTTAAAGCCTTATCGCTGTGAACAGATACTTAGCGCTCTTAACAGGTACTTATTGCTGGCCACTGGAAACCTGATGGACCCAAAATGTCTGTCATCTTAATAAACAGTGGCACCAAAACAACCCTAAGTCTTTTGGGACCCAAAAGAAGTAAGGAGTCATTACTCCCTTATGACCTTGCTGCCTAAAAGTTCCATGTCATCAGTGATTTCTAGTGCTAAGTGAATTCATCTTACGATTTTATAGATGAATTTAGAATATTATACCTTGATTTTCATTAATACAATTAATTTTTTTAATCAAGTGGTTGTAATAATGAAACCAGAAGAACAAAGCTTGATTTTTAGCATTGTTAGTGAATAAAAGAGGTCTTTCAATTTTGAAACATCCCTGAGTTTAAAAAAAAAAGGAAAAACTCAGCATAATTTGATAATTGAATAGTAAGAGTTTACCCATAAGCATAAAAATGGGTATATCCCATCTATGAGATGCTGTCTTCATAAAAGACTGTCTTATGCGTCTGTTCAGGTGTTGCTAATTTTTTCTTATTTGCCTAGTTTTTCTAGGCATTTTGGCCCACATACCAGTGAACAACATATTGAAGGGTAACTACAGTTCATCTTTGAACGACAGGGGAGTCAGGGGTACCAGGGGTCAGAAATTTGAGTATAACTTTATAGCCTGCCCTCCTGTGATCCCTCATCTTCTGATTCAACCAACAGCAGGTCATGTGGTTTGTAGTATGTATTTATTGAAAAAATCCACATATAAGTGGGTCCATACAGTTTAAACCCATATTGTTCAAGGGTCAACGGTATATGTAAAACTTTTTGTTAATCGCTATGGAGGAACATAAGTAGTAACATAATCAGTGCTCTGAAGAAACTTACAGTATACTTGAAAAAGTAAGAATATAATATTTAGATTATAATTAAAAATGTCCAAAAGATAATATGCAATTTATCATTGTCAGTAAACATAAGAGAAGTGCTTTAATATTACCCCTGAATTAGGTCAAAATTGAATAAAGTTATAAATAAAGTTAAGTTTATTCTGGAAAAGAAACTGATCAGCTTTGTTAATTTTAAATCTATTAAACTATTACTGTAATTTTTATGTTGTGTGGTCACTTTTCTTAATTATATATGAAGACAATTTCTAAGAAGAACTCGTTTCATAATTGTACAATGATAGGACATTTTCTAGAATAGCAAACCTAACCTGATGATATTCATTTCCATCCTTGCTGTACAAAGTCATGTTTATTCAATTTGAGTACCCTTAAGTCTTTTGCTTTTCTTAGTCAGAATACTGCTTGGTTAATTAGTGTTCTGACCTTACTTGCTTTTCTTTTTAAGAAATAAAACAGTAGTTTTTGAGGAGTTCCTGTTGTGGCTCAGCAGGTTATAAACCTGACTAGTTAACCATGAGGATGCAGGTTCGATTCCTGGCCTCAGTCAGTTAGTTAATGATCTGGTGTTACCAAGAGCTGTGGTGGAGGTCACAGATGCAACTCAGATCCCAAGTTCCTATTGCTATGGCTGTGGCGTAGGCCGGCAGCTTCAGCTCCAATTCAACCCCTAGCCTGGGAACTTCCATATGTCACATGTATCTAGGATTCAGTCCTTTTTACTTCTGTAAATTATCTACCACATTGAACGGTATCTCCTAACACCTTATTTGTGCCATATTTTCTCATTCTTTGATGAGGTAAAATTTCTGCCATTCTCAGAGTTCCCTTGTGGGTACAGTTAGTTAAGGATCCAGCGTTGTCACTGCTATGGCTCAGCTCACTTCTGCGGCATGGGTTCAGTCCCTGGCCCAGGAACTTAATGCATAACAAAGGTGCCGCCAAAAACAAAAATAAAAAAAACAAAAAATTGCTCTTCTTTTCTCTCAGTTGAAATATATTGCCAAAGTATTCGTGTATGTGTTTCTGTAGTCAACTGTAGCAATTCTTTTTTTGACTTCCTGCTATTTTTTTATCAGGTATAGATGTTGTCATCTCCAAAGGGGTTTAAAAAAACAGTAATAAGATGTTCTTGGTCATATATTTTATCTTTCCAGGATGTGTTCACATCACATCTACTGTTCACTTTCTGTTCTTGCTGGCACCATGTTTTCTTAGATGCTCTATCCTAGATTTAGAAGTACTCCCTCTTTCATTAAAACAAACCACTGAAGTTAGGACTTTCTGACCCCAAAAGGAATTTTAATTGGATTTAGGGTGACGATCTTAAATTTTTTACTGAGTGTTCAGTTTGAATCTATACTAGGCCATTGCATGTTTTCAGTGTTGTTGCTTGTCACATACTCTGTATTGTCATTCGTTGGTAAGTTAATGCCTGATTTGTGCTGCTAATTTTTTGTGTCTATCCTGGCATGTTCACATGTATTCTTACTTAGCTAATAAAGAATGGCCAAGTTTTGCCATCATTTTATAGGGTTATTTTGAGTGATTTTCCAAGCATAATTTTGATAGCATTTTTCTGTTACAGAATAGTTTCCAAGTCCTTTTGGAAAACATTTTAGGTCAGTCTTTCTTAGACTGCCCTAAAGATACATAAATGACTACTGACTTTGTCCGGGTTTCCCTTTTCTTCCTTTTTATTTCTTCTCATTTTTCTTATGTGATTTGTTGTCTGAATTCCTGCAGTATAATAAATGCTTGGTTAAAAAAAAAAGTTGAATTAAATAAGATTAGGTACTTATTAGAAGGATTTAGTATAATCCTTTTACTTGATGACATGCCTAGCATATTGTTTTTTTTTTCTATGAATGCTAAAATATAGCTTGATTTATGGAGAAAGAATTAATAAAGAATGAGACCCTTTCAATTTTAGCTTTCCTCATAGGGCTTAAAACATGGCACATTTGATCATCAGCCTTGGATCTGTCTACAGTTTTTTCCCAGCCTAAATGTTACTCTGTATTCAAACGTATGCTCGATTTTCTATTAAAATATTACGTTAGTTATTTTAGATTTTTCCCTTACCTTCCTAAGTACACTACTGATCTCAGTTGATTTTTTAATTATTATTATTATCAGCCTGGTAATTGTCATGTATCAGATGAGCTAGCTGTTCTTAGGACACATCTGTATTTATATAACAGAAACTGTGACCACTCTGCACAAATGTGTGCTTTTGAAAGCAGTCATTTGATTAAAGGCTTAAGAGATTATACTAGCTAAGAAGCTGCTGGTCTGATAGAAGGGTCCAGTTATGTGTAGCTGAAGAAAATAAACTTGAATTCAGAAGGATATTCATTGAGATTAGTTCTTCTCTTTACTAAATACCAAAGCTTAAAGGTTCCTGTATAAAGTCATGACCATATAAATAGTGCAGCGTAATAATTGTGTGGAGATCTTATGATAACAGTGATTTCATCCTATTAAGATATATCATTATAAATTAAAGAGATTAGGTGTCCTTTTTCATTAGAATTTTATGTGGTACCAGTGTGACATTCACTAATCTTTTTTGTTTATGATGTGTTATCTTTTCTGTCACTAGTGAGAGTATTTATTATTATGCATGGAAGAACACTATTACTGAAGAAGACAAAATTTGAGCCATGTCTAAATCAGGCTTTTTTTGTCAAATATTTTTTGACATGTCTTGGGGTATTTAAATGTTAAAAGTGCTCTTCATTTATTGATATATTGTTTAGAAGTCTCATATTCCTGGGCTTAGTATTTTTGTGATCTAGGCTTAACTGTGTGTCTTAACGAGGCTGACATTATCTGTTTACAGGAAAATAAACAAATGGCATTTGAACAAGCATTTATTTAGGGCCAAATTAGTGTGTGCTAGGTACATGCCAGACCCCAGGCTGTAGAGATAGATTTAACAATTTTCATTTGAGGAGCTCATGGCCTGGCTCCTGTTTTTATAGACTTGTAAATAAATTAATTAAAAGGCAGTGTAAATGCTGGGGGAGAACTATGTGTTAAATGCTGTGTAGTCATAAAGAAGTTTGCACCTGTCTTCCTGGAGAGTCTTGGGAGGCTGCTTCAAGGAGATATCTTTTACATTGTCTCGTGCATCAGACAAATCTTACAAAATTAGAAAGCACTTCAAGTACACCATATTCTAATGAAAATAAAATTAATTTAAAGTGTTAAATATTCCCCCTTTATTGCTAAAAGAGTGCTTGAAATATAGTGATTTTCCTTGGTTGTTGGAAAGCTTTTATTTTTTCCTCAAGAAGGCATTTGAGTCAGGCACATACATTGTTAGTTCCTTTAAATTTCAATTCTTAACTCTGTAACCTGCAACATTCAGTGGAAATGTTTAAATAATTGAAGAACTGCTTTAATAATATTCATTTGAAGTTTTCTATTTAACTCTTTAAAACATTACTCCAGGTCCTTAAATGCAGTTTACAATCTTTTGCAAGTTCACATGTATAATTTACTTAAAAAGAACAGCCTATGTTTTTATTTTTAAAAAATTATTATCTGTATGAAGCAGCAGTAAAAGGTGTGAATGTGTATATATACTTAAATATTGCAGATCTTATATACAGAGACAAACTAAGGTTTTTGTTGCTTGTTCTCTTCTTTTTGTTGCCTCATTGTAGCTTGAGAATACCTCATTTGAGCTTTTTTCTTTCTAAAAACTGAGTTTTACAAATGTTAATTATAGTAGCAATAGCCATAAGTCATCTTGCTTATACTGTTGAAACAAGTTCCCGGAACAGTACTGAACTTAAATAATAACATATAAAAATTAGGACTACAAACTTCTGAAATCTTTTATTGTTGGAAGTCCTAACATGCCTTCTTTTTAAGAACCTATAGCAATACAGATTTATTTGAAGTCTGGGGTTTCTCTTTTAAAAACAATAAAACAATATATATTAATGTATCATGATTTGTGATATAGTACTATTTTACTAATTATTTTACATTGTGCTATTAGGATCTACAACTAGACTATGGACACGGACACCAAAGTAGTTACTTTCTAGGTGCAAACAAGTAAGTAAAATTCTTTTAAAATCAAAATTTTTTTAAGAATAATTAAATTGCCATAAAATATATTATATATCATATTTTAAATGCTTATGGTTAGTAAATTGTATTAGTCTGGCAGATATATTTTATAATATGTTTTTAACTTTTGTTTATTACTATTTTGCTATTAATCTGGCCAGTAATTGCCATAATGGAGACAATCACATTAAATTTTTTGTATCAAGCTACTTGTCAACCTTACTTGTTAAAGAAAACTAAGTACATTCCAACTAAAGATGAATATGTTTTGGCAGTTTATTACTTTTATTTGCAAAATTGATCTGTTTATTCCTTAATAACTTGCTTTGGCACAGCTCCCAGATGTGTTGGCTTCTAAAAAACAGCTGGAAATATTCACCCAGATTGTCTTAACTTGTTAACTGTTAAGAGTCTTTGTAAAAGTAGGTAATAGCTTAAATGTGTCTGAAGTTTTAAAAGTTATTATGTGTTTTATTCAAGGAGTAAAGTCAGCAGTTATTCAAGGTCTACTCTACATCAGGCACTGTCTAGGTGTTAAGAAAGTACCACACGTCTAGGTAGCACGGTAGTGAGAAGGCAGCATACAGGGTGTAACAGTTCAAGTTTTTCATAGACCTGAGTTAATAAGATACGGGGATGGGACTCTGCCATTCCCCATAAATCTCATTTCCTGAGTTCTTGGTTAAATTACAATTATAAAAGCTAATTTATAAGGAAATATTTAAATTGCCCAAAATCTCCCAGCTATGTGGGTATTATTTCAATAATCAGAACTACTTAAAATTTCAAAATGTGATTTCAGTGACACTGGAGGGTTAAGGCATATATATATACCCGTGTTTTAAGTTAGGCTGTTGAGAAATGATGACTAAAAGAGAAGCTCACATTTAGAGATGAAATTGCAAAATCATGTCTTTCTCCTTTTTTATAACTAAATATTTAAATTTAAATACTCTTTTCTTGACCTAGAAAAAGGCTTTGCATGACAAGCTAGAATAATGCGTTTGTTTTGATTTAGCTGAACTTCAGTCAAGTACTATGAATTTTTTATTTTGTTTTCTTTTTATGTTTCCTAAAATGGAAAAAAATAAGTCCAAAATTGTCGTGATTGAAGAATGAAATTTTATCTAAAGAGTGACTATTGGCTATTGATAGCTTGTCCCAAATTGTTGATGAACAGCAAAGGAAAGTTTGTCTCAAAATAGGTTAGCAGTAAAAAATTCTGAAGTGTTTTTTATGTTATTTTGTCTAAATTTGAGGTCAGTGGTTTTAAGGATCTTATAAGCAAATTTTGATGTATTTTAAGAAACTGAATAATTTGGGAAAATATCCCTTTTTTTATTTTAAATATATTTTATATTATGTACTTGTAAAAATACCCCAAAAAAGGCCCATCAGTAAATGCCTTTCCAGATTCCTTAGTTCCCATTGTCTGATTTTTTGATTATCAGATGTTTTCATAATATATAGTTACTTTGGCTAGGTAAAATGTTAATAATTTGCCCAACCTTCATTTTTTGATTAATTGGATCCCTGCTTAAGGAACTGTATTCTATATAACGAATCACTGGCAAGGTAGGTTGGCCAAAAGTTTGACCTCTGGCTGTGTTTCGTGTACAGGTATATACATACATGTGACATGAGCATGGATGTAGCACTCTTACTGTACTGATATGTCTGCTTTATTCTTGTGACTAGGCAGTGTTTTAAAACTCACAGGATTTCCTGCTTTCTCCATAGGTGATCAGGCAGACAGATTTCCATTTATGGGTTTCTACCTATTCGAGACCATGTAGGAACTATCTAAGATAGTATTTTTTTTTTTTAATAGAATGCCTATGTATTTGACTTGCTGGCTTGTTTTCTTTTCTTTTGAATTCTGTAATTATTGAGGTCAGCTTTTCTGTTTAAAACCAACAAAGTATTATTTTTAAAAGACAACTCTAAATTATTTCTGATTTTGTTTTTAATGTAAAGCAAAAGTTCTGAAAATAAGTTCTCTTCTAAAGACTTCAATAATAGTGAAAAGAAATTCCTGGCTTAATTAAATATAGTAGTAGCAAATGCGAGATCCAGAGTCAGGACTTCCTATAAACTATGTTACTTTGAGAACTTTACCTCAATTTTCTCTAGTAAATGAGGATTATAATAGTACCTGCTTCTGAGGATGCTAAGAGTGAAATGGAGTAATCGTAAAGCATTTAGCACATTTAGAGTTTAGTAAATATGTATTGGTTGTCCTTATTTGTGGTATTTACTCAGTAAATGTTGATTGCAAGAGAAAAGTGAGTATGAGTGAATAAAATTGCCTTTTCATTTTGAAGAAACTGAGATTTTTTTGGTTTGTTTTCACATATGATCAGGGCACTACTTAAAGATTGTTTTGAGCCAGTCAGGATATTTTGAAAGATTCTAGTAAACAGCAGCAAATTCAAATATGCTAAATATTTTGGTGGCAATTTTTGATATTTCTCCCTATGAATTTCTTCACTTCATCAGTTTAATCTGTGATCTATGTTTGTGTATTTATTCCATTTTTAACCTTTTTGTCCAAATTTTCTAATCATTTTAAAGTGATTTAGTAATTCAGTATGTGAGGGCATCATTTTTGTTTTGTTTTCTTCATTATTTTGTCAGAATTGCATAATAGAAGAATCCAAGTAGACTAATGAATAGTGACATTATTTATTATATAGCATCCAGTCTTGGTGATTACATCGGTATCATTTCTCTCCAGTGCTCTCAAGATACAGTATTTAGTATTGAATGGACTTTTCAGGAGTTCCCAACTTGGCTCAGCAGAAACGAATCTGACTAGTATCCATGAGGACTTGGATTTGATCTCCGGCCTCGCTCAATGGGTTAAGGATCCAGTGTTGCCGTGAGTTGTGGTGTAGGTCGCAGACATGGCTCAGATCTGGCGTGGCTGTGGCTGTGGCATAGGCCAGCAGCTGTAGCTCCGATTAGACCCCTAGCCTGGGAACCTCCACATGCCACAGGTGTGGCGCTAAGAAGGCTAAATAAATAAATAAATGAACTTTTCAGCAAAGTTAGCCATATTTTATTTCCTCTTTTATAAAGGCTGAAAACCAAATCATATTTTCTCCTTTTCATTAAGACTTAATGAATTCTGTAACTTTATTAACAAAATATCTTAACAAAAAGTAGATTTACAAATATATGTATTAAAAATATATATAGGTCCCTAACCAATAGGCTAGCTGCTTTTTCATGTTCTCTTTGTCTTACAGAACCTATACTCCAAGGAATATAATGTCTTAAAAAGTGGAATGCCATATAACTCCAATTACATACCATTAACTAAAAATAAACTGCATTTTAAATTTGCGTCTTAATTATTTGCAAATGCTAATATTCTCTACTAGGAAAAGAAATGGCCCCCAAAATATTGTGATATGCTTAAGAAAAAGTTTTTTTCACATCGTCTAAGATGATGTGAAGTCCAGCTGTATAGTTCAGAGACACAGTTATATTTAATTTGGAAAAATAGTTTCAAGCGGTGCTTCTGATTTTTTTTTTCTTTTTTCTTTATAGAGCTGCACCTGTGGCATATGGAGGTTCCCAGGCTAGAGGTCAAATTGGAGCTACAGCTACCAGCCTACACCACAGCCACAGCAACACAGGATCCAAGCCATATCTGTGACCTACACCACAGCTCACGGGAACGCCAGATCCTTAACCCACTGAACAAGGCCAGGGATCAAACCCGCATCCTCAGGGATACTAGTCAGATTCATTTCTGCTGCTCCACAGTGGGAACTCCTGAAATTTTTAATCTCAAGATCCCTTTACAGTCTTAAAAATAATCGAGAGCAGCAATGAGCATTTATTATATGGGTTATAAAAATCAGTATTTATAGTACTAGAAATTTAAACTGAAGACTTTTAAAAATATTTGTTTCAAATATTAAAAAATTCCTCATTGTTAAGGATTAAATCAAATACCACCTCTTTTTGTTTATTTGTTTCATGTTTTTTAAATTCACTTTATTCAGGATCCCCAGTCTACACTTTGAGAATTGCTAGTTTAAAGAAATGTTGCTTAAGAGTTCCCTCTGTGGCACAGCAGGTTAAGGATCTGGTATTATCTCTGAGGTGGAGCAGGTTCAATCCCCGGCCCAGTGCAGGAGGTTAAGGATCCAGTGTTGCTGCAGTTGTGGCCATAGATGGTAGCTGCAACTCAGATTCAATCCCTGGCCCCGAACTTCCATTTGCTGTGTGTGAGTCCAAAAGAAAAAAAAAAGGGAAAAGAAACGTTGCTTAGCTGATAATAATAAAGAGAGCAGTAAGTTCTTACTGTGTTCTGAATTACTATTCATTGTATCTTCAGATAAACACTTTGACCTAGGTGCTATTGTAATTCCCATTCTACGGATATGGAAACTGAAGCTTAGGAAAATCAAAGTAATTTACGGAAAGCCACAGAGCTTACAGTGTCAGAGGCTTTCCTTTGCTTCTAACCTGTCATCATTATGCTATACTGTCTCTAGGCAGAAGTCCTGCCTTCCTAGAGCTAGCCCTTGAGGAGCTTTGTGAATAGGTAATACATTTGCCTGAAATACCTCAGTCTTTTTATCTGCAAAATAAGGTTTGCAATTAGTTTATGGTGTTCTTATGTCATTGTACCACTCCAGATTTAAAACCTTGTCATTTTTTAACACTTAAATTGTTATTAAGCTAGCCTGATTAAAATATTTGAGGGCTAAAATTTATTGTATTAATTGATTATACCAGTGAGCCATACCTTTCAGTTTCTCTGGTTTTATATTTTATTAATTTTAAGGATAGTTTTTTCCACTAAGTGTAAGAAGGCAAATGAATAGACAGTATTACCTTCCAACTCTTGAGGAGAGTAAATCTGCTGAATCACTTTTACCAAAGTAATCTGTCAGTAACCATATTTCTGTCTATCTCATTAGCTTTAAGAAGGTTATTGAGTTTTTATGCTTGAAGAGTATAATATATAGTGCATGAACTTGCAGTGAAAAGTAAGGAAACTTCAGGAATGCCATTAGTTCTCTCTTACATTCCTGAATATCTAAGTTTTATAAATTGTTCCTAATGATAAAATCCTCACACCTGGTCTGATACAGGCTTAGTCTCTCAAAAATGTAAATGTGTTTGCCAGTACACCACTGGAGAACAGATACTTCAGGTAAGTGAGTGTCTTCTGTGAAAGCAAAGTGCTACTACATTCATGTATTCACATCACATGCATGCATGCTTTTGCAGAGATCCAACATGCTGAGTTTCATCTTGTAGGATTGCCTGAGAGCATGATTTTTTTTTAAAGTGTGTCACCTTTCTTAAGAAAATCAAATATAATTTCAGTTGTCGGGTAGGATATTCCAGATAAAATTTGAATCCTGAAAATCCTTGACAGTGACCCTGCAATTATCGTTTTGTCAGTCCTATTGTGACATTTCATGGCGGGTTGTCCTTTGTTTGAATTGGTATTTTTCAGTAAACATGAGGATTTATTTTGTTCATTTAAAATACATGTAAAAAGAATAACAATAGAGTACAGATATCTCATTAAATACAACTTGATGGTTTTATGGTATAGAGGTGATCATTGTGGCAAGTTTTTAGTGAGTAGTAAAAAAGTAATTTTAAAATTTGTGGGTAAAGTTAAAATGATGAAAAATTTTACTTGGTATTTCTTTGCTTTATTAACATTTTTAATTTCTATTTTTGTCTTAAGGAGTCTTCTGAAATCTGTTGAAGAAGAATTACATCAGCGGTAATTTTAATTTTTAATTAAGCTTAAAATACTGTGTATCACAGAGTAGTAAAGCCCCCTTCTCTCTCATGCTAAGATTGTTTTGTTGTTACTGTTGTTGTTTTAATATTCTGAATCCTATAAACATGTAGAAGTAAAATTCTGTCCTGCACTAGCCCTTCCTGCATTTTCTAAAATTTCTTCTTAAGCTGTCTTGGTAAAGTCCATTTAGTAACCTTGAAATTATCCTTCTTTGTTCTTAGAGGGCATGTAGCACATTTAGAAGATGATGAAGGGGATGATGATGAATCTAAGCAGTAAGTTCTTTTTCCATTTTTGGTGAAAGGAAAGGTCATTTTACCTGATTCAGTAAATCCAACAGCTTAATATTGAAGTAGTTTTAATATCTCAGTAATACAGTATCATGGGTTGTACCACAATTTCTTTCCTTTTCTGTATTCTAACTGTATTAGTCGGTTTGGGAATCTTTAACAAAATACCATAGACTGGTGGTTTAAACAACAGAATTTATTTCTCACAGTTCTGGAGGCTGGGCTGCTGGCAATTCACTTCCTTTGTAGAGCTCACTTGCAGGCTTGCAGGCGGCTGCATTCTCGCTGTGTCCTTCCCTGGACTTTCCTCAGTGGGTGCATGCAGAGAGAGAAATCTCTCTCCCTCTTTTTTTTTTTAAGGCCACCAGTACTGTCTGATTAGGACCTCATTCTCATGAGCTCAGTTAACTTTAATTACCTCCCCAAAGCACTATCTCTATCTCCAGATACAATCACATTGGAGTTAAGACTTTAAACTTTTTTTTTTTTTTTGCCTTTTAGGGCAGCATATGGAAATTCCCAGGCCAGTGGTCAGATTGGAGTTGCAGCTGAGGCCTATGCCACAGCCACAGCAACAGTGGACCCAAGCTGCATCTGTGATGCATGCCATAGCTTATGACAAAACTGGATCCTAAGCCACTGAGCGAGGCCAGGGATCGAAACTGCATCCTCACAGAAACAACATCAGGTCCCCAACCTGCTGAACCACAATGGGAAGTCCAAGACTTTAACGTACAAATTTTGAGGAGATCACAGTTCAGTCCAGAGCCTTATGCTTCTGATGCTCCACAAATTCATGTCCTTAACGCATGCAAAATACAGCCGTTCCTCAAGTTCCTGTCGTGGCGCAGCAGAAATGAATCCGACTACGAACGATGAAGTTGCGGATTTGATCCCTGGCCTCTCTGAGTGGGTTAAGGATCCGGCATTGCCCTGAGCTGTGGTGTAGGTCACAGACACAGCTCAGATCTGATGTTGCTGTGGCTGTGGCATAGGCTGGTAGGTCTAGCTCCAACTGAACCCCTAGCCTGGGAACCTCCATGTGCCGTGAGTGTGGCCCTAAGGGCAAAAAGCAAAGAAAAAAAATTAAACAAAATATAGCCATTTCTTCTCAACAGCCCTAAAAGTCTTAATTCATTCCAACATCAACTCTATAAAGTCATCTAAATATCTAAATCACTCTGTTGTAGATCTGATGCTGTGTAGATCGCCTTCAGGATCATTTTTTCCTCTGTTTGAAGAATAGTACATGTTTGTCTAGTTCTATCATCCTGTCCTTTCAAGTCCAAGGAGTCCCACAGCCTTCCTTCATTTTGTCTTGTTTCCGTCTCCTTCAGCTCAAACTGCTATTGTTTGTGCGGGTATAATCCCATTAATTCTTCACTTAGTGTTCCTTTCAATGAACACTCTCCGTGTTCTCTTCAGAACACCCTTTCTGATGCTATCCATTTCTAAGCTAATATGGAGAGGCTGAGAGTTTTTTAGATTTCAAGTTCTGATTCCTTTTCATAGAATAATTCCTTTTATTTTTATTTTTATTTTGCTTTTGCCTTTTAGAGCCACACCTGCAGTATGTGGAGGTTCCCAGGCTAGGGGTCCAATTGGAGCTACAGCTGCCGGCCAGTGCAACAGCCACAGCAACGTGGGATCCGAGCCTCATCTGTGACCTACACCACAGCTCACGGCAACGCCAGATCATTAACCCACTGAGCGAGGCCAGGGATCAAACCTGCAACCTCATGGTTCCTAGAGGGATTTGTTTCCCCTGCACCATGACGGGAACTCCCAATATTTCTTTGGTTTATTTTTAATGTTTTTAAGTTTTTTTAAAAATGTGTTTTTAATTTTTAACCAATACACATCCATATCTTACACTGATTTTGTGGTTTCACCGTTTTCTTTTCTTTTTTTTCTTTTTTTCTTTTTTTTTCTTTGCCTTTTCTAGGACCACACCCACAGCATATGGAGGTTCCCAGGCTAGGGGTCAAATCGGAGCTGTAGCCACTGGCCTACGCCACAGCCACAGCAACGCAGGATCCGAGCCGCATCTGCAACCTGCACCACAGCTCATGGCAATGCCGGATCCTTAACCCAGTGAGCGAGGCCAGGGATTGAACCCACAACCTCATGGTTCCTAGTCAGATTCGTTAACCACTGAGCTACGACAGGAATTCCTATTTTCAATTTTTTTTTGAAGTTTTTATATTAAACTATAGTTGGTTTACAATGTTGTGCCAATTTCTGCTTTAAATAGTCCCTCTTCAGTTCATTACTCCTCTCTCATTTTATTGTAAGCAATAAGAAAGATCCAGGCTACTCCTTCAAACTTTGCTTCAGCTAAATATGAGTTTTACCCCTTGCAGATTTTCCTTCCACAAAACATTAGAATATACACACAATTCAGTGTTCATGCCACTTTATGACAAGGATTACCTTTCCTCCAGTTTCTAGTAGCACAGCCATTTCCATCTTAAGACCTCTCCAGAATGGGCTTTAATGTCCATATTTCTACCCAATATTCTGTTTGTGATTACGTATTCTCTAAGAAAACTTTCCCACTAATTCTCTTTTCTCTCTGACTTCCCACTCTTAATGTCCATATTTCTTGTGTGTACTTCAAAACTCTTATAACCTTTACCTATGACCCAGTTCCAAAACTGCTTCCACATTTTTAGGTTTTATAGTGGCACCCTACCTCTTGGTACCAGAATATGTCTTGGCTCAGGCTGCCATAACAAAATATCGTAGGCTGAGTAGCTTGAACAACCAAGATATGTTCTAGAGGCTGGGATGTCCCAAGATAAGGTGCCTGCAGATTCAGTCCCCAATGAGGGCCTTCTTTCTGGCTTGTAGACAGTTGCCCTCTTGCTGTGTTTTTACGTGGCCTTTTCTCAGTGTGTATGCATGGGGACAGAGAGAAAGTTCTCTTCCTCTTTTTCTTTTTGTCTTTTCTAGGGCCGTACCCATGGCATATGGAGGTTCCCAAGCTAGGGGTCTATTTGGAGCTGTAGCCGCCGGCCTACACCACAGCCACAGCAACGCGGGATCCGAACCACGTCGGCAACCTACACCACAGCTCACAGCAACACCTCATCCTTAACCCACTGAGCGAGGCCGGGGATCGAACCTGCAACCTCATGGTTCCTATTTGGATTCGTTAACCACTGAGTCACAGTGGGAACTCCCTTTTCCTCTTCTTTTAAAGCCACCAGTCCTAATGGATCAGTTACCTGCGCATATGACCTCATTTAACATCAGTTACCTCCTAGAAACCCCATGTCCAAATACAGGCACATTGGAGGGGTTAGAGTTTCAGCATATGAATTTTGGGTAGACACATTTCAGTCCATAGCACTAGTTGATAGCAAAGAACTTTGAAAAAATTTACAGAGACAGTAAACATATCCTGTAGTTTAATGTTATAAATTAGTCAGTGCTTGGTAGCTATTGTAATTACTGTTACAACACAAAGGATCTGACGATATGGTTGACTGAATTTCATCTGATATGTTTCAAAAAGCAAATACTTTGGATATAAATATATTTTTAAGGGGCAATATTTTCACTTATGTAAGTATTGATATTTAGTCCTTTTAGATTTTTGTTTGGGGGATTTGTTGTTATCTTTCTTTGTTTTGTTTTTTTTTTTTTGGCTGTACCTTCGACATATGGAAGTTCTCAGGCCAGGGACTGAATCTAAGCTGCAGCTATGACCTATGCCATAGCTGCAGCAACACCAGATCATTAACCACTGTGCCATAGCAAAAACTCCTGTTTGTTTCTTAAGAAAAATTTGGTTTCATGAAGTTCCTCTGTGGCTTAGCAGGTTAAGGATCTGGGGTTGCGGGGTTGATTCCTGGCCTCGCTGAGCACGTTAAGGATCCAGCGTTGCCGTGAGCTGTGCTGTAAGTTGCAGACGCGGCTCGGATCCCGCGTTGCTGTGGCTGTGGTGAAGGCCGGCAGCTACAGCTCCGATTGGACTCCTAGCCTGGGAACCTCCATATGCCGAGGGTGCGGCCGTAAAAGGACAAAAAGACAAAAAAGAAAAAAAAAGCTCCACGCTTGAGTTTTAATGAATCTTAGCTTCAGTAAATAAATTCTGCCTATAATTTTATAGAGCATTATGAACTTCATCAGAGATATTTAATAACTAACAGTAGTAAAAAATGAAACTTACATTGTGATATATATCATTTTGCTGGTTTTTCTTAAACCACATGTTGCCTATGTTTTTGTATTACCTTTCAATTTATATAAGTTGGAATTTATTTTCCAGCTTTAATTACTAGATAATATTTGAAGCCAAGAAAGCATATCTACTTAGCTACTTCCGAATAATACTTCATTTACTTGTTCATACAAATTTTTCTTTCAAAATGTCCTTGAAAATTTAATCATATTTTAGTAGTGATTTGTTTATAAAATAAAGAGTTCTGATTCTAAGCTTTAATGTTTTTATAGCTCAACTATGAAAGCAAAGGTTCCTCCTCCTTTGCCACCAAAGGTAGGCAGATTTAATTTTCATTTTGAATTATGTGTGTGTGTGTGTGTGTGTGTGTGTGTGTGTGTGTGCACCACTTTGATACTGTATGAAATACTTTGTAGCTTATTTTCACTTGGGATTCACAAAGAAAAATCATGCGGAAGTTACTAACTATAAGTTGTGGTTGTGATTATTTTTATTTGTCTTTTTTTCATTACTCAACTTGTTTGTTTATTCTAAGTAATAAGTTCTAGAAATTTTTATAACAAAGTGATTAAATCAATAGATTAGTATTTCACTTGGGTTAGAAAACTCATATTTTAATTTTTTCCTGTTTTTTTTTTTCACTGCCCTGTGGCACATGGAGTTCTTGGGCCAAGGATCAGATTCAGACCACTGTGCTCGGCTAGGGCCTGAACCTGCGTCCCAGCACTCCCAAGATGTTGCCAATCCTGTTGTACCACAGTAGGAACTCCAGAGAACTCATGCTTTTACCAAGTTTTTTTTCTTCAAAGTCTATAATTTACTAGTAACTGATTTCCTGAGCATGGATGGAGGATAGTTGTTTATTATCATAGATAATTTTCCAAAGGTACTTTTAAATTGAAAATATAAGATAGGACAATAATTCTCAAAATTTCTTAGCAACAAAATCCTTGTGTCAAACAAAAAGGCATCGTAAAATAATAAATCCCAACTGATGGAATTTTTTAAGTAAAATGAATTGATATAGGTATGATAATTTAAATTTACTGTATTTTCATATGCGTAGCAAATTTTAATTATAAAATGACCTGTATGTAAAGTGAGTTGTTTCAAGGTTTGAAATCAGGAGTTAAAAATGAAAATTGGATTCTGACCAGTGTAGATACACTATCCAGTGTATTACTCTATTTTGTTTTCATTTTATGCTTAAGAAAATCACGACTCATACAGGTAACTAATACTATTCTTGTTTGGTTAGTTTTACACTAACAGAAATATAATAGAGATCTGAATTTCAGAGATAAATACTGAGCAATCTTCCCAATTAGGGACACATCATAAGGACTTGTAAATTTTCCAAACCTTCAGCTGACTGGAGGTTTTTCTAGTTGTCTGCACAGAAAGTTTCTCGGGTAGCTCATATTTGCTGAATTAGTATTCTCTCGTTTGATGAAATTTTAATGGGCGTCTTCTCCTACCCCAATCTGAAAGATGAGGCATTAACATAAAAGACATTGAGTCATCTGAAAGAGACAGTTTAGATTAGCCTTGTAAGGAGCTGAACTTTGATTATCCTTAATGTTTATATTAAAAAGAGACTCATTTTGGAGTTCCCATCGTGGCTCAGCAGTTAATGAACCAGATTAGCATCCAGGAGTACGCGGGTTTGATCCCTGGCCTCACTCATTGGGTTAAGGGTCCGGTGTTGCCGTGAGCTGTGGTATAGGTCGCAGATGCAGCTCTGATCCCAAGTTGCTGTGGCTGTGGTATAGGCCAGCGGCTACAGCTCCAGTTTGACCTCCAGCTTGGGAACCTCTATGTGCTGTAGGTGCGGCCCTAAAAGACAAAAAGAAAAAAAAAAGGTACTCATTTACATTGGTGACGATAAAGACCAGAATGTTTTTATTTGACAAGTCTAAGTGGGGAGGCTTGTGAAGAATTATTAGAGGCTTTTTTTTTCCCCTGAGAAATCTTTTATTAGTGTACATTTTTAGAATATATGTTAAGATTATCTGAATCAGATAGTTGAATAACCTTGAAACGTAGCTAGTAAACACAATTTGAAAGCCTTTGATATAATGTTTACTTCAGGAAAGATATTTAATATTTTTCATGTTTAATGAAACACAAATAATTTCATGTTTAATCATTGGTCTCCTTTTCTATATCATTCCAGCCAAAGTCCATATTCATACCACAGGAAACGCATTCTACTGAGGATGATAATCAAGGAACAATCAAGAGATGTCCCACGTCAGAAAGCCCAGCAAAGCCATCCCAAGTTCCACCACGGCCACCACCTCCCAGGTTACCTCCACAGAAGCCTGTTGCTTTAGGTAATGAGGGAAGGAAAGGTGAAATAAGAGTGTTGCCAGGTTTTCATAATGTGTGGAAAAAAATGGAGGCAATCCTTCTTTTAAGAGATTGCTTAAAATTCCTTTGAGAAGAGAAGGAAAGCAATGGCTCTCAAGATGTTTCTGCCCTTTTTGCCTCATAGTTTGAAGTGTTTTTATGACAGGGTTACTGTGACCCAGTCTGGGATATTTCACCCCTTGTTTCTTATTTCGTATTTAGCCTTTCCTCTTTTGAAGAATTGTTTATGTGCAATTAGTCATTTAACTAGAGTGTGGCAACAAAAGAAATTAAAATCAGAACAAACAAGGAAAATATGTTTTAGTCTTAGGCTACTTCTGTTTTAGAAAAAAAAAGAGGGAGTTCCCATCATGGCACAGCGGGAACGAATCCGACTAGGAACCATGAGGTTGAGGGTTCAATCCCAGGCCTCGCTCAGTGGGTTAAGGATCTGGCGTTGCCGTGAGCTGTGGTGTAGGTTGCAGACACAGCTCGGATCCCTCATGGTTCCTAGTCGGATTCGTTAACCACTGAGCCACGATGGGAACTCCTAGAAGGCGCTGTTTTAATTCTGTAAATGTCTTATGTGTTATGCAGAAGAAGCAGTTAAAAAAAGAGCAACTAATGTTTCTTGTATAACAGACTGTGAATTGCCCCTTTCCTTAAAGTAGCTGTATTTTTTTCCTTTTTAACACAAGTTTATGTACTTAGATACAACCTGAATTTTAATTTGCCTACATGAGAAAAATAGAGATAAAAGTAAAAGAACATATATATAGAATTTGTTACAGTACTTAATGTTCTGATTGGGTAAGCCAATGAACGCTGAAACTGCCTCAGAGATATTTTTGTTTCCTACTTGATGATCTTCTGAATGAAAAGTCTCATGAAAATCAGTTGTTTTTAATGTATTTAAACATATTTTTTGAAGGAAATGGAGTGAGCTCCTTCCAGTTAAATGGTGAACGAGATGGTTCATTATATCAACAGCAGAATGACCATAGAGGCACAAACCTTTCAAGAAAAGAAAAGAAGGATGTACCAGTAGGTATTTATGTTCATAAGCTCTACTTGTATTTGTTTCCTTTTTCAGTATTAAATTTTTTCGCAGTTATAATTAGTGGAACTATAGCAATTATGTATTTTATAACTAGTATATTTATATTTTAGTATGTTAATTATAATGATAATAGATTTCTAAATCTTGAAAAAATTGACCTTGCTGTGGTAAAGTTGAATGAAGATTTTCTGCTTTTTAGGCCAATTTGTTATATAGCCTATTATAAAATGTGACCTTCTGCATACAGGTAAACATTTAGTATTCTTTTGATTATTGGGAAAATATTATTATTCCCATTGATGATAATTGATCCTTATTCATGGAAAGAAGGACTTGGGCAGATAAGGAAAGCCATAGCTTCTGCCTCAGGACAAATTTCTGTTACACAATTTGTGATATTACTACTCTTAAAGAAAATAATGGCATTCCCTTGTGGCATGGCTCATGTTGCTGCCGCGGCAGGGTTCATTCTCTGGCCAGGGAATTTCCACATACCATGGACGTGGTCAAAAAGAAAGAAAACAGCTAACAAGGGGGAAAGATTGAGATTATTTTCTAGGAGTTCCCGTCGTAGCTTAGCAGTTAACGAACCCGACTGGCATCCATGAGGACTCGGATTCGAACCCTGGCCTCGCTCAGTCGGTTACGGATCTGTTATTGCCATGAGCTGTTGTGTAGGTCGCAGATTTGGCTCAGATCCCGTGTTGCTGTGGCTCTGACCTAAGCCAGGGGCTCCAGCTCTGAATGGACCCCTGGGAACCTTGATATGTTGCTGGTGCAGCCCCAAAAAAAGACAAAAAGCCAAAAAAATGGTTATTTTCTAGTAGATAAAAGATGTCACTTTAGGAAAGATGAAATTAGCCTTAGCAGCTATTCCTATTATGAATGTTAGGTAAAACACTATAATATAACTACTAAAACGTAATAGAATTTATCAGGGAGATTAAAATTTTTAATATTCGTAAAGTATTTGCACTTGATCATCAGAAGACATTTGTCCGTTATCATGAAAACAAATAAAACAAAAAATCCTTAAAATTCCCAGTTCAGCAGATGCCAGTGAGATCATGACATATTTGGGGATAAGTTTTTGTGTATACAATTATTTGTTATAGAAGTTCATAGGCATATGGTTATGGTTTTGTGCAGTAAGCACATTGCTAAAGGCTTTTTTTTGTAATGTATCTGTTCAACTGTTTTACAGATTTTACTGTAGATTATGTTACACCACTTTTTATAATTTAGTTAAGGTATTTGACTGGGGTTACCCATTGTGACTTGTTAAACTTAGGACATTTGTAACAAAAGTGAAATGTCCTTTAGTAATGGGTTATGGAGTCTGTCCAACTGAGTAGTGCTTTTTTGCTTTCATCCGTTTAAAGTTTAGCAGCCCCGCTCATGTAGTAGTACAAAAATGCAGCTTGATGGCTCTGCAATACAGTGTAATAACTTTTGAGAGATGAGTATCTTTTTTAACTTAGGCATTTTTAATTCACTTTTTCTGTTATCTCATTTTACTAGGATGAGGAGCTAGTAGTTAAACCGAGTCTCAGTATTTCTGAAATAAATATGTCATGACTATATCACAGGATAAAGAGTACCCATAGTATATTGAAACATGATTCCACTTTGTGTAGCTTCTTGAAATTATTTACAGCCAGTATTTTCAGTACTTAAGTTAAATCTGACAGTCATAGTATTCAGAACTCCCTAATTAAAAATGACATTGTGGTGAGTTCCCGTCATGGTGCAGCAGAAACAAATCTGACTACTTACCATGAGGACACAGGTTTGATCCCTGGTCTCGCTCAGTGGGTTAAGGATCTGGCATTGCAGACATGGCTCAGATCCTGAATTGCTATGGCTGTGGCTTAGGCCAGCAGCTGTAGCTCCAATTTGACCCCTAGCCTGGGAAACTCCATATGCCGCGGGTGCGGCCCTAAAAAGACAAAAAAAAAAGACATTTGGGGAGTTCCTGTCATGGCTCAGTGGTATCCATGAAGATGCGGGTTCAATCCCTGGCCTCACTCAGTGGGTTAAGGATCCAGTGTTGCCGTGAGCTGTGGTGTAGGTCACAGACGTGGCTAGGATCTGGCATTGCTGTGGCTGTAGTGTAGGCTGGCAGCTGCAGCTCCAATTCTACTCCTAGCCTGGGAACTTCCCCATGCCGCGGGTGCAGCCCTGAAAAGCAAAAAAAATTAATTAATTAAAAAAAGGATGTTTTGCTAAAATAGATGGGAGTTCCCTTGTGGCTCAGTGGGTTAAAGATTTGGCATTGTCACTGGTGTGGCTCATGTCGCTGCTGTGGTGTGTGTTCCATCCCTGGCTCAGGAACTTGTGCATGTCACAGGCTTGGCCAAAAAAAATAGATAATGTATGGTAATTTAAGGACATCAATGTAAAAATAAGTACACAAATTATTTGCAAAAATGGAAAAAATTATCAGAAATCAATGGTATTGTTAGGCTGTATGTCCTCATAAACATATATACAGAGTAAAATTTCAGTCTCTATATTTTTATAACTATTTTATTAACTCAAAATTTCACTGACAGTGCTGGTCATGCCTCATGCTCAGATTCTTGAAATAGACATATGGACAGAGCTTTAAGGGTGCAATGTGAAACACAGTATAACATACTAACAAAATTTAAGGGATGGTATAACTATATCTCTGTACACAAGTATAGTGACAAGCCCTGCAAGGGGAAAAAAGCTCAGGACTGAACAGAGTTCCTTGGTTACTGACAGAATCTCCCCTTGACTTCAGACTTGAGACAAACCAAAGAGTCTTCTCAGTTTACAAAAACTAGTGACTTTAGGACAGACAGTAAGGGGACTGGAAAGAGCCAGTTCAAGACTGTGGGGGCCAGTCTGGAGGCATTGCCGTGAGCTGTGGTGTGGATCACAGGTGTGGCTCGGATCCCAAGTTGCTGTGGGTGTTGTGTAGGCCGGCAGCTACAGTTCCTGATTCGATCCCTAGCCTGGGAACTTCCATATGCCATGGGTGTGGCCCTAAAAAGCCAAAAAAAAAAAAAAAAATCATGTTGCCCAAGACCCAATGTTAAGGCAAAGAACAAGCTGATAAATAGTGAATAACTATTTATGTTCTAAAAACACAAAAACAGTATTTCTGTGGGGACATGTAGATAAATATATGCAAAGAGATCTGGAAGAATACACAGTAAACCATTTGGGTGGGGCAGGGGGGAATAGGTACTAGGAGTATGTGGACTTGTGGAAGGATTATAGGGAATTTCAGTATTACCTGTAATGTTTTGACAAAGAATTCCAGTACACATATTTGAAATACAGTGTTGATATCCCAAACAAGAAGTATAATCATGCATTTGTTCTTTTTCTAGAAGCCTATTAGTAACGGCCTACCCCCAACACCTAAAGTGCATGTAAGTATGAATTCCAAATAGGTTAAGTTTTCAAACTAAAATCATTGGCAGATAGTTGTCTGAATGTGTACCTTTGGTTAGACTTTTTTGCTTATTTGAAAGAACCTCTATTATTATTGAAAAATATCTAGGAGACTGCTGATTCAAATATTATGATTATATCTGAAAAGTAGCTTTTCAAAAGAAAATTATGATAAATTACACATTCTAAAGCTCCTTTGTTTGAAAATTTGTTAATGTTTTCTTTGCATATATTTTCTAAGGAATGTGAAAAAGGCATATGCATATAGTAGGAAGTACAAAATGTAGATATGATACATTTTTCTAACCTGTTTTCAATTACCGAAAACAGAATTTTAAAACTAGAAAGAGCATGGAAGGAGCGTCTGGCCCAAATTTTATTTTGGCTATGAGTTAAAGATCTTAGTCACCAAGATCACAAAAGTCCACCCAACTAACCAGACCTAGAACTAGAACTTAAATATCCTATGTTATAGTCCTGTTGAGTTTTTTATATTTAAGTATACCATGCTGTCTTTTTTAGGCTTAAAATTATATTAATTCCTTTTAATTTTAGGTTAGTATGGATAGAACTACATTTTTGCTGATATAAATCTAAAATCTGAAACCTTTTGGACTAGTTTGACTATGTCCATAGTTTTTCTAGTTCTGAACCTCCCACCTCTACTTTTTAGCCTTTTTACTTTTTAAATCTACATTTTATTTTAAAGATCTGAATAATTATACCTCATCTAACAAAAAAAATTGTTAACTGTAAAGGGCTCTCGAGCCTAGCAGATATATATACACACATAGACGAGGGATGAGATTTCCTATTGAGCTATGAGATAAAACTCCTTTATCAGGTACACAATTGGCAGAGAAGAGCTGATAACCGTGGACCAACTATACAGATTAGTTTGGGACTAGTTTGATTGTTTTGTACATCACTTTGTCATTTGGATTTTTAGGGATTTAGCAGTGCCTTAACATATGAATATTGGTACCTATCTTAAAGAATAATTATTGGGATTAGTTAAGCGATATAGCTGATATAACTGCCCTACACCATAAAAATATTTTTTACTGTTCTCCTACCACCTGATGGGTATTGCCAGGCTATGGTTCTTCTAGGGGAACTAAAATCTTAAAAATACTGATTGGTAGGTTTCTATGAGTAAAAAGGAAATCTTAAGATTTATTATTTTGATTATTTTGTGTTAATATTTTTAATCCACTATAGTCAGCTATAATAACTTATAGTATTATCTCCGTGTTTGTGAAGAAAACATTCCTACTCTAAAATCATGCACATTGCTATTCTGACCTAGTATGCCTTTATTTTTTTCCTTTAAGTTCTTGGTAGTGAAAGTGATTAAATGAGTAAGCTTTCTTGTAATTATTTATTCTAACCAGAACAATAATTTCAGAATTAACATTTTACTCTTTGAAGATCAAAAAACTTTCAAATGAATGAAATTATATTTCATTATAAGATATTTACTTTCTGCAAGGTTTGTAAATGGACTCGGTTAATAAATATATTAACATCAAAGAATAAAGCTTTTTGTTGAATCCTTTCAGGGAAAATAATCAGATTGTTCTTTTTTTTTTTTTTTAAGTGGATCTCTATGTTTTGTTTTGTTTAAAGTGTAATTGATTTACAGGTCTTCATTTTAAAATTAAAGTACATATATGAATTTCAAATCAACCGTACCTCTTCAACGTTGTAATATTAAATTGAATGATTAATGTTATTTTTAGGCTCATGAAACCAAATAAGAAATTTTTCACCTTTGTAGAGATTATGATTTCCTTTTTACTGGAGAATATTGTATTACTCTTAATGTGGAACAGACAAGTAATACTTCTGTAAGCAAATTATTGTGCAGAATTGGTTGCTTTTACTGCTTTGTTGATTTGAGAAAATAGGAAGAATAAAATGACTCTCTTAAGTAAAAACTTGTATCATCTGACAGTCCTTGTACCTGGAACCTCCATGTACTGTAAGGCAAATGACTGGGACTCTGTATATTTATTTCGTTATTTTGTGTTTTTCCAGATGGGTGCATGTTTTTCAAAGGTTTTTAATGGATGTCCCTTGAAAATTCACTGTGCGACATCATGGATAAACCCAGACACAAGAGGTAGTTCTAGGTGTTTTTGTCTTTTATCTTTCTGATTGATTAGTGTTTTCATGAAGCTGTGAAAGCATTCAGTTTTAATCACTTTCTGTGTATCTTTCTGGAAAAATATTTTCTTATAATTTAAAAAAAAATTTCAGGTAATTATGTTTCTCTGTATTATTAGCAGTGTTTAAGGTGACCCATGATACTAAAATTTCACTGTGTAGTCACCATATTGATATATTGAAACTATATACTCTGTGCCATCTATCTGTATAAAGATGTACATGGAGATATGTAGAAACATGAGCCCACTCTCGCTCACTTTCTCTCCTCCCACCTTCACAGACACACACACACACACATATTCTTACTAAATCTTTTAAAAATTCAAGGTATAAGTAATTTTACAGGTAAAGAAAATGACACTCAGGTTCATTGTTTCAGAGTCGGTCAGTATTAGAGCTGCAGTTTGAATCCAGTTCAGTACTATCTGACCACAGAACTTGTGCCCTTCATCTCCCAGTACTAATCCTAAATATGGGGCAGTATAGGAATGCTCTTGGCAGTTGTTCTCAGCATACTTCAGTTTAGTCTGTAGAAGTTCTTCAACTGCTATTTTGTATTATCATAAAAACCAATCTAACAGGACTGTGGCCAAACTTCTAAGATATTCTAGGAGATATTGAGTACCCTAGAAAGTATCTAAGTTTTAGTTAAATTTTTAAATAGGTAGTAGTCAGATTTTGGATTTTTGATGTTAGCTTATAATAATAGTCCATCTGCAAAAATATTTTAAGTCTTGTATCGGTTGTTCTTGATTTACATTCTGTATGTCGGTTGCACTTGAGCCTCTCCAGGAGGGAATTAGAAAAGAAGCTACAGGTTCTCTTCCAGTCCTTAGCACCCTCTGATAAGTTTGGAGTCCTAGCATGTCGTTCTTAAGAACCTCTTTTCCAGAGTTCTCTTCCTGGCTCAGTGGTTAACAAACCCAACTAAGAGCCATGAGGTTATGAGTTCGATCCCTGGCCTTGCTCAGTGGGTTAAGGATCCAGATCCTGTGTTGCTGTGGCATAGGCCAGCAGCTATAGCTCCAATTCAGTCCCTGGCCTGGGAACTTCCATATGCCTCAGGTGCAGCCCTAAAAGGCAAAAAAAAAAAAAAAACCTCTTTTAAAAAAGTTTTCTTTGGAGTTCCCGTCGTGGCTCAGTGGTTAACGAATCTGACTAGGAACCATGAGGTTGCGGGTTCGATCCCTGGCCTTGCTCAGTGGGTTAAGGATCCGGCGTTGCTGTGAGCTGTGGTGTAGGTTGCAGACGTGGCTCGGATCCCGCGTTGCTGTGGCTGTGGCGAAGGCCGGCGCCTGCAGCTCCTGTTAGTCCCCTAGCCTAGGGACCTCCATATGCCGCGGGTGCGGCCCTAGATAAGGCAAAACGACAAAAAAAAAAAATGTTTTCTTCAGGAGTTCCCATCGTGGCGCAGCAGAAACGAATCCGACTAGCAACCTTGAAGTTGTGGGTTCAATCCCTGACTTTGCTCAGTGGGTTGAGGATCCGGTGTTGCCATGAGCTGTGGTGTAGGTCACAGATGTGCCTCGGATCTGGCATTGCTGTGGCTGTGGCGTAGGCCAGTGGCTATAGTTCCAATTAGACCCCTAGCCTGGGAACCTCCATATGCCACAGGTGCAGCCCTAAAAAGCCAAAAAAAGAAAAAAGGTTTTCTTCACTGCTTTGAGGCTAACATCTGCATATAATCCAACTCGCTGAGCTAGAGTTTCTAACTACTTATTTGCATTAAAATAAAAAATACTGCTTACAGACCATAGTAATTCTTTTATCCTATGTAAATGTATATATAATTTTAGATTATATAAATCCACTAAAATGTATTTTATACATCACAATCAGTGAAATACTTTTCTCATTTCAGATCAGTACTTGATATTTGGTGCTGAAGAAGGGATTTATACCTTAAATCTCAATGAACTTCATGAAACATCAATGGAACAGGTATGTTAGTTTGTATTTTTCCTTTTTTTAAATTTTTTTTTTTTGTCTTTTTAAGGTCACACCCATGGCATATGGAGGTTCCCAGGCTAGGGGTCGAGTTGGAGCTATAGCTGTCGGCCTCCGCCACAGCCACAGCAACACCAGCTCTGAGCCACGTCTGCAACCTACACTACAGCTCACGGCAGCACCAGATCCTTAACCCTCTGTGCAAGGCCAGGGATCGAACCCGCATCCTCATGGATACTAGTTGGGTTCATTGCCACAGAGCCATGACCAGAACTCCAATGTATGGACATTTTTGATTGTCACAGTGACTCAGGGGAACCTTTGGGCATTTAGTACCCAGAGAGCAGGAGTGCTGAACAACCTGCCTATAGGAGATTGTGGCTCAGTGGGTTAAGAACATAGTGTCCGTGAGGATGTGGATTCAATCCTGGCCTCGTTCAGTGGGTTAAGGATCCTGCATTGCTGCAAGCTGTGATGTAGGCTGCAGATACAGCTCAGATCCGGCATTGTTTTGGCTGTGGTGTGCACCAACAACTGCAGCTCCAATTCAACCCCTAGGCCAGGAACTTAGGGTCACAGGTGCAGCCCTAAGAAGAGGAAGAAAAAAAAAAACTGCCTATAAAAATGATGATGATGATAGTAATAGCTGATACCTATATAAATTTTACCGTATGTCAGGTACTATTTTTAAATGTTTTACATACATTAATTCAGTCTTCACAGTGACTCTTAGATGTAGGTACCATTATTATCTCATTTCAAATGAGAAATCTGAGGCTCAGTAGCTTTTCAAAGATCCTAGAACTGTTAAGTGGCTGAACTGAGATATGGACCCAGGCATACTGCCTTCAGAGTCCATGTCCTTAAATACTTCAACACCCTGCCTCTCCCACTTTATTGCTTCTAGAGAGAAACGCTGAACTTACAGAAAGATTAAAGAACTAGAATTGGCCAAATTGAATGACCAGTTCAGCGTGAAGATCTTGGAGAAGTCTAGGGTGACTGGATTTCCAGCTTGAGGGACTGGGTGAATGACAGTACCACTAGGCAGGGTTTGGTGTACAGAAGGGAAGTCAGTTTGAAGGAAATGATGGTACATTGAGTTTGGTCACGTTGAGTTTTGGGTACCTGTGAGATGTATAACTAATTCTCCATTCTCAATAAATTGATTTACAAATAAAAGGGAGAGAAAAGTCCACAAGTAAGGATGATTTCTTCATAACCAAACATTTCTATTTTTTTCTCTTTACAAGATTTTTTAAATCACGTATTCTAACCAGATCCTAAAGTGTTTGATATACATACTCTAAATATTTTAACCTTGGAGTTCCATGGTGGCTCAGCTAGTTAAGGATCTGGCTTTGTCACTGCTGTGGCACAGGTTCAATCCCTGCCCAAGGAACTTCCACATGCCCCAGGGGCAACCAGAAAGGAAAGAAAAAAGAAATCTTTTAACCTGGAAGGAGATATACAGTGAAGTGGCCGAAAAATACATAGGAACTAGGAAAAAAAGAAAAAGATCTTGTTATTTATAATAATTAGTAGATAACTAATTCAAAGGTAGTAATATTTTTCTTGGCTATAACAAGGTATCTAAAATCACAGTACTGGTAACAAGGTTAATCATAAGGAACAATGTTGCTTATTATATTAATTATAGAAACATCATGCATAGGTGGAGTAAGCTTATATCAACACATACAAGGGACAGTTAAGTGAAGGCATCCATCAACCCCACCCAGCCCCAGTCCGCAGTGACTCCCCTTCTTAGGTGCTTCAGCAGTTGAAATTATACTAATATTTTCAGAGCTAAACATGGACATCAAAATGAAATATTTTCCTTCCCAGAGGAAGTCTGTTAGCATTGAGAATGAATGTATGTGAGATCCTGAGTTTTCCATCCTAATGCGAAATAGATTATTGGGTTGGTTTTCTCTGTACTCTGGGGAGAGAAACTGGGTGGCATGAGTCTGCTAGATAGGGGAAGGTGTTAGATGAGAAAATGACACAAAATAGGGTCTTGATTTAAAATTTTTCATCTGCTGTCGTTACTTGTAGCTAAGATTTATTAAGTGCTCAATGTACACCTGTCTTCTAAGCACTTTACAGGGAGCATCGTGTTCACTCAGCACAGCAACACGATTAGCATAGGTGCCCCGTTTTACAGATGGCACTGACACAGAGACAGGTCATCTACCTAAGGCCACAGAGCACTGAGAAAGCAGCTGCCTGAGTCTAGGCAAAATGCAGAACCTGCTCCTCTTAAGCTTTGTGTACCTTTATTAAACTGATTATTTCACCCACAGCCTGTTTTGCTAAAGGAAGTAGACGTTAAAAATCTAGAAAAGCTTTAAAGTTTTATTAAAACGTGATTAAAAATGAAAATCCAAAGTGAATTCTAACACTTCGTAAAACTTGCCTTAAAAACTTTTCCATTGTCCCTGTGTTGATATTATCAGCATATCAGGATTGTGTCTTACCCTGGTACTTTATATATGCTTGTATTAAGCTAACTTACTTATATTTACAAATATGTATTCTCATAATAGACTGTGTGGTACTAGCAATACTTTTTAATATGCTTTTGTGAAAATAGAGTTCAACACTGAATTAAATAAAAATCAGTAACATATACTGATATGTGGCTTGAAATAAATCATTACCACTTTCTTTATGTGCCAGATTTTCTCCCTATAGCCAATGAATTCTCAGTTCTATTGTGAAATTTTTATGAAGAGCATAAAGCAGGAAATGTTTATGTCCTTTCAGTCTGAGACGCAAGTTTTCCAAAATTAAAAACCACATAGCAATGCCATATTTAACTTGTTCAGAGAAATTAGGTGTTTTATATGAGTAAATTTTGCAAATAAATGAAGCAACTAGGTTTTATTTAAAATAGATTTTATTAGAATTCCCTGGTGGCCTAGCAAAAGGATCCATGGGTGTCACTGTTGTGGCTCCAGTCTCTGCTATGGTGGGCTTTGATCCCTGGCCCAGGAGCTTCTCTATGCCACAGGCCCAGCCAAAAAAAAAAAAAAGTAGATTTTATTTTGTTTCTCCCACTTACCCTCTTGTAATTATTCAGGGCTATTATTGTGACTCTGTGTTTTTTTAAAGTAATGTCCTTAGAGGCCTTGATATGTTTCATCATTCATCTCTTCCTTCTCTCCATTCCCTACCCTCATCCCAGTCTGTTTTGGAGTAACCTAGTAGGAATTGCCAGGCCAAACCTAGCAACCAAGCTTGTTAACTCAGAATGCTTAGTTACATTGTCAGTGGTTCTCAGACTTAAGTATGCATTGGAGTCACTTGGAAGGCTTAGTTAAACCATAGATTGCTGGACCCACCTTCAGAAATTCTATTTCAGAAAGTCTGAGATGAGACTTGAGTTTCTGAATCTGTAACAGTGCCCAGGTGTTGCTGATGGTGCTAGTGCAAGGACCACTTTGAGAACCACTGATAAGCATAATGAAATGTCTTAATGAGGGCAGTTGTTTTTTTTTCCTTCAGAGTATATACAACTGTTCCATGAAATTCACCTTTTTTAATCCTAAATACTAATCACCACAAAGCTTCCAGAAAGGTACCTCTCGTTTCTTATGGCTAGATTTCAGTAATCAATTCCATATGTGTCCTTTATGATTTGTGTTTTCATTTTCTCTCTTAGCCTTTTTTTCCTCCATGCAGAAACTACTCAGGATATGGAAACACTGTCTCTCTTTTTTTCTCTCTCTTCTGCTCCAAGAGCCATGCGTGTCCATATGCCTAGATAAGAACATATTTTTGGAAGTACACAGGAGAATCTTAATTATTTAAAACACCAGACTCAAAATAAGGCATAGACATTGTTTGAAAAGTCTGTGTATAGTTTAGGATTATATAGTTTTTACCATGAGGAGAGTGGGATAATCTCTTAGATAATGAAATTATGCTGCTAATATATTTTTTCTCTATAAATGTGTAGGTATAATACCTTGTTTTAAATGCCTTATCTAAAAAAAAAAAAAAAAACAAAGGAGTTCCGTCACTGCGCAACGAAAAACAAATCCGACTGGGAACCATGAGGTTGCAGGTTGGATCCCTGGCCTCGCTCAGTGGGTTAAGAATCTGACATTGTCATGAGCTGTGTTGTAGGTCGCAGAGGTGGCTTGGATATGGCATTGCTGTGGCTGTGGCGTAGGCTGTGGCTACAGCTCTGATTTGACCCCTACCATGGGAACTTCCATATGCCATAGGTGTGGCCCTAAAAAAGCAAAAAAAAGTCATATTAAGTGAACTTCCATTAAAAATAAGTTTCTTTTTTAAAAACTGCCCTATTGACATGACGGTTTAGATGGCTAATATGTGCATATTTACACTGTTGTTATCTATTATCCTTTGTAAACTTTGTGCTTTTTTTTTATCAGCTATTTCCCCGAAGGTGTACGTGGTTGTATGTAATGAACAATTGCTTACTATCAATATCTGGTAAGTATTTTAGTTTTTAAGTACCTTGTAATGATTTTTATTTACGTTATTAGTTCTTATGTCATATTCACTTTTTTCTACAGGTAAAGCTTCTCAACTTTATTCCCATAATTTACCAGGGCTTTTTGATTATGCACGACAAATGCAAAAGTTACCTGTTTCTATCCCAGCACACAAACTCCCTGACAGAATACTGCCAAGGTAACTGTGCTTTTAATTATGTTTTCATCCTTAAAGATAACATGGTAATTCATCCTAAAAGATAGTTATACTACAGAAATTGAAAAACTACTCAGCTTGCGTTTGTAGAAATCATGTGTAATGAAAAAACTGTTAAGAAATAATGTATTTTCACAAGTGTTTATCACATTCTGAAATTTTCTACTTTATGCTTTCCAATTACATCAGACATTTTCTTTCTGAATTTTTAATTATTTTTCTACAAGATTCACAGTAATTTTTTTTCTGTAACTTGCAGATAATTTTATATCTCATGTAGTGCTTTTGATGTGTTTGTATCAATTTGAATAAAATGAATTGTCCTCAAAGAGTTTCTAAACTTAGAAAATTTTAATGACTTTTTTTTTGTCCTTTTATGGCCGCACCCACAGCATATGGAGGTTCCCAGGCTAGGGGTGTTATCGGAGCTGTAGCCGCCAGCCTATGCCACAGCAATGCGGGATCCGAGCCGTGTCTGCAGCCTATACCACAGCTCACAGCAATGCAGGATACTTAACCCACTGATCGAGGCCAGGGATCAAACCCACAGCCTCATGGTTCCTAGTCAGACTCGTTTCCAATGAGCCACGACGGGAACTCCTTAATGATTTATTAAATAGAGGTTTTTATTATAAGATAATTACTACTGGGAGTTCCTGTCGTGGCTCAGTGGCTAGTGAACCCGACTGGCATCCATGAGGATGTGGGTTCGATCCCTGGCTTCGCTCAGTGGGTTAAGGATGGGCATTGCCATGAGCTGTGGTGTAGGTTTCAGACATGGTTTGGATCCTTTTTTGCTATGGCTGTGGCGTAGGCCAGTGACTACAGCTCCAATTCGACCCCTAGCCTGGGAACCGCAGTGCAACCCTAAAAAGACAAAAAGACCAAAAAAAAAAAGATAATTACTACTTAGAAATTGAAGTGTTTTGCTTTTCTATTTTCATGGATTTTTAATTATATTCTCTCTTCTTATTGATTATTATTATTATATTGAACCTCATTTGTTGAGTAAGGGTTTTCTGAATCTGGTATAAATTGTATTTTATGAAAACTTTATGCTGTAACCATTCTGCCTTTACATTATTAGTTGTAAAGCAACTAATGTATAACCTTAGCTTTGAAGTATCTTAAAAATCTGTTGTTCATTGCCTAGTTTACATGCAGTATAGCTAAGATTTACCCCTTTGTGCACAACAACTTTTTAAAAATTAACCTTTTGATGAAAATCTTTTAAAATATACTATAAGCTTTTCTGTCTTCTTAAAGTAGATGACACTGAGTATAATTGGATCCTTTCTTGGTGACTTAGTTGTGATTATGAACTTGATTTTATTTTGCTTGTACCGTAGACTTAGGAGTATTGCTCCTATAACTGCTCAGGGAATTTCTTTCTTCTCGTATAGTTTCCATGCCCCTTTTATTCTCCCACCTGCATGTTGTACTGTTGTTTTTCTACCTACTTATAGCACGTCTCTATTCAGCTTTCTAACTTGATAATCCTAAATTCCTGTGGGCATGGAAATTGACCTCTAAGCTAAATAAAGAACCCCAAAGAATGTAAGGCACATAAACTTTAGTGCATTAACTTTTTGATACCGTTTTGCCAGAATAGAAACCTATTTTCCCAGTTTGTGGCTCGTCTTTTTACTTTCGGTGGTATCCTTTGGTAAACTAAAGTTAATAGCGTATTAAACAAATTCATCCAACAGTTTGAATGCCACTCATGGTTTGAGGTGTTAGGGATACATCAGTGGGAAAATTACCAATTTAAGTTTGTCAGTATTTTCCTGCATGATTTAATTTTGCATTTTTAAAGGAAATCCCAAAGTCATGTTCCTCTCAGATCTAAATATCTTACAGTTTTGTTTTTCATATTTAAATTCTTAATCCATTTGAAATTGATTGGAGGGGTGTTGAGAAAGGTATCCGATTTGTTATTTTTAATAAATGACCTATTATGTCAGGACCAGTTTTTGAACCACTCATCTTTTTTCCACTAGTCTGTAACAGTACCATTCTCATGTACTAACTTTGCCTACATGTATTATATATTCATTTCCATTTCTGTTTAGGAAATTTGCTGTATCAGCAAAAATCCCTGAAACCAAATGGTGTCAGAAGTGTTGTGTTGGTAAGTAAACTGTCCAAAGTCGTGTAGCTTTCCTGCTTTGCAGGGTAGACAAGAAAATGCTGTGAGGCTCATTTTTAAATCAGTAAAACAGTACTGCTCCAGAACATTCTGCCAGTAATAATTTATTTTTCCCCCTTAAGTAAAATAAATGTCTTGGCAATTCTATCTCCATGTAAACTCAATCTGATGTAGTTCCTTGCACATACAGCTGTTTTGCAAATAATTTATTGAGTGGGTAAATGGAGAGAGTGGGATGGCTTTATTATAGTACTTTATCACTCCCCGTTCTCCAAGGAACCTTTTACTGATCATTTACCATTCTGCTTTGTAATGGCTTATGAGGTTGCATTTATCCACTCAGCGTGTATTTGCATACCTTTCATATGTGAAACCTTATGCTTGTGATGTGAAGGTCTGCCTGTTCACATACCACTAACCTAAAGCCCTCCCCTGACCCCATAACAACTAGCTAATCTCTATGCATCTAGCAAAAAAACAAAAAAATTTCCTTTCCTCCCTTAAAAACTCTGAGGCAATTCAGTTTTATTATTTGGAAACCTGTATCTTAAGATTTGATTAATGTCTTCATGTAGTGAGGACCAAAACATTACTGCCCCTGAACATTACTTCCAAGAACACCCTGAATCACCTGCCGCCACATGTGCTGCAGCTGTTGATTTGCAACATCTTCCCAAATCTACTCAGACCCTTCCTTCTGGATCTTGCTGCCTCAACTAATCTCCCTGCTAGCAATCTCCCTGCTACCGTAAGACTTAAAAGTCCTTCTTCCCACCCCAGGTCCGGTAACAACCAGCAGGATCATTTGTGCATACAAATAAACATCCTGCGAGTGATAAGGGAGGTTCCAGTTACTACCTGAAACAGTATTTCATTTTCATTCTGCAGTCTAGTTCAGAAATTAGAAAAAAATTTTAAATAAAAAAATAGGAGTTCGCATCATGGCTCAACAGAAACGAATCTGACTAGTATCCATGAGGATGTAGGTTCGATCCCTGGCCTTGCTCAGTGGGTTAAGGATCCCACGTTGACGTGAGCTGTGGTGTAGGCCACAGACACAGCTCAGATCTGGTGTTGCTGTGGCTGAGGCATAGGCCAGCAGCTGCAGCTCTGGTTCGACCCCTAGCCTGGGAACTTCCATATGCCACAGGTGTGGCCCTAAAAAAACATAAAATAAAAAATTGAACTGGCAGCCAGCTTTTGTTTGTTTGTTTTTGGAGCATGCAACTGTTACTATAAGGACTTTCTGTTCTAAAAGAATTTACATACACTCTTTTGCCTTGACAGTGAGAAATCCTTACACAGGCCATAAATACCTTTGTGGGGCACTTCAGACTAGCATTGTTCTATTAGAATGGGTTGAACCAATGCAGAAATTTATGTTAATTAAGGTAAGCACAAATGTCAACCTAAGTCATTTTTAGTATAAGTCTGCCAATTTTTCTCTTCTTTCAGGAAAACTTTTTTTTCCACTTAATTCTCAAGTTAACATAATTATCTTGGATTATATGACACTGGTGAAAATCTGCACAATTGTAAGGAATTCAGTAGCCCTGGTAAAGTTTTGAAAGAGACTAGACAAATAGTTCAGGGGTATAGCAGTAGGAGCTGGAGATAGTGAGTCACATACACAGTCTGATGTCAAAAACAGGAGATTCTTCAGCTGACCTGCTCCATCATAGCAAAGACAACCTACAGGTTGGTGTTTGGCCTAAAAGACAAGGGATAACCATAATGAGGGGGAAATTCTTTGCTTGTGGTGTCTGCCTACCTCTTAATTTGCCTAGGCCTTCCCATGGATAGTTTTTTGTGCCTGAGTTTCTCTAGAATCTTTAACAAATATTCTTCACAACATCTAATACTGTACAGCAGAAATTGGCACATTGTAAATCAACTATAATTTACCAAAAAATCTAGTGTTACTCAGCTATAACTTAAATTTTGAGGAAAAACTTATTTACAATGTGTGAAGTCACCCTAAGGAAATACCAAATGAATTTTTTAAGCTATTTTCTTTGCTGTTTTACATAGATTAAGTAATCTTATTTTGTGAGCATTTGATATTTCATAGAACTTGGGATCAGAATAAAATCTGAGTGAATTCTTCTTAAATTGAATAATACAGAATTAGGATTTGATTTTAAAGTATTGGCTTCCTATTATTTACAATTTTATGAGTGATCAGGGAATTTAGTTTTAATTTTCATATCAGTATTTATTAACCTCAAAATTGGCTGGGGCTAAAGAAATAAAAAAAGAGTTTAGAGAATTTAAAACCCATTGAGGTAGTATTTCCATAGGTAAATCCACTAAAACAAAAAATTTTTAAACCAAAAGCTGAAGGGGAAAATAGCTTTATAAATTGTCCAAAGCAGAGCTTCTGAACTCAGCCCATTTCTGGCCACGTAGTTGTGTTCTCAACCCCTCTTTGGTTTTGCCTATTTGACAAAAGCATGGCACATCCTAGATGGAGTGGTTAAGTGTACACGGTTATTTTTCTGCAGCCCTTTCCTCCCCTGTCTGCCTCCTTTGTCTGTTTTAGATAGGTCCTTCCTATTCCTCTCATTCCTAACCTCTATCAGAATGTAAAAGAGTTTTATGGTATCAGTTGTACATGGATACTAATAGTCTGATTAAACCTTAGTATGAATGAATTTAAGGTGTTACCTGATATTTTAAACCAATTATCCTAATACTCAGTGAAAGATCCTTTTTTCTATTAAAAGAGTTTTATGTAATTAAGAGCATGCAAGAGAGAGGAGTTCCCGTCGTGGCTCAGTGGTTAACGAATCCAACTAGGAACCATGAGGTTGCGGGTTCGATCCCTGGCCTTGCTCAGTGGGTTAAGGATCCGGCGTTGCCGTGAGCTGTGGTGTAGGTTGGAGACGCGGCTCGGATCCCGCGTTGCTGTGGCTGTGGCAAAGGCCGGCAGCTACAGCTCCAATTAGACCCCTAGCCTGGGAACCTCCATATGCCATGGGTGCGACCCTATTTAAGGCAAAAAGTCAAAAAAAAAAAAAAAGAGCACGCAAGAGAGAATATATATGTTGAAGACATGGGAATCTTAAAAATTACCTACCCAAAATTACTCTTCTCCAAGTAGATGATACCAGGGAGCCTGGCCCTGACCATTGAGGCCTGTTGCCAGTTATCCTGTGATGTTAGATAGACTTCCAGTACAATTCTGTTTGCAGGTCTCCTTCAAGACTCTTGCTCTTCCCACTTTCCTTAAACTCCCTGAGCCACAGGCCCTTATTCACTTCCCTTAATCTTAACTGAACTCCCCTTTCTCTTCTCTCTGCTTCAAGTCTTTTGTATGTATATTTTGTTTCTATATTTGACATGATCTCAACTAGCATTTATGAAATTCCTATACTACAACTCTTATCAGATATGTTCAAAAATATGCTTTATGTGTTCTCCCTCTTTGTGACATTTCTGAGAAAGTTTTACTTCACTAGACTACATTTTCATCATAAAATAAGTTGTAAATTGAAGCAAGATAGTCACTGCACTCAAAGACTGTCACCAGTAGCAGCTAAATTTAAAACTATTATATAGGGAGTTGCCATTATGGCTCAGTGGGAACGAATCCAGCTAGTATCCATGAGGATGTGGGTTCCATCCCTGGCCTTGATCAGTGGGTGGATATCTGGCGTTGCTGTGAGCTGTCGTGTAGGTTGCAGACACGCTCGGGTCCCACATTGCTATGGCTGTGGCATAGGCCAGCAGCTGTAGCTCTGATTCGACCCCTAGCCTGGAAACTTCCATGGGCCATGGGTATGGCCCTAAAAAGTAAGTAAGTAAGTAAGTAAGTAAGTAAGTAAGTAAGTAAGTAAATAAATAAATAAATAAATAAATAAATAAAACTATTATATGGGAGGAGTTCCTGCTGTGGCTGCAGTGGGTTAAGAATCCAACTATAGTGGCTCAGGTCGCGTGGATTCAGTCCTCGGCCCTGTGCAGTGCATTCAAGGATCCATCTTTGCCAAGCTGTGGCATAGGTCTCAGCTGAGGTTCGGATTCAGTCCCTGGACTGGGAACTCCCTATATGCTGCAGGTACGGCCATTAAAAAAAAACAAAACAAAAAAAAAGAGAAAAAGTTCCCACCATGGCTCAGCAGAAACGAATCTGACTAGTATCCATGAGGACACAGGTTCAATCCCTGGTCTTGCTCAGTGGGTTAAGGATCCAGCGTTGCCATGATCTGTGGTGTAGGTCACAAACACGGCTTGGATCCCCTGTTGCCGTGGCTGTGGCGTAGGCCAGCAGCTTTAGCTCTGATTTGATGCCTAGCCCGGGAACCTCCATATGCCGCAGGTGCCACACTAATAAGACCAAACAAACAAACAAAAAACTATTACATGGGAATCCTCTTCTGTTAATGATTTATACATACTGCTTAGTTACATTGTTGGAAGCTGAATATAGAAGTATGCAAAATATGTTGGTTTTCTTATTTGCTGAGAAAAAAAATGTTAAACAGAAGCATTGTTTTCTTTCTGTCTTACTGCTTTTTCTACATTTCAAAGAGCATTTAAAATGTCTTACTTTATTAAAAATAGGACAAAAAATTTTTTTTTCTTTTTATGGCTATGCCTGAGGCATATGGAGTTTCCCAGGCCAAGGATTAGATCTGAGCCACAGCTGCAGCAGCACAGGATACTTTAACCCACTGCACTGGGCTAGGGATCGAACTCACAACTCTGCAGTGACCCGAGCCCTGCAACTGGATCTTATTAAATCACTTGCCACAGTGGGAACTCCAAAATAGGACAGATTTTATCCATAGCATATCTGTAAGTGGAATGCCCCTGGAGAGGGTGCTTGGACAGTTTTAGTGAGGGAGCATCTGTACCTACGGGATGGAGGCCCTCGGGTACTCACAGGGAAGGAAGGATGTGGGAGTTACAGGTGTGCACACAGCTTCACACTGCAGCCACGAAGACCATGCTGTATCTCCTGACACTTTAAGACTAGTAGGTACAGTAGCCTCATTTCACCAATTTATTTTCTCTAGGATTTATTTTCTTTACAATTTACAGTGAGTTGCCAGATTAAAAAATAAATACAATTCAGTAGCTTTTAAAGATACTAGCAATATCCATTTGGGAAACATAATGAAAAAATAGCCTATTTATAATAGCAACAAAAATACAAAATATATTGAGTAGACTTAGTAAAATATGCATAAGACCAATATATTTTTTAAAACAACAACTTCTTTGTAAAGAAAACATTGCTAGCACCTCAGTCCCTACAAATCATCTTCCATATTTTCCATTTTTACCATATAAGTATGCACCCTAAAACATTATCATTAATTGTTCCTGACTTTTCAATAGTATGTATGTGGAGCCATAAACTACATACTCATTTGGGTCTGACTTCCCATTGTATGAATATATCATCATTTTATCCATTCTCCTGTTGATAGGCACTTGGGTTACTTCCAGTTTTTTGTTGTTCAGAGCAGTGCAGCTTGTGAATATTTTTGCATATGACACCTGTGCGTACGTGCGGTCATATTTTCTAGAACATTTAATTGGGAGTGTTACTACAGGTTCTGAAGATACATATCTTCAGCATTAATAGGTAATAAAATTAACCATTGTGGTTGTACCAATTTATCCTCCCTCCATGGATTATGAGCAGTTTACTCCTCTCTCTTAGTAGCCCTTGTTACTGTCATTCCTCCAGTGGTTATGAATCGTATCTTGTGGTTTATTCCCTGATTATTAATGAAGTTAGTGTTTTCCATCTGTCTTTCTAAACTTTCAAAATATGAATTTATTTAGTCTATTTGTAGCAAAATAAAAATAATTTAAACCTATGTAAAATTAAATTCAGTTGCATTATAAGTGAGTTAATTTATTGAATAGAATCACTTGAAATATGGGGCTAAATGTCTCTTACTTGTGGGGTTTTTTTCCATCCACATTTGTAAGAGGACTGTCTCTTGCTAAGTAACATTTCAGTTTTCTCATCCATGTTTGCTTAGTTGGATGAGAAGGCAGAAGAGTATTACTGAAGCAGCATTGAATTGGGAGACAGGAGACTCTGCTACAGAGGGTAGGGGTTTGTGGGACCCTGGACCAGTCACCCAATTGCTCTCTTAGTTTCCAACTATGAAAAAAGAGGGTTGGACAAGTGGTTTGTAAGTTCCTTTCCAGCCCTGATATGCTAAAAGTATGTGGTTTTACAGTGCTTAACCTAAAATTTTTATAAAGATAACTTCATTATTTGCATTTTTGTGCATACCTTGGGTTTCTGTGAGATGATGCAATCTTGAGAGAGTACTATTTTGTATATTTTCATAAAACTAAAAATTCTTTATAGTGTTCTCATGAAGTTTTTTGGCTTTTGTTTTCCTTTGTTTAATATATTCTGTTTTTTTCCAGCACATAGATTTTCCCATACCGTGTCCGCTTAGAATGTTTGAAATGCTGGTAGTTCCTGAGCAAGAGTACCCTTTAGTTTGTGTTGGTGTCAGTAAAGGGAGAGACTTCAACCAGGTGGTTCGATTTGAAACGGTCAATCCAAATTCTACCTCTTCATGGTTTACTGAATCAGGTTTGTGATTTTTTTTATTGAATTACTAACGCCAGTGCGCAGACTGGTTTCATTTACTGTGTCTTTCATTAAGCAAAAACAGTGTATAAAAATCCAGTCTTGAACAACAATTACTAAGCTGGAAAAAGAAAAGATGATTTACTCTGAAGTAGTTGATTTGACACATTTAAAACATTCCAGTGATTCCCAAACTTGAATATGCATCAGAGTCACTGGCTGGGCCCCATCCTAGAGTTTTTCATTCAGTAGATCTGGAGTGGAGCCTGAGATTTTCATTCTATAAGTGCCAAGGCGATATTAATACAGGGACCACACTTGAGAAGCCAAATATATATACACACATATATAAACCTCAGGCTAATAGAAAAGCTGATTTATATAAAAAGAAAAGCAGCATTAAGTATAGTGTATTTACAATATATTCTTATAATTAATACACAGGTGCTACCCAGTAACTTTAATAAATATTGTAGTGATTTTTAATTAGGATACAAATTATAAATAAATAGTAAAATATTTCCAAAATGTTTAAGGATGCTTGAAGGAGTTTATATATAATTTATTTCTTTTAAATTTTGATCTACATTACCCAGCTGTTGTAGCAGATCCTTTTTTCATAGTTTGTATCTTAGGAAATATTATCTATAATTAATAATCTTTTTACAGAAATTTGGTTATAGTTTGAAACCTTCAATTGCATTGTCGCGATCTGTATACATTCGCAGAACTTGAGTTTCATGGTAAATAAATCTGATTAAACTTTTACACGTAAAAAAATATGACCTTAAAGGCCTATTAATCTTTATTTGTTAAGTACTGCATTTGTTATGAAGTTCCTTTTGCATTTTTCCCTTTAAAAATGACATTATACAGGAGTTCCCGTTGTGGCTCAGTGGTTAACGAATCCGACTAGGAACCATGAGGTTTCAGGTTTGATCTCTGGCCTTGCTCAGTGGATTAAGGATCCGGCGTTGCTGTGAGCTGTGGCATAGGTTGCAGACCCAGCTCGGATCCCGCATTGCTGTGGCGTAGGCCGACGGCTACAGCTCCAATTAGACCCCTAGCTTGGGAACCTCCATATGCCGTGGGTGCGGCCCTAGAAAAGGCAAAAAGCCAAAAAAAAAAGACATTATACAGTATTTTAACTGTAAAATAGGCTGTGGCCATTTTAGAAGGTAATTTTTAAAGGTCTTACAAAGGCCCTCTGTCAGCCTTTGGTAACTGATGGAAGTATTAACCAATTTGTCAATAAATATTGATTAATCAGGAGTTTGTTGGAAACCTGGAAGGGTGTTCACAAAAGGAAAAAAATTCAAAGACAGATTTTTTGGCATTGAGAAAAGAAAATGATATAGACACATTCACAAAGTCTAAAGACAATTACACGGCTTGCTGAAGCCCAAGAAACTTAAAATAGTTTTCCTTTGAGGACACACTGTTGAGGGAAAATATGGCTAGCCCTTGGAGGCATTATGTGGCTTCTCTTTGGCTCCCACAAATTCTCTGTTATATTCTCCCGTTAAACACCTGTCTTCCCTTTTAGACACAGAGTGAACTGCTTTCTAATTTCTTCCTACCTACATAACAGGAAGGAATTGTTAGTTGATTGATATGCTATTTAGTGAATTTCAGTTGTCTTATTTCTCCCAAGCATTTTAATTTTAAATCATTTTCTACTAATTATTAAATGAAGGGCTTCATTTTCTAGCAAAAGAATTTCGTACCTTCCTTTCCCAGGAACATTGGTTACTTCTCTTACCATAATGAAATCCCGTTATTAGAAGTTAAACGTAGTGAATATAATTCCTCCCTGGTTTTAAGATGATGAGTAAGAGAGAGAAAGTATGTTTAGGGTCCTGTGTCAGCTGAAATTATAAACTAGTGGTTTTCTAAATTCTGTTGCATACTAGAATCCACCTGAGAACTTCCATGGTTGGCCTACAGCATAACCACATGGCATCATCACCGCTACAGATCTGGTTCAATCCCTGGCCTGGAAACTTCCATGTGCCATCTGTAGAATCCATCTGAGAAGCTTTTAAAACTCCTGATACCTCAGGTCATACACACCCGCAATTAAATAATACCTAGGGATGACAGCTTCACATCCGTAGATCTCCAGATGATTACAGTGTTCAGAAACTAATTGTTGTAACCACTTTGTAAGTCTCATGTCCTGGCTTTCCATCTAGTAATGCTAGACTTGAACTAATTTTTATCAAGTGTGTAAGAGTTAGAAAGATCTGGTTGGCCTGATTTACAGGAGGCCTATTCCATAACCTGCCAAACCTGGTCAGTTACAGAAGTACCAGGTCTAAAACATTTGTGAGGGTCTGCAATACAGCAGTCCTTGCATTTATTAAGATTCTAAATACTATGGGAAGTAGAAAGCAGGCAGGACAGATCAAACCCACTCTCCAGAAAACAAAGGCCTATAGCTCAGCAGTTTCAGTTTTGATGTTCATATAAAACTTGGATAGCCTATTTTTTGCTTCCTAAAAACTAAGTCATTTAAATATTTTCAGTTTGTAAGAAAACTTTTATAAGTCATTATCAAAATAATGCTTCAGAGTTCCTGCTCTAACACAACAGAATTGGCAGCATCCCTGCAGCACCAAGTCACAGGTTCAATCCCCAGCGGGCACAGTGGGTTGAAGGATCCAGTGTTGCTGCAGCTGTGACTTAGGTCATGACCACACCTCGAATCTGATCCCTGACTGGGAATTCTATACGCCGCAGGGTGGCCAAAAAATAATAACAACAATGCCTCTTTGCATTTTTGTAGTACTTCATACTTCTCAAAATACTTCAGTATTTCTTGAACCTAGCTGTATTTGACGTAATTTGATTCTCAGATTCATTCATTCAATAAATATTTATTGCATGTGCTAGCCACTACATATAATGATGTACAGCCCCTGGCCTTCTACACCTAAACTCAGAAATTAATCATAGCCACAGTATAGAAGATTAGACTCCTGATGTCACATATAAATAAAGTAATAGCATCACCAGTAGTATTGACAATAACTAACCCTTCATTAAGCACTCACAGTTTAGCCATTGCATCAGTGTTTGAACCACTATATATGTATAGCTTAAAATGTATATCCATTTAAAATTTATGTTCAGAATTCTTTTTCTTTCACATCTCCATGCTTTAAATATTACTGTTTTATATAAGTTTTATCAAGTTTGTTTGTGTTGCAGATACCCCACAGACAAGTGTTACTCATGTAACCCAGCTGGAGAGAGATACCATCCTTGTATGCTTGGACTGTAAGTTTTTATTTATGAATATGTTATTTTGATAAGATTTCTTTTATCTTAGTTTCTGAGTGGGTTTTTTTCTCTCTCTAGGTTGTATAAAAATAGTAAATCTCCAAGGAAGGTTAAAATCTAGTAGAAAATTATCATCAGAACTCACCTTTGATTTTCAGATTGAATCAATAGGTAAGTCAAAGTATTTTGTTTATTGTTTGATTGCATCATGAGCTTCTTAAAATAATTTATCTGATAACTGTTAGAAATTACAAAAATGTATTACTGAGACTCATTTTTAAAAATAAAGGATATCTTGAAAATGAAGTGAATATCAGTCTTTGTTTTTTACACGTTCTCTAAAATAGTTTAACAACTGCGATGTAATCTGTAAATAATGTTATTATCTTCCCTACATATTTGGTATTTTCAAAGTAAATATCATTATTCATAACCTTGTTATGAATTTCCATTTTCTCTAGATTCCTGTAGCATTTCCCAATAGGTACTTTAAATTTTAGTACTTAATATAATCTGTTGTATTTTTGCTCTTGTGTCTGTAATGATCAGAGATCCTTAAGTATATGGAATTTCCTTCTTGCTGTTTTAAATTTTACTTGGTGAGAGTTTTTTCTGAAAAAAGATATCTTACAGAATCAGTATTCTAAAATGATTACATTCAGGAGAAATAAAAGCAAATGATCATAAAAGAGATAATGCTGGGGAAAACCAGTGACAATTAATTTATCCATACACAGTTTTTCTAATGTCCTTTATTGGTAAAGATACTTGCATGTATATGCATTGGCAGAAGATAGAGCCAAGGACAGATAGTTCATTTGTCTTATTTCTCGTCCTGTTTTTACTCTTTCCCCCAGTTAGAATGCCTCTCTCCCAACAAGCAAATTCTGGTGATATCGAGTCAGTTTTCTTGTTTTTGTTTTTTTATCTTTTTAGGGCCGCATCCACAGCATGTGGAAGTTTCCAGGCTAGAAGTCAAATCAGAGCTGCAGCTGTTGGCCTACGCCACAGCCACAGCAATGCAGGATCCAAGCTGTGTCTGCAACCTGTACCACAGCCTACGGCAATGCTGGATCTTTAACCCACTGAGCAAGGCCAGGGATCGAAGCTGCATCCTCATGGATACTAGTCGGGTCCATTACTGCTGAGCCATGACGGGAACGCCAGGAAGTGGTCAGTTTTGAGAAATATCTGCTCAAGATGTTAAAATGGAATTCATACTTAAAAACACTTAGCCAGTTCAAAAAACAAGATAAAGAAAGAACAGAAACTCAAAGGCCTGAAGCCAGCAGACCTGCTGCACTCCTGAGTGATAAAGAAGACTAATGGTGTGCCCCAGAAGATGCAGAATCAGAGCCAGGACTGTTATTTGAGTCACCTTCTGATTAAGACTCTGCCCATGTAAGGCCTGGTGGTTTTACAGGTGATTTTAATCCACCCTGTCCTGTGCAGACTGCTTCAGATGGTAAAGAAGAAATGCAGAATAAATCAGACTTTAACACTATTGATACTAAAATCAATTAAATTATACAGGAAACAAAATTATTCAATTTCTTAAAAATAGATTTTGGAAAATCTTACAAAATAGTAGCAGGAGTTCCCGTCATGCCTCAGTGGAAATGCAGGCTCAATCCCTGGCTGTATATATATGACTAAGTCATTTTGCTATACAGTAGAAATTGGCACAATGTTATAAATCAACTACACTTCGTGGTTCCTAGTCGGATTCATTTCCGCTGCGCCACGACAGGAACTCCTAAATCAACTACACTTCAATTAAAAAAAAAATTTAATGTAAGTCATTCATGGTTTTTTAAACAACTTTTTAGAAATTAAAAATGTGTTCCCGTCGTGGTTCAGGGGAAACAAATCTGACTAGTATCCATGAGGACACAGGTTCCATCCCTGGCCTCGCTCAGTGGGTTAAGGATCTGGCATCGCTGTGAGCTGTGGTGTAGGTTGCAGACGCGGCTCGAATCTGGCATTGCTGTGGCTGTGGCATAGACCAGCAGCTACAGCTCCAGTTCAACCCCTAGGCTGGGAACCTCCATATGCCGCGACTACGGCTCTAAAAAAGACCAAAAAAAAATAAGAATAGAAGAATATGTCCTTCATCTAGCAAGGCCTATTAAAAATATCATATTTAATGGTTAAACTAATTCCCAGTAAGTTGGAGAATGCGATATGGATGTTTACTGTCATCACATTTCAGCATGATCTTGTTAGACAAGAAAAGGAAACTATGGGTGAAGACTAGAAGGAAATTAGAGAGTTCCCTTGTGGCACAGCAGGCTAAGGATTCAGTGTTGTCACTGCAGTGGCCCATGTTCAGTCCCTGGCCCAGAAACTTTCACGTGCCCTGTGCACAGCCAAAAAGAAAGGAAGAAGTAAAAATTCCTTTTTTTGCTGAGGCTACGATTATCTACTAGAACATAAAACTCTTAGAACCAATAAGTGAATTCATACTTGCTCGATATAAGTAACACAGATGAACAACTTTCTGATATGCTAGTAAGATATGTAGGAAATAAATGTAATCAAACATATTTAAGAACATTATCTAGGAAATTCCAAATTATTTTTAAAGGCATAAAAAACAGTTTGAACAAATGAACTACACCATGCCTGTGGATAGAAAGACTGAATATGGGAAAGATGTCAGTTCTTAACAAATTAATTTACAAATTCAGTGCATTTGCAATAAAAACCCCAACAAAGTATTTTGTACCACTTGATAAGCTCATCTTAAAATTTGTATAGAAAAGGGAAAGGCTAAGAATAGTAAAATAAATTTTAGCAAATAGTTACCCAACTTGATGTTGAAACTTGCTATAAAGGCATAGTGATTAAGACAGTGTGGGATCAACACAGGGATAAACAGAAGAATGGAACAGAAGGGAAGGGTCAGAAATAGACCTACAGATAAATGGAAATTTGTATCATGTCAGTGGGGAAATGATGGACTATTGAACAAATAATGCTAGTATAATTGGTTATCTGCAGGAAACAAAATTAGATTTCTTCCTCACCGAATACACACAAAAATATGTATGAAACATATAAATTCAAAAACAAAACTGGGGAGTTCCTGTCATGGTACAGCAGAAACGAAGCCGACTAGGAACCATGAGGGGGCAGGTTCAATCCCTGGCCTCGCTCAGTGGGTTAAGGATCTGGCTTTGCTGTGAGCTGTGGTGTAGGTCACAGATGCAGCTCTGATTCTGCGTTGCTATGCCTGTGGTGTAGGCCAGCAGCTTTAGTTCCGATTAGTCCCCTAGCCTGGGAACCTCCATGTGCTGCAAGTGTGGCCCTAAAAACGCAGAACTAAAATTTTTAGAAGGTACATATGCCTCTATCCCTGTAATTCTAGTTATAGGTATCTACCCCAGACAAAATTTTGCCCGTGTATTTAAGAAGTATAAGAATGCTTATTGCAGCATTGTTTGGATGGACTGAGAAACATCCAATGTATGAAAATTGGAAACATTCAATATAAAGTTTACACTGGTAATGTGAACTTACCCATGCTGTAATAGTAAAAATATGCTTGAGAGCAATAATAGTGGTTATCTCAGGGAGGAAGGAAAGGCTGGAATGGTATAGAGTAGTATATAGGGGATGTAAGCTGTATTCATTTGTATTTAAAACAAAAAGGAAATATGGCAAAATGTTAGGGTTTGAGAGTGGAATGCTGAATACATATATTTTTATGCTAGTCTTATATTTTCCTATACCTGTGAAATATTTTAAACTATTTTAGCAAAGCAAAAATTGCATAGCAAAAAAAATCAGTGATTTTTCCTTTTGCCAAAAAGATGAATCAATTCTGTATAGTATATATGCTATATAGTATTATATACTGTATAGTTCTGTGTGGTAAAGAAGCCACTATAAATATGGAATGACTAACATTAGTTATTAATTGAAATATTGCTATGCAAGATAGAGGAATGATATGATGCTTATCAGTTGAACTTTTGTACTATTAACAGTAACTGAGCTGTTCTTGCCTGCTAGTTTGCCTACAAGACAGTGTGCTAGCTTTCTGGAAACATGGAATGCAAGGTAGAAGTTTTAGATCTAACGAGGTAAGTAATCTTTTAAAAATTATGTTCATTAAACGGTCATGAAACATTATCAAATTCTGCATCATACAGCTTGCTTTAACTTTGGAAAACTAACTGATAAAAAGAATACTTGATGTGCTAACTTTGTTAATATTTTCTATATTCAGTCTGGTGGTAAAATTAATAGCAAACACTATATAGCCAACTTTCTCCATTCACCCAAACAACTTTAGTGCATATTTTATGTGCTTCCAGACTGTCACGTGGAGCAAGAGTGCTGATGCTGGCTCTCTCTGTTTTGAGACACCTTTTGTACTATGTTTTTCAGAAATAATGACCAAATGCAGGCTATAAGTAAAGGGTTCTACATTTCTCTGGGAGCCTCCTTGCCTCCTATTTCTCTTCCCCTATTCACTTGACATTTGTAAGATTCTTTGCCCCTTTCCTTTCTCTTTTATTAACCTTAACTGTGTCTCTGTAGTCCTTAATTTAAGTCCAGGAATAATTTAACTCCAGGTCATAACATGTTCAACTCAGTTCAGTATTTATGCCAGAAAGTGCTGGCCTTATAAACATGGATAAGACTTGGTACTTGCCCCCTGGAGTGTATTAGACAAGTAAAATCATAAGTTCTTTCAGTAACCCCAAGCCAGCCTCAACAGTGTAACCTTTACTTGAGCTTTGGAGAGAAAGGAAAATCTTTGGTGCCTTAAGCAAGAAAATAGCTCATTCATGTTTTAAACTGTCATTCATTAAATGCAGAGCTTATCTTCCAACCTAGCAGGGTGATCATGAGGGTCGGTTCCAGAAGAGACACTCGGGTTCAGTCCCAGCTCTGCTCTTCAGTAACTGTGACCATGTGTATCCCTTAAATTCTCTTTGCCCATATTTTTTTAATCTGTGAATTGATTACAGCATGGTACTTCCTTCATAGGGTTGCTAAGATTACATGGAAGGAAGATTACATCACCCCAGTGTGCTTGGGGTGATGCCTGCCCTATAGTAAGCACTCAGGAAAGGAGGCTGCCAGTATGCTTCTGAGAGTAATTCCCATAAGAGGGCTCACCTCTCAGGAAGACTTTTTAAAAATCACCCGAGGGAATGGAGCATGGAAATAAGAATAGTCAACAGCTAATAAGCCCAGACAGAGAAAGAAAGGTATCACAGGCAGGATGCAAGAGGGTGGTTTAAAAAAAATAGTTTGCCCAAAAAACCACCTGAGGGGCTTTTTTAAACTACATAGGCAGCCCAAGTCAAGAATCACTGGTGTTTCCAGAATAATTTCAGTTTCAAAATCAAATTGTTTTTAAGCCTACCAAATTTTGGGAGGAGCTACTGCCGTTATAATTGGGATGTTTTGCCTCAGTAAGCAATAAACAGTGGGTTTCTCTTCTGTAGACTCATTCTTTTTTTTTTTTTTTTTTGTCTTTTTTTTTTTTTTTTTTTTAGGGCCACACCCACGGCATATGGAGGTTCCCATGCTAGGGGTCCAATCAGAGCTATAGCTGCTGCCCTACGCCAGAGCCACAGCAACGCCAGATCCAAGCCGCGTCTGTGACCTACACCACAGCTCACGGCAACACCAGATCCTTAGCCCACTGAGCGAGGCCAGGGATCAAACCCGCAACCTTTCATGGTTCCTAGTCGGATTTGTTTCCGCTGCGCCATAACGGGAACTCCTGTAGACTCATTCTTAATTCTCCAACTGGTAATTGGTTGTACTGAGGACTTCTTTAAGGACATGTGCCATCAGAAAATACTATTTCATGAGACTAGGAAAAAAATAGGACAGAGAATTATTACCTACTGAGCACGTCTTAGCTAGGTGTTATACCCAATAATACCTACAAGATACCAGTGTGAGGTAGGCATTTCCTACCCAATTTTCAGGAGGCAAAAGTGTTTCCAACAAATGGCATACCTTGTGCAGTCATCACAGCTAGTAAGTGGGAGAACTGAAATTTAAGCTTGAGTCATGAATTTGTCCCATCACACCACAACACAGCAGCCTTTTAAGAAAAGGGACCAGACCTAAGTGGCTTACTGCTGCAAGAGGATTGCTATTAGCATTAATGTAACTCGAGGTATTTTTTGTTTTTAGTTTTGGTTTTGCATTTTGCTTTTTAGAGGGCACTCGCGGCATATGGAGGTTCCCAGGCTAGGGGTCTAATTGGAGTTACAGCTGCCAAGCATGCCACAGCCACAGCAAGGCCAGATCCTTAACCCACTGAGCAAGGCCAGGGATCAAACCTGCAACCTCATGGTTCCTAGTCGGATTCTTTTCTGCCATGCCACGATGGGAATTCCCTCAAGAGGTATTTGATACATAAAATGGACTAGGTGCTTTGCTTTTAAATTTCTTCCTTGAAGCCTACATAGCAAGTAAATGTTTTACTACTCCCATGTTTTATGACTAAGTCAAAATTAGCCACATTTTTCCTAGACTAACAAATGGATGTACCTTTCTGATGACTTAACAGATTGTCATGAAGGAATCTGTTTCCATCTTAAGAATTATGTTTCTTTTCTATAGAGTTATAAATTAAATGCCCATATAAAGTTGTACACCTTTAATTTCAGAAATTAAATTGATATTTTAATTGAACAGGTAACACAAGAAATTTCAGATAGCACAAGAATTTTCAGACTGCTTGGATCTGACAGGTATGAAAAGGGGTTGTATTAAATATAGAGTTCTAATCTGGCATGAAACTGGTTTCTTTTTCAAGATAATTGAAATTTCTGTAGTAATATATTCAATAGCATATTTTTCACACTGTAAGAATTCACAGATCAGAAAGTTATAAAGCCTCTGAGAATGTGCCTGATCTTCCAAGTCACAGGAATATATAGATCTGCCAGTACTTCTTTTGCATTAAACATAATATCTAAAGTATGTTTACAGCACAAGAATATGCTAGCAAACAGAGAAGTTTTTTATTTTAGTACCAGTTAGGATTCAGGGGGTTCTATTACTTTCTGATTCTCAAACGACAGACTGCTTTTAGAATTTATAATAAGAGTTAAGCTCCCATAAATCATTCCTAGTAAAGGTTTTGCCCCCTCTGACTCTTGGAAGAACAACACTGGCTTAGAGGTGGGAAGTGGTGGGCAGCAAAATTACTTCCCTGATCTGGAACTGACTCTTTAATCATAATGATTCACAAATGATTTCTGCTCACAATCAAATAAGCAGCATTTATTAGAGGCATATAATGAAGAAGCAACGGAAAATTTTTCTGCTAACATTAGTTTTCAAGAATAACTTTGTTTTTGTTATATGTTTTTTGTTTATTATTTTAGGGTCGTGGTTTTGGAAAGTAGGCCAACTGATAACCCCACAGCAAATAGCAATTTATACATCCTGGCGGGTCATGAAAACAGTTACTGAGAAATGTTGTGCTTGACAGTTAACTATAGAAAGAAAGAACACTACCACAGCAACATTAACGGATGCTTGAAGCTGTACAAAAGCTGCAGTTACCTGGCTTCAGTTACTTGTAATTTATTGTGGCATGAGACGAGATGGGGAAATTTTTGTTTTAAGTGGTATGGATATATTTAGCATATTGAACCACACAAGTGCTTAACTCATTGTTAATGTAATCTTTGTACATAAAGGCAGTATTTTTCTGTGAAACTTCATACTGCTGAAGACATACACTAAGACTTAATGTAGATAATGTACTTTTATGAGATGTACAAGTAAGTGTCTTATCTGTACAGATGTAAATGTTGATGAAAATGCAATTGGGATTAATATTTTAAGAATTCTTCAGTATATTCTTGGGTGTGGCTATATTACAAAATGGGATGCTGCCAATGAAACAGTACATTTAACACTATTGTATTTTTATTATATGTAATTTAGTAATATGAAGATAAACCTTGTAACTTTTAAAATTGTAATGGAGGCTGTAATATTTTATAATCTTGTTTTTAATTTTAATGCAAGTACACTGGTGTGTTTATATTTGCACAAAGTATTGATATGTGATGTATTAAGTCACAAAAGTAAGCTGTGACATTCTCAGTATGCATTTGGCTCCACAACATCTTTTTAAAATGTATTTGGATTGTTTTCTATGTGAAACAAACCAATTAACCCTTTCTTGTAGTAACTGGTCTTTTTATAATTAAGCAGAATCCTGTAAGATTGCTCATCTGTGCTTAAAACAATACCTTTGAAAAAGATTCAAATCACAGAATAGCGGTACCATGATGTAACACTGCAGTTTTCTGAATTACATAATGCACAAAGTATAAATTAGCATTATCAAAGAGTCCACACTCAACATTTCATATAATCACTTATAAGAACTATAACATTCCATAGAGTGAAGTGGTTCAAATTTCTAGTGGAACTTTTACTTTTGTTGGCCTCATTTTATGATCATTTTCATGTTTCTTTTGATTTAGAGTATTAAACACATGGCCAAAATAATTTAGTTACTACCTCATATATACAATATAATGGTTACTACACATCACAGGAACTTAGTTGTGGTTAAAGTCACTCTTGATTGCATTTTTCCAATGGAATATGTATATACCAAGTTTTAGCAAAATACACACTTTTGGCTCTTTTTGTTATGTGTTCTTTATATTTTAATATGAGTATATACACTAAGAACAAACTAAATTGTGATTTATGGTCTTCTTTTATTTTAATTGGCAATGCTTTTAAATATGTTCCTGATTGTACATAGTGTAAAATAAACATGTTTTTTAACATACTGTTGTATAGTAGCCTGTCATCTGGCTTAATCTGTATTTAGTAAGACTATAATAAGGAGAAAAAATTTTCAATTACCTTAAATCCTTAAGTAATCATTCTCACCCCTCAGGCTGTATTTTTCATTGACCTGTCATCTCAGTTTCATAAAGGGGTAATATTCACACATTTGAGAAAAGGGCATCTTGTAGAGAATCTTTAACGTCCTGATCAGGAAAACCAATAAAACATTCATAATCTTTTGGTTCAGCAAACTGCATTCCTTAACCCAATCCTGCTCAGTGCTTATTGTTATAAATTTTATTGAAGCACATATTGTCTATAGCTGCTTTTGCAAAAAATATAGTTTTCCCAGAAAAATCTGTATGACCCACAGAGCCTGAAATATTTACCACCTGACTCTTTATAGAAAGAGTTTGCTGACCCTTGGGTCAGAGAAAGTAAGGGAGTATAGTGGAGAGTGCAGTTCAGAGGCAAGGAAGGGGAAGATTAGGTGGGAAGAACTGGGTTAGGATCAAGAGGTGACATTTCTACTCCTGTTAATGCTCTTTCCTGTCTTTATGACCTTGGATAATTTACTTGACACTGAACAGTTTTCTTATCTAAAAAATGTAATTTATGATTTAAAAGTGGTAACAGGAGTTCCCGTCGTGGTGCAGCGGAAACGAATCCGACTAGGAACCATGGGAACCATGAGGTTGCAGGTTCGATCCCTGGCCTTGCTCAGTGGGTTAAGGATCCGGTGTTGCCGTGACCTGTGGTGTAGGTTGCAGATGTGGCTTGGATCCCATGTTCCTGTGGCTGTGGCGTAAGCCGGCAGCTACAACTCCGATTGGACCCCTAGCCTGGGAATCTCCACATGCTGCAGGTGCGGCCTTAAAATGACAAAAGACAAAAAAAATAAAAATAAAAGTGGTAGCAAACCCAGCTAGTATTCATGAGGACTTGGGTTCTATCCCTGGCCTCACTCAATGGGTTAAGGATCTGGCATTGCCATGAGCTGTGATATGAGTCGCAGAGGTGGCTGGGATCTCGCATTGCTGTGGCTGTGGCTTACACTGGCAGCTGCAGCTCAGATTTGACCCCTACCCTGGGAACTTCCATATGCCAGAGGTGTAGCCCTAAAAAGACAAAAAGTAAATAAATGAATTAAATAAATCATACAGAAGTTAATAATCGTAGCAATTTGTCCACATTTATCACTTTTTCCAGATACATTGTGGCTAATCTTAATAACTTATCCAAAAATATAGCTTTATCAGTATAACATGTTGAAAAACAGAGGCTCAAGGAGAAGATTTTCAACAAATCAATATTCTGTTCTTGCATTTGGTTGTTGATCCTTTTCCTGAGGCACTGTTTTTCTAGTTTCCAAGTCTTTGTATAACTTATAAGTTATATGAAGTTCACATCTCAAAAAAATTTAACCATCACATTTGACTGTCAAAGTATTTCCCAGAAGTATACAATTGGTTGTGTGTTATATACACATGGGCTTTTTAAAACTACAGACCCCTAGAATCAGTCTTTGAGGGTGAAGCCCAGTAACCTATATTTTTATAAAGTTGTACTAATGACTCTAATGTACATAGCCCAACACAATTTAAATCCGTATTTCTGAGTGTAGTCCAAGTATCATTTGGCTCAGAAAGAATAAACTTTAATGACATTTAAAAATGCAAACTGAGGGCTCCACTCACTAACTTTTTTTTTTTTTTTTGTCTTTTTAGGGCCACACCCACAACATATGGAGGTTCCCAGGCTAGGGGTTGAATCGGAGCTGCAGCTGCCAGCCTACGCCACAGCCATAGCAACGTGGGATCCGAGCAGCAACTGCAACCTACACCACTGCTCACAGAGAGGCCAAGGATCAAACCCGCAACCTCATGGATGCTATTTGCGTTCGTTAACTGCTGAGCTGAGACAGGAACTCCATCCACACACTTACTTTTTATTGAGGATTTTGATTCACTCAAAGAGAGCTACAACCGGAAATGGTGGAAACAATCTATTTCATCTCCATTGAAGTTCAAAACTGTCTATTTTGTTAGCTAGTTTGTTAAACATTGGTGTTGAGTAGAATGGGATCAGTTGTTCCTGGGCCTGTTGGCATCCTTCATCTTGCAAGTGTGTCACTGATGTTAGTAGAGACCAGAAAATCAAGGACAGGTATGTATCACATTTCACCATTACTAGAAGAAAGACGAAAGTGTGCTGTGTAAAATAATGGATAAGCACCGAGAGACTTGAGGGAATGTAATAACAGCTTGTCTAACGCATGTGTTTGTGTGCCAGGTATTATTCTGTGCTTTACATAGATTCTCCCACTGAAGCCCCAGAACAGCCCAATGAGGTATAGGTATTGTTAATGCCATTTTACAGATGAAAAAACTAAGGCACAGAAAGATTAAATAACTTGCCCAAGAATATGGCTGGTAAGTAGTAGAGCTAGGATTGGAACCTAGGCACTTGCTTGATTCAAAGTATACATTCTTAACTACTGTGCTAAACTGTATTACAAAGACTATATGCAGTATATTCTACTACCCTCTAAAATACACTCTAGCATTTCCCCCCTGAAATTAGACTTATTTTCTCTAGGACTTGGATTTCAGATTCTCATTTTCACTGTCTCTCTGCAGCAAGAGAAATTAACTGTCTTAATTTTTTGCTTTATCACAAAGGATTTTTTTTCAGTGTTTTGTATAATAATAAAAGGATTTGCATATAATTAATTTTACAGTTAAAGCTTATGAAATGTCTGGTCAAAAGTCTTTTTTACTCTTGCGAGATAATTCTTTAACCAACATACATTGATCATTTATAGTGGATCCAGGCACTTAACTGGCACTGGGGAAAAGATGGAAAAGGCATCATTCCCAATATTCCAGAAGCACACTGTATGAATAAAGATATATTTAAAGAACAATGCAAAAGTCTGTACCTAATTCCGCTTTGAGAAAAGGAAGGCCTTTGTGTAAAACATTACATTTAATCTGAGTTGTTGATAGATGAAGAGTTTAACAAGTGCAGAAAAAAATCAGAATAGGGAGCTGTAGGCTAGACTAAGGCATATGCAAAAGTGCTGTTTGTTCAAGGAATAGTGATGTTAAACACAGCTGAGCTTAGGGTGTGAGGAGCAGAGTAAGGAGGTGTGAAACTAAACAAGGATGAGCCTGGTTGTAAGGAGCTTCCTAAAGAGGAAAGTAGCTCTAGTCAACGTTACCAAAACTGCAGAGATCAAATATCATGAAGATGAAAAGAGCTGTTGGGTTTGTACCTACGGTGATCTCTTGTGTATTTACTGAGAAAATCACCTATATAGCATGATGAGGGCAAAAATAATGCAGAAATAAGTTGATGTGAGTTTATGCAGATTTTAGTTGAGCATGTTTGGACTTAAGGAAGGAGATGGTTCTTGGGGTTTGTTTCATTCCTAATGACGGGAGGAGATTAGAGCATAATTTCTGAGGAAATGGAGAACTGAAGGTAGATGAGAAAAAGAAGAGTTAAACCTCTGAGAGAAGAAGTATGGACATCCTAAATCTGGGTGTGATGGGGAGCATTTTACTGATGCCAAACAAAGTGTGTATGTACTCATTGGCAAAACAGTATTTCCGAGTTCATTTTGGGAACAGAAAGGGTAAGCTTTGGCAAAAATTCTTTTCCAGTCTTAATAACTCCAAATAATCACATTGTTTGCTTGACTTGCTTCCACTGTGTGGCAAACACGTCTCTCTGTGAATCAGCCCCACATACTTGTACAATGCTTGCTGAATTATGAGAATACAGCAATGGACCACAGCTAATAGATAAAGCTGCTTGTTACGGAAAAGCCTACTGAAGTCTGCTGAAAAGCTATTGGACAGGAAGGAGGAACGGAAGAGTAATAATAGAGATTCTGCCCACCTGAAGGTCTCTGCTCAGGCAGGAAAACAGTCTAACTTCAACGTTTACGCGTGCTTAATTTTAGTGCTCCTGAGGCCTTGGAAAATAACAGGATTTATCATAATCACAGTGTTATGGAAAAGCAGTCGAAGCGTTTCCTGAGTGCCTTCCTCTGGGCTGCTTGAAAGGGTTCTCAGAGGCGATACTTCTGCGTCCACACTCTTGAGGTTTAAGGCCGGCCTAAAACCTACCTCCAAGGGTTTTCTCTGTTTATATGTGCATCCTTTTGCAAATGCTTAAGACTAAGGAAGGTAAATAGAAAATTTTCAAGGAATTTAATGATCTACTCAAGTATTTACCTATCTGTCTGTCTTTCTATACACACCGACTGGCTCAAGTCTATACCTGTTTTTGTGTTTGTACACAGAACTTTATTGAGGCAAATATTTAGTAAATTCTGAAGTCAGGAGATCCTGTAGCCAAGAGGTTTTTAGGCCGGCCATAAACCTTCGACCCACTGAACCTGGGCCGCCGGCTTCCGCTGCAGCGGGCGCCGGGAAGGTGGGGACCGGCTCCGGAAGCCGCCCGCCCCGCCAGGCCTGTGCGTCCGGTTGCCCGGGAGACGCCGCAGCTGTGGTTGCCTTCACAGAGCCGCCAGCGCCGGGAGTCGGGGCTGCAGGGCTGCCGAAGGCTGCTTCCCAGTGGCCCTGTCCGCGCCGTAAGTGCGGGGCGGGCGCGGGCCGGTTGAAGGGGGGTTTGCGCCAGGAGTGGTGGAGAGAGAACTGGAGGCTCCCAGTTTAGGGAAAGTTCCCCGAGAGAACGGGAGGGGGGCAGGCTTCCCCTCCGGCGACCTCGGAGGGCCTAGCCGTGTCGGGCCGAGGGGCTACAGGTGATGTGTGGCTCCCTCTGGCTGCACGACCCACTGGGTGCGGCCTTTGTTTACTGGAGGGAGGTGCGGACCTGGGGAACAGAGCGGCTGCGCTTTGGGAGACCCCTCTGTGGCCCAGAAGCTGGTCTGTCATTATAAATGTCGACTAGTTTAGAGGCTTGGAAATCATGTGGGTTATACTGGACGTCCGGATGTGTTATGTGTACACATGAAATGTAAGGTTTTGAAACAGAGTTACTTTCTTGAGTTATGTAAATGATACGGTCTTCTGGTTTTCTGGGGATGCTTTAAGTTGTTCAGTTGTACTACCACCAAGACAAGTTTATAAACAGGGTGTGTACTTTTGAAGTTCTGCAGTGTAGTGTTACGTTTATAAGACAGGTGCAGAATGATTTTACAGCCCATTTTCCTGGTCCTTTTTGTTAAATAAAATACATGTTTGATTGCATGGGAAATAATCATAACAACATAGCAGACTGAGTTTTAGCCTGTAGAATCCGTAACTGGCCTAGCCTGGTCTTGGAAAGGTCTGCTTTATCCCCTCATTCCTACTGCCATCATTTACAGGAATTTCCTATAAACTTAGATTAGTTTCCCCATTTCCTCTCCCTTTCTTGATTTTGCTTTCCTTCTCTCAGTGTATTCTTTAAAAGCTGGCTTGAGCCCTCATAACCTTTGTGATACAGACAGGAAAATAATCTACCTCCAAGGGTTTTCTCTGTTTATATGTGCATCCTTTTGCAAATGCTTAAGACTAAGGAAGGTAAATAGAAAATTTTCAAGGAATTTAATAATCCACTCAAGTATTTACCTATCTGTCTGTCTTTCTATACACACCGACTGGCTCAAGTCTATACCTGTTTTTGTGTTTGTACACAGAACTTTATTGAGTCAAATATTTAGTAAATTCTGAAGTCAGGAGATCCTGTAGCCAAGAGGTACTTAGATTCAAATTGAAGATCATTAATGACTATGAAAAGTATTTTCAACCAATTGATTTTATTGCCTGCCAATAGCTATCTCACTGTTTAATCTCCATTTCCTACCCAGGTACTATATTAATAGCCAAAATGTAATTATTGCCTTTGCTTAAAAGAGAAAGTCATTTTAGATATTTAGTGGAACAGTCAAAGAATAAAATTGTGATAGGACTTCGACAGGTTGAGCACCTACTATGTGCCAGACAGTGGATAACCAAAGCAAGTCAGGTGTAAAATAATGTCTAAAAAAGGAGTGGGGGAAAACTGTTAACTCTGTATGTGTGAAGAGAAAGAGCTTCCCTTTGGGGATTGGGGAAGGCTAAGCAAAAAAGACATTTGAGTTAAACTGCAAAAGATGAAGAGGATTTGGAGGTCAAAGCTTCCAAGCAGCAGTCAGTATGACCCAGAGACTTAGAGACTTGAAAGTGTTTGGGGAAGAATCTGAGAAGCACTGTGGGCAAGGTACATTGGGACCAGGGTGGAAAAGACTGCAAATATCATATTATAGTTTGAACTGTATTCTGTGGCAGTAGAGGCCATAGACATTTTTGAGGAAGACCAATATCTGATTATACTGATGTTTCAGAAAGATGTTTTTGTTGTAATTGTGAAACAGATATGCAGGGGAAAAGTGAGTTAAGACACGTAAGTCCCACTGTATATAGGTTTTTAGAATGTCTCTGTTTTGGAGTTCCCGTCGTGGCTCAGTGGAAACGAATCCAACTAGGATCCACAAGGGTGCAGGTTTGATCCCTGGCCTCGCTCAGTGAGTTAAGGATCTGGCGTTGCCATGAGCTGTCGCAGATACAGCTTGGATCTGGTGAATCTGGCATTGCTGTGGCTGGGGTGTAGGTAGGCAGCTGTAGCTCCTATTAGACCCCTAGCCTGGGAACCTCCATATGCCGCAGGTGCGGCCCTAAAAAGACAAAAATAAATAAAATAAAATGGCTCTGTTTTGATATAATAATTTCGAACCTGCAAGAATAGTACAATGAAGTCTTGTACATTCATTGTTTACGTTTTAATCCCTTTATCATTCCTTTTCCATCTCTCTTTGTGTGTATATGTCTATATGCCTATTAATTTTTCTGTACCTTTTGAGAGTAAGTTGCAGACATCATGTCCTTTTACCCTTAAATAGTTCAGTATATATTTCCTAAAAACTGGGACATTTTCTTACATAACCTCAGTAAAGATTACCAAAATCAGAAAATCTGCTATCTTATCCACAGTCAGTATTTAGGTTGTACCAGTTATCTCAGTATGAGTCTTTGTAGTTATTTTCTCCCCATTTCGAAATCCAATTCAGGATCACACATTACATTGTGTTTTCACATCTCTTCAGTCTCCTTTAGTCTGGAACAGTACTTTGACCTTTGTCTTTCATGACATTGATATTTTTAAAAAACACAGGCCAGTTATTTGTAGAATGGTCCTCAGTTTGGCTTTGCCTGCTGTTTCCTCATAGTTATATTCAGGTTTTGCATTTTGGCAAAAATATAACAGAAGAAATGCTGTGTCCTTCTCAATGGCACATTTGCGTTTTCTAGAAATTTCATGTAAATGGAATCATACAATGTGTTTGTGTGTGTGTGTCTAGCTTTTCTCACATAGCAGTATATTTTTCTTTTTAATGTTTATCACATTATAGCGTGTATCATTACTTTGTTCCTTTCTGTTGCTGAGTAGTTTTTCATTGCATGGAATTTATCAGTTGATAAATTTTTTCAGTTTGGGGCTCTTATGAATAATGATACTATAAATATTTGCATACATGTCTTTGTGCAAAAGTATTTTTTATTTTTCCTAGGTAGATACTGAACAGTAGAATTGCTGTTTATATTTAACTTTCAGGTTAAATTTACATTTAACTTTTAAGACATTGCCAGATTGTTTTGCAGTGAGACTGGGCCATTTTACATTCCCATCATTAATGTGTAAGTGTTGCAGTTTCTACAAATCCTTATCAATACCTGATATTATCAGTCTTGTGGGTTTTAGCCATTCTAATAGGTGTGTAGTGGTTTCTTTTTATGATTTTAATTTACATTTCCGTAATGGCTGATAGCATCCTTTCATGTACTTACTAGACATCTGTGTATCTTCTTTGTTATTTGTCTGTTCAAATCTTTTGTCTAGATTAAAATTGGATTGTTTGACTTCCTGCTGCGTTGTATGAGTACTTTTTGTATTCTGGATACAAATCTTATATAAGATATATGATTTGCTAATATTTTTCTTCAGTCTATGCCTTACCTTCATTTTCTTAATTGATCGATTTTTCTTTGGAAAGCAAAAGATTTTAATTTTGGTTAATTTTACTTTATCAACTTTTAATTTTATGGATCATGTTTTTTATACCATATCTTAGATATCTTTGCCTGATGAGGTTACAAAGACTTTTTTCCTGTTTTTTTCTAGAAGTTTTATAGTTTTAGCTCTTACTTTTTAGTCTGTGATCCATTTTGAGTTAATTTTGATATATTGTGAGAGGTAGCTATCTCAGTGTTTATGGTTTTGGTTTTTTTGCATATCCCAATTGTCCTTGCATTGTTTGATGAAAAAAATATTCTTTCATCATTGACTTGCCTTGGCATCTTTGTCAAAATCAACTGATCATTAATCCAAGGGTTTAATTCTTGACTCTTTTGTTCCATTGATATATATGTCTATCCTTAAGCCAATACCATACTCTCTTCACTTACCATAACTTTACAGTAAAATTAGAAGTAAGGTAATATAAGTCTTCCAAGTTTTTTATTTTATTTTTTGCTTCTTAGGGTCGTACCGCAGCATATGGAGGTTCCCAGTCTAGGGGTCAAATGAGCACTACAGCTGCCAGCCTACTCCACAGCCACAGCAACACGGGATCCAAGCCGCATCTGCAACCTACACCACAGCTCACAGCAATGCCAGATCTTTAACCCACTGAGCGAGGCCAGGGATCGAACCCATAACCCCGTGGTTCCTAGTCAGATTCGTTTCTGCTGCACCACAGTGGGAACTCCTTCCAAGTTCATTCTTATTCCAAGTTGTTTTGGCTCTTTTGGGTCCTGCGTATTTCCACATAAATCTTAGGTTCATCTTGTCAATTTATACCCCTCAAGAAAGGTTATTTTTGTATAGGGGTTCAGTTTAATCTATATTTGAACATATATGGAGAACTGACATCTTATTGAGTGTTCCCATCCATGACCATGTCCTTTTGTTTAAATCTAATTCAGTTTCTCTCAGAAAAATAGTTTTTTTGGAATTTTTTGGGCCATGCTCACAGCATGTGGAAGTTTCCATGCCAGAAATCAAACCTGAGCCACAGCAGTGACCCACACCACAGTAGTGACAAACAGCAGATCCTTAACCACTAGGTCACCAGGGAACTCAAGTTTCCCTAAGAAATGCTTTAATTTTCAGTAGATAAGTCTTGCTCTTCACTCATTAAATTTAGTCCTAAATATTGTACTCTTTTGATATTATTGTGAGTGGAATTTTTTTAAATTTCATTTTCAAATTGTTTGCTGCCAGTACATAAAAATACAGTTTTTTACTGTGTGTTAATCTTATATTCTGCTACATTGTAAATTTGTCCATTAGTTATAGCGGTTTTTTTGCAGATTCATTAGAATTTTCTACATACAGTAGCATGCCATTTCCAGATAATGGCAGTTTTTTCTTTCCATTTCCAATCTATATACTTTTAATTTCTTTTACTCTATTTTTTGCACTGGTGAGAACTTTCAAAACAATGTTAAACAGAAGTGGTGAAAGCAAATATCTTTTTCTCAGTCTTCAGAGGAAAATGTTCGGTCTTTCACCATTGAGCATAGTGCTAACTGTAGGTTTTTCTCAGATGCCCTCTAGGAAGTTCCTTTCTATTACAGTTTGTTGAGATTTTTATCATGAAAGAGTGTTGGATTTTCTCAAATACTTTTTAAATATCTACTGAGATGATCATGTCCTTTGTCTTTTATTCTATTAATACAGTGTTCTGCATGATTGATTTTCAGATATTAAACTAACCTCACGTTCCAGAGATAAATATCTCATAGTCATGGAATATATCCATTTCATGTATTTCTGCTAATTATTTTGTTGAGGGTTCTTGTGTCTATATTTATGAGAATAATGATTTATAGTTTCCTTGTGATTTCTTTGTCTGACTTTGTATCAGAGTAATACTGGCCTTACAGACTGAGTTGGGAAATGTTTCCTCCTCTTCTGTTTTTTTGAACAGTTTGTGAAGGATTGGTATTCTTTGAATGTTTGGTAGAATTCAGCTATAAAGCCTTTTTGGGCTTTCCTTTGTGGATAGATTTTTAATTACCATTTCAGTTTCGTTATTTTTTATGAGTGTAATCAGATTTTCTATTTTTCCTTGAGTCAGTTTGGTATTTTCTCTTTTTAGACACTTATTCAACTAAGTTGTCTAATTTGGTTACATAAAGTTGTTCATACTGTTCTCTTTTAACTTTTTAACTTTTTCTGTAGGATAGTCCTGATTTCGGTATTTCTTTCTCTTTTCTTAGCTGAGATAAAAGTTCATCGATTGTGTTGATCTTTTTAAATAACCAGTTCTTTGTTTTATTGATTTTTTGCTATTGTTTGTCTTATGAAGAATCAGTCAGTGAACATATTGCTATTCCATTGTTTGTGAACGATTCTCTCTCACAGTCTTTAAGATGTTGTCTTTATCTTTGGTTTTCAGCAGTTTGACTATGAAGTATCTAGGAATGGGTCTCTTTGTGTTTACCCCATTTGGGGTTTTATTAAGCTTCTTGAATCTGTACACTAATGTTTCCCATTAAATTTAGAAAGTTTTTGGCCATCATTTCTTCAAATACTTGTTTTTGCCCTTTTTTCTCACTCCTCTCTTTGTGAGAATCTCATTACATATACGTTGGTACTATTGATTTTCTCCCACTGGTCTCTGAGGCTCAGTTCATCTTCAGTCTTATCTTTCATACTGGTCATTTTCTATTTTTAAAATTTTTTTTGTGAAAGTATAATTGAATTACAATGTTGTGCCAATTTCTGCTGTACAGCAAACTGACCCAGTTATATATATAGATATACATTCTTTTCCATCATGGTCTGTCCCAGGAGATTGGATATTTCCCTATGCTACACAGTAGGACCGTGTTGTTTATCCTTTCTAATTTTCAAAAAATAATTTTTAAAGCATAGTTAATTTACAGTGTTGTGCCAATTTCTCCTTTACAGCAAAGTAACTCAGTTATATATATACATATATATATATATATATATGTATGTATATACACACACATATACATTTTAAAATACTTTCTTGATCTCACTGACTCTATCATCTGGAATCTCTTTTTTTTTTTTCTTTTCCGCTTTTTAGGGCCGCACCCACACCCTATGGAAGTTCCCAGGCTAATCAAATCAGAGCTACAGCTGCCAGCCTATGCCACAGCCACAGCAACATGGGATCCAAGGCGCATCTGTGACCTACACTACACTTCACAGCAATGCCAGATCCCCAACCCACTGAGCAAGGCCAGGGATCAAACCCACGTCCTAATGGATACTAGTCAGATTCGTTTCCCCTGTGCCACAATGGAAACTCCCTACTTATAATTTTCTTAATTGAAAACTGAACATTTTGGATATTATCCAGAAATTCTGGATTCCAATTTTTTCCCCTGAGAATTTTTTTTTAATGTGTTAGGTTTTGTTTTTTACAATCTGCCTGTATTCCAGAATCTATCTTCTCCTAAATGTATGGCTACTAGTGTCTCTGTTCAGTTTTTTATTTTTTTAGCCTGACTTTCTAAAGGTCACAACTCTGCATAGCTTAGTGGTCACCAATAAGGTGGGCAATGATGGTGCTCAAACACCTGTAGCCATAAGTCTTTCACCCTCCTCTAGTGGGTCCGTGCTAGTGAGTGCATTCAAAATTCAGTCATTCCTCAAACCTGCCCAGCTTTAACTTTTCTCAAGACTGTCTCAGGTTTTCCCCTTGTATGTCCATAGTTTTCCAGTTAGCTGGATGTGTGGAAAGCTAATGTAGCCCTTCCATGGTTCTTTCATTTTTAGGATTTTCCCGTAAAGTTCTGGCTAGTCTACACCTTACCCCAACTGGAACCATATTTTCAGGCTTGAAAAACTGGTTTCTTTCCCATTTGTTTCTATTGAATTTGTAAGAATTTTACTGACATTGTTATCACAAGTTTTCAGCCTCTAATCCATGATATGTATCAAACATATCTCCCTGGGAGTAAGACTGCTGGCTTGTGGCCAGTCCACGTTGATAATACGCTCACACCCATTTAGCTAGGGTCCCTGAGTCGAGGATGGATGGCAGCAGCCTCCTGCAAGAGGCCACAGACTCCCACTGTTCTTTTGTTGTTGTGTAAATACCATTGGATTTTATTGTTTTCTTGATGTTTTTTTATTAAAGTACAGTTGATTTACAATGTTCCTTCAGTTTCTGCCGTACAACAAAGTGACCCAGCCACCCACACACTCATAATTTGTTTTTCATTTTCCAACATGTTCTAACCGAAGAGACCAGACACAGTTCCCTATCCCGTACAGCAGGACTCCATCACTGATCTGTTCTAAATGTAACAGTCTGCATCTATCTGCTCCAAACTCCTCGTTTGTCCCCCCTCTCCCCGCTCCCTCTGGCAAACACAAGTCTGCCCTCCCTCTCCATGACCTGTTTCTGTTTTGTAGATAGATCATTTTTGCCATATTTTAGGCTCCACATGTAAGTGATATCATATGGTGTTTGTCTTTCTCTTTACTTACTTCACTTAGTATGAGAATCTCTAGTTCCATCCTGTTGCTGCAAGTGGCATTATTTTGTCCTTTTTATGGCTGAATAGTACTCCATTGTATATATGTACCACATCTTAATTCATTCATCTGTCAATAGACATTTAGGTTGTTCCATGTCTTGGCTATTGTGAATAATGCTGCCGTGAACATAGGGTGCATGTATCTTTTTGAATGAAAGTTTTATATGGATATACGCCCAGAAGTAGGATTGCTGGATCATGTGGTAGTTCTATATTTGGTTTTCTGAGGTACCTCCATACTGTTTTCCATAGTGTTTGTACCAATGTACATTCCCACCAACAGTGACGGAAGGTTCCCTTTTCTCCACACCTTCTCCAGCATTTGTTGTTTGTTGACTTACCAGTGACGTTCATTCTGACTGGTGTGAGGTGGTGCCTCACTGTAGTTTTGATGTGCATTTCTCTAATAATTAGTGATGCTGAGCATTTTTTCACGTGCCTGCTGGCCATCTGTATGTCTTCTTTGGAGAAATGTCTGTTTAGGTCTTCTGCCCTCCCACTGTTCTTAAATGGAGTTCTGGCAGCTTATCATAAATAAATATTTCTCCGCTTGGTTTTTGATTTTGTTTGATTTCCAGATCCTTAAAATTGTTGTTTTTATTTGGATAATTTTGCTTAGTCTTATACTTGTGTTTTAGGAAGAGGATTTGCCAATCTCTTTACACCATCACAGTCAAAGTCTGACCCCTTGTGCTTTTTTGTGGGATTTTTTTTTAAATAACTATTTCCTATACTGAAACCAATCTTAAGTTTTCAATCCCTAATTGGACAAATTTTGGTAAATCTATTTTTCTAGGAAATTATTTATTTCTTCAAGGTTTTTAAAATCATTTGCATAGATGCCTGCAAAGCATTCTCAAGAATTTTTTAAAAAACTCTTCTAGGAGTTCCTGTCATGGTGCAGCGGAAACAAATCTGACTAGGAACCATGTGGTTGTGGGTTCGATCCCTGGCCTTGCTCAGTGGGTTAAGGATCCGGCATTGCCCTGAGCTGTGGTGTAGGTCACAGACAGGGCTCAGATCCCATGTTGCTGTGTCTGTGGCATAGGCTGGCAGTTGCAGCTCTGATTCAACCCCTAGCCTGGGAACCTCCATATGCCGCAGGTGTGGCCCTAAAAAGCAAAAAACAATAAAAAAATTAAAAGAAAAAACTCTTCTGTTTTGATGGTTATTCCTTCTTGTAGTTACTTATTTTGCATATTGTTGTTTCTCCTCTTCCTTAACTAGTTAATGATTTGTCAGTTTAAGTTTTTCAAGGAATCAGGATTTGGGTTTATTAATTAGATCTACTGTTTTTTGTATTCTCTACTTTATTAATTTCTTTTTCAACTTTATTGTTTCCTTTCTTGTGTTTGCTTGCTTTTTTCTTTTAAGGGATGCACCTGTGGCATATGGAAATTCCCAGGCTAGGGATCAAACCAGAGCTGCAACTGCTGGCCTACACCACAGCCACAGCTACACCAGATCTAAGCCATATCTGCGACTACATCACAGCTCACAGCAACGGTGGATCCTTAACCCACTGAGCAAGGTCAGGGATCGAATCTGTATCATCATGGTACTAGTCAGGTTTGTTACGAATGAGCCACAGCAGAAATTCCAATAATACCTATTTTAAAATACAGTATAATAGAGTTTTCAGAATATAGCCTGTGTTGGACTTTCCATGTGTTACTGGAGTGTGTCTGCCTAAGTTTTCTTCTTTTGTAAGAGAGAGAACAGAACTTACAACAATGGCGAAGAAAGAGCATATATAAAATAGTAGTAATCCTTTACCTCTTTTCCCAGTTGTCTGTTTTTGTGGTTGCAGGCAAGAGTAGATTATTTCTTTTTCCACTGAGATAATCTGTAGATGGAAAAGACAGTAATAGCGGAGTAAAAAAAAAGGATACTCGTGTGAAACATGAGGATTTTTTTAAAGCCGTCAGCTCTTTCACTTGACATTTCATTAATACTAAGGCTTGGATAAAGTGATTCTTCAAATATGCATTCTTTGGAATTCACTGAAAGGCAGGAGACTGTCGTGATTCAAATTGTGATCTCTGGAACCCAGCTTCCTAGGTTCTCATTCCGTGCTAGCTTCACTGTGCCTATTTTCTCATCTGTATAATTGAGAAAAACAACACCTACTTCGGATTTCCCATCGTGGCTCAGCAGTAACGAACCCAACTAGTATCCACGAGGATGTGGGTTTGATCCCTGGCCTCGCTCAGTGGGTTAAAGATCTGGCGTTGCCGTGAGCTGTTATGTAGATTGCAGATGTGGCTGGGATCCTGCATTGCTATGACTGTGGTGTAGGCTGTCAGCTGTAGCTCCAGTTTGACCCCCAGCCTGGGAATTTACATATGCTGAGGGTGAGGCCCTAAAAAGACAAAAAGAAAAAAAAAACCTACTTTGTAAAATATTTGTGCAGATTATATGTAATTTGCATAGAACAATGGTATTTAGTTGCTGTTATTACTACTAGATTATATTAGCAAGATTCTGCTGGAAAAAAGTGGCATGGGATTTTTGAGACTATTTAGAATTTGTGTTTTCCTGGGGCTTTTTGTTTTTTTTTGCCTTTTTTTTTCTTTTGGCCGCACCTGCAGAATGTGGAAGTTCCCAGCCACTGCGATGACAACCCCGGATCCTTAACTCACTGCACCACAAGGAAACTCAATAGAATTTGTGTTTTTGGGTTTTTTTTTTTTTCCTTTTCAGCCATACCTGTAGCATATGGAAGTTCCCGGGGATCAAATCTGAGTCTCAGCTGAGACCTGTGCCACAGCTATAGCAACACATCCTTAACCCATTGCACCCAGCCAGGGATCCAACCCACACCTTAGCAGCCACCCAAGCTGCTGCAGAGACAATGCCAGATCCTTAACGAACTCCAAGAATTTACATATTTTTAATGGCTAGACAGATCTATTTAATTATGATGGCCTTATTTTTTATTTAACATGTAAACCAGTTACCACAAAATTTATGAATACGTGATGCAAGACAGAAAAATCAAACCCAGTATTTCCATAGAATTCACTGTGAACATGAAGGCATTCGTGAAGAATTAGAAAAATGTGCCCTTTTTGTGCTTTATTATTATTTTCTTTAGGATCTAAGATTTTAAGGATTTGTTCCTTCATACATGTAAAACTTAAGGGCAGTAAATTATGCTCTAAAAAAATTTTTGTTATTTTTAAGTGGCAGCTTTGTTCAGCTGTCCTCTGTCTTCTCTCCACCAGGTGGCAGTAGAACACTTTGTTTGTACCATGTCCTGTTCATGCTTCCTAATCTCTGCAATATTGACTTGGGTTAGGACGGAAAAGATAAACACCATACACTAGACCGTGCAATGCCCCTTCAGCTGTGTTTTACAACATCATATTTTAATCATTTTCTTGAGGATAATGTCAACAATAGATAGGATAATCTTCCTTCACATAAATTCTTTTAGCTCAACTGAAGTAAACACAAACCCATTATGAGAAACAATATGTGAGATCTTTGCAGTAGCTAAATGACTGCATAGGACTGAACTAAATTAGCAGACTAACATGCAGATATTTTTAAGTGTATTTAAAATTAATTGATGGAAATAAACTTTTGGGGTCCTAGGCAAATTGGTCTTCCTTAGTTAGCAAACTGTGAGAGCACTGTCCTTGGTAACGTTATTAAGCTGAGTCATCTTATTTTCCAGGTGCGACACTGTACTGCAAGTCAGTCAATACAGTAATTTAAGTCACTTCAACTCAAATGGAAAAGTATGAAAAATTAGCTAAGATTGGAGAAGGATCTTATGGGGTTGTATTCAAATGCAGAAACAAAACCACCGGACAAGTGGTAGCTATTAAAAAATTCGTGGAATCCGAAGATGACCCTGTGGTTAAGAAAATAGCTCTCAGAGAAATACGCATGTTGAAGGTAGGTTAACTTCCTGTGTACATCCGTAATAACAGGTATGCCAACATTAGGAAGAATTTTAAAGTGATGTCTTTTTTCTTTGGACTTAAGTTTCTTTGTATCAGCAACTATGTAAATCGATCATCACTTTGGACTTTGGCCGCTCTGATATGTAACTGGTATTATGAGTATAGATTTTGTGTCCTAAGTCCCCTCATTCTAGTGTTTACCCTCCCCTTCAGCCTGGCCGGTCCCCCACCCCACCCCTACAACCCTACCCCCACCCAAATCCTTCTCCCCACAAACCAGCAACTGAAAGAGCATTTCCTGGCACAGAGGAGACCACAAGACCATGCCAGGGCCCCTGCAGACATCCCTGTGGATTAGTCTCTGCCTGCGCTCCGCTGGTTCTTGGACATATTGAACATCGCTGCCAGCTATGTGTACACATTTTGCACGAAGGTTTTGTTTTCACCCTGATAGGATTTGATATCTGAGATTCATAAACTCTCAACGTAAATTTTTTCTTACCCTAAAAAAACTGACAGTTTTAGAGCCATAAAAGCTTAAAGATGCGTCTCACCCAGCACGCCTTGTTTTGTTTTGTTGGAGAGGGCAGTGCTTCTCAAAAGTTAGCGCACATTGGAACCCCCTGGGGACCTCGCTGACCTGCAGACTGAGCCGCAGAGGTCTGGAGTCAGCCTGAGAGTCTGCATCTCAAATAAGCTCCCCGCTGGCACAGAAGCTGACAAAGCTGTGATTGCCTCAAGAACACAAAGCCGACCTTTACTTTTAACATGTGTCATATGTTTTTAGGAAAACCCCAGAAATCTAGTTTTTAAAGGGAGATAATAATTATCACATTACCCGTCCTTCTCAGGTATTATTTGTAGTAGTTTTCCTCAACTAGAAGGTTTTAACGTTTTGTTTAAAATGTGATTTGATATACACGGAGTTTTCCAGAGCACATCCTTCATGACTTTTTAAAAAGTTCCCGGTTATCTCATAGCCAGCAGAGGGCACCGGCCAGACAGCCAGCTCATCACAGAACTGAGCTCCAGGGTGTGTCTAAACCCCCACAATGGGTTGCTTTGTAATAGCAGATGCTTTTTTTTTTTTTTGTACAGCAGAAATTATCACAACGTTTTAAATCAACCATAATTAGATAAAAATTTTTTAAAATAAAATAAAATGGAATCATATATGTATAACTGATCGTTTTGCTGTACAGCAGAAATTGACACAACACTGTCAAGCAACTATACTTCAATAAAATTTAAAATAAGAGGAAGATGCTTTTTATCCAGCCTCTGCCACCAAGTCTTCAAGTAAAGTTAATGCTCGGGTAGCACCTCCCAGGTTTCGAGTGCCCAACTTGAGAGTGCACTTTATTTTATTTTATTTTTTTCTTTTTAGGGCTGCACCCACAGCATCTGGAGATTCCCAGGCTAGGGGCTGAATCAGAGCTGTAGCTCCAGGCTGCACCACAGCCACAGCAACGCAAGTTCCAAGCTGCATCTGCAACCCATACCACAGCTCACGGTAACGCCGAATCCTTAACCCACTGAGGGAGGCCAGGGATCGAACCCACAACTTCATGGTTCCTAGTCAGATTCATTTCCACTGTGCTACAATGGGAACTCCTTGAGGGTGCATTTTAAAAAGGAGCCAGATTCCAACTCACTCTGGTCTCCAGTGATGGCTCTCAGAATGTCCCTCTTTCCTGACTTCGGTATGTTTCACCCACATGAGCCCCAAACAGATCTATCTCTTCCATGATAAATCTACCTTGCCTTCCTACATACTCCTGTTATTTAAATTTGCTTTGATTTTCCCCCTCCTTACTACCTGTTTTACTTTAGACAAGTCACTGTTTTCCTGGGCTAAGTTAATTTTGTTTGCAAAGAAGGTATAAATTGCCAAGCTACTCAAAGATAGGAGATTTGACTGGGTAAAACCTTGCCATCACGCTCCTGGCTTGCAGCGTCCGGGAACCCCCGACTCTCCTAGTAGAGGCTGTTTTGTTCCTGTTCTGCAGTTCTCGCCTCAGCATGAAGCAGCTGGGTTCCCTGTGTGACTTGTTCCCTCTGCTGTTGGCCTTTCTGCATTTTTAGGCAGTGGAGTATATAGAAAACAAATTGATTGCGTGCTCTGGGCATATCGTTAATGTCCAATGGATTCCTTTTTCCCACTGTATTGAGCAGCAGGCCCATAATCACAGGGGATTTTGTTGCTGTTGTTGTTAAGCCATGCTTACAGTTAATGAGGAGAGGATACTGTATAAGTCCCCATACTCAAGACTCTCTCCTGGGCCCGAAAAATATTTGACTTCTACTATATACAGAATATTGTGTTCTTCTCTCTCTCTCTTTTCATTATCAGGCCGCACCTGCAGCATATGGAAGTTCCCAGGCTAGGGTTCGAATCAGAGCTGCAGCTGCTGGCCTACAGCACAGCCACAGCAATGCTGGATCTGAGCTGCATCTTCAACGGACACCGCAGCTTGCAGCCATGCTAGAACCTTAACCCACTAAGAAAGGCCAGGGATCAGTCCCACATCCTCACAGAGACTATGTCAGGCCCTTAACCTGCTGAGCCACAATGGGAACTCTTCATTCTCTCATTCTCTGTATGTCTTTCTGAGTAAATGATACACAGGGGTTGGAAAGTTGATCTCTCTACTATACTGGGAAAACAACAGGAAGATTATAAGGAGGAATGATCGGATGTCCTGGTTTACAGCTTTTATCCCAGTGTTCAGAATGGTTAGCATCTCTTTTTGTCTGGTTAGCATCTTCTTTCAAAAGTGTACAGTTTTGGGGGGTTCCCTGGTGGCTCAACAGGTTAAGGATCCAGCATTGTCACTGCTGTGATTCGGGTTACTACTGTGGAACAGGTTCGATCCCTGGCCCTGGAACTTCTGCATGCTGCGGGCACAGCCAAAAAAAAAGGTGTACTAGTTTGTGTGTGAAATTGTGCTGGCACCTTAGCTGTAGGCAGGGTAGCCACATATGCTGATTTGTCTGAGACAGTCCTGGTTTATACTAATCACCCTGCTTGAATTATAAATTATGTAGTTACTTCAGTGGTGGATAACTAAATCAGGGTTTTTCCTTTGGTTTACAATACTAAACATAGGCTGCCTTGAGAAATACTTCAGTTTGGGAATCAAATTTAACACATAAAGCACATAAGCATAAGAGAGAACAAGAGAACCAAAGAACAGAGCTGAAAATATGATGAATAAGTTTAAAACACTGACTAAATGTAGCGACTCTTAGAATATGCAGTTTAATCAGATTTGAAGGTTGAGATCTTGTGCCTCAGAGAGCCAACACTAAAATCCAGACGGGGCTTAAGTCCAGCTGACATTGCATTAAATCCATAGCAATATGTAAGCTAAGTGAGTATTGATGATTATTATAGTCTTTTACTCAATAACTCCATTACCATTCTATATTCAGCTCATTTTATGACTTGTATATTTAGAATTTCCACTACATGCACAAAGTATTTTTGATTTTAGTGCTTATGTCTTAAGCTCTACTTTATTTGCTATCTCCAGAGAGATTCAAGCAGCTTAGTTACCCTTTATTATGGGGTATGTTAGATACATTCTTAAATTTCTTCCAACTTTAAGGTTCTATGAGTCTTACTAACCATAAGACTCTTGTAACCATAACAAAATTCTCTGCAAGAGATGCAGGGAGAATGATGAGCGAGAACTTCTACTGTTAAAATTGTAAGGTGTCTGGGAGAAACTATTATGAGAAACAAATCACTGAACTTTGTATTTCAATTCCTTTACAGCAATTAAAACACCCAAATCTTGTGAACCTCATTGAGGTGTTCAGAAGAAAAAGGAAAATGCATTTAGTTTTCGAATACTGTGATCATACACTTTTAAATGAGCTGGAAAGAAACCCAAATGGGTAAGTAATCTAAAAAGTGAAGTCCTGTATGGCCAGTTCTTAGATTCGTTATGTGTGGGATAAACTGTGGCAAATTTCAAATCTGAGCCCCTTCCTACTCAGATGCATCTACGGGCTCCCCTCTCCAATCTCAGTCAGGATGGGCTGAAAGGACAGATGAATATTAACCTAGAGCAGAAATAATATATAGTATTTAATAGACAAATCGACTGCAAATATAAATCACAATGTATTTCAAGACTAAGTCATATGTTGGATTGTCTGGATTCAAGGAATGAACCACAGTTCAATATTAGGAAATGTGTTCATAGAATTCACTAATTGGTTAAAGGAGAAAAATACATGTGGTTGATAAAAAAATTTTTTTTTTCTTTTTAGGGCTACACCCAAGCATATGGAAGTTCCTGGCCAGCAGTCAGATCGGAGTTGTAGCTGCTGGTCTATGCCACAGCTACAGTAACCCGGAATCTGAGTCGCATCTGCGACCTACACCACAGCTCACGGCAATGCCGGATCCCTAACCCACTGAGGGAGGCCAGGGATCGAACCCACTTCCTCATGGATACTAGTCAGGTTCATTACCACTGAGCCACAACGGGAACTCCTGGTTGATAAAATTTGAAAAGGCGGTTGATAAATTTAATATCTTTTCCTGATTGTTTAGAAAAAAAAGCTTTACCAAACTAGGATTAAAATACTTTTTACACACACACACACCACTTCTCCAGATCAACAGCTAATTTTTTTATATTCAGTGATAAAAAACTGAAGAGACCATCATTAAAGTGAGAAACAACCCAAGGATGTTAGTTGTCACCACTGTCACGTTGTTCTGAGAGCTCCAGCCAATGTAATGTACTAGGAAAAACAAATAGGTTATATAACATTGGGAAACAAGATAAAATTGCCATTATTTTCATGATATTATTGTTTAACAAAATCTGGCATAACTGTCTAAGAATTATTAAAAGTAAGGGAATTCAGTAGAGTGACTACAGCATTCCAGATTCCACACACAAAAATTAATATCTTTTTTATCAGTCAGCACTTTAGAAAATCTGGTGGAGAAGGATCCTATTCAAATATTAACAACAAAAAAGTTTAGGAATAATGATAAAAAGAATTGTTCAGGAGTTCCCATTGTGGCTCAGTGGGTTAAGAACCCAACATAGTCTCCATTAGGATGCAGGTTTGATCCCTGGCCTTGCTCAGTGGGTTAAGGATCCAGCATTGCCATGAGCTGCGGCATAGGTCACAGATGTAGCTCAGATCTGGTGTTTCCAGTGTTGCCGTGGCTGTGGCGAGGCCTTAGCTGCAGATTAGACCCCCAAGCCCGGGAACTTCCATATGTTGCGGGTGCGGCCATTAAAAAAAAAAAGAGAAGAAAGAAAAAGAAAAAAGAAATTGTTCAGACTCTGCCTAGAGACAGTTATAAAACTTAACTGAGGTACATGAAGCGTTTTATTTACATGAATATATATATATATATATATATATATATATATATATATATTCGTAGGTGGAAATATTCATTATTATAAGGATTCTGCCTCCTTGATTTATTTATTTATTACACAAAAATCTAATCAGAATGCCAATGGGATGGTTTTTAACTTGAAAAAGACTAAAGCAAGAAATTCTTTGAAAAGACGAAAGGGAACTTCAACTGACAAATTAGTTTTAGATCCCCTTTTACAAAAAGTACCATAAATAAAACTAAAAAAGAAATGGTAAATTGGGTAAGTTATTTGCCAGATGAAGAATCAACATAATTTTGCATCTATATAAACAGAGTTTGCAAATCAGATTTCTAGAAAGATTAATACCCAGTTAGAATATATATTCATTTGAAAAAAATTTAGTGAATATACTGAAATTTAATGCTGTTCCAGGATAGGGGTTAACTATACAGTAGTGAACACATACAAAAAAACTACCTAACGTGAAAAAGCAAATCCTGAAAAGAGGGGAGGGGGCACCCGTCATGGCTCAGCAGGTTACAAACCTGACTAGTGTCCATGAGGACGTGTGTTCGACCCCTGGCCTCACTCAATGGTTGATACTTTGACTAAGAAATTCCATGTAGAGAAATTTATGGCAAGAAAAAAATTATATAGGTGCAAAAGTTATACATAAGAATTGTCGGAGTTCCCGTCGTCGCTCAGTGGTTAACAAATCCAACTAGGAACCATGAGGTTGCGGGTTTGATCCCTGGCCTCACTCAGTGGGTTAAGGATCCGGTGTTGCCGTGAGCTGTGGTGTAGGTTGCAGACACGGCTCGGATCCCGCATTGCTGTGGCTGCGGTGTAGGGCGGCAGCTACAGCTCCGATTAGACCCCTACCCTGGGAACCTCCATATGCCGCAGGTGCGACCTAGAAAAGGCAAAAAGACAAAAAAAAAAAAAAAAGAATTTTCAATGCATCATTATGTATGTACCAAATAAAAAAAATGGGACCATTCTAATCTTCAGATAAAAAAGATTTGGTTAAATGCACGTTGGTGTATCTATACAGTGGAACACTATGCATTTAGTGTATTAAAAAGCAAGCTGTGGAATAGTTAACATCCTGGGGAAGTGTTCATAAAATGCTATGTGAAAAAAAATGAGGCTGCAATGTAGAATGCTCATTGCAATTGAAAATTTATTTTGAATTGTCCCAATATTCTAGGGACTACACATATTTTACCTTTAAAATAAAAATTAATTTTAAAAACAGATAAAATGATGAATTAATTCATCGTTCAACTTTATTATGAGCTCTATAGGTTTTTGTATGTTGGCTTAAGGACAGATGTGTTCAGCTGTCTTCTAAATTAATTTGTAAATTAACATACATTTTCATAAAGTTAGAAATGTATGCTTAGCTTCATGTGTTGTTAAAGGCCCTGAAAATAAAACCCACACTAGGGAGTTCCCTGGTGGCCTAGTGGTTAGGACCCAGCACTTTCAGCCCTGCAGCCCAGGTTCAATCCCTGGTCTGGGAACTGAGATCCTACATCAAGCTGCTGCCTGCTGTGTCAAAAAACAAAAAACAATAACAACAACAAAAAAGTAATCCATGTGCCAAAGACTGGACATCTTTCTTCCCTCTGTGCACCCTCCTGCCTGTAGGACTTAGTTCATGTTCTTCCTTTAACCTAGAATATTCTAACCTTTTCCACTTTCCCGACCTCTGTCATAATGTCTAAAATGTGAAATCCTAGGTATTCTTACCACCTCTGAGGTCCCTCCATCTGGGTGGAATTTCTTCTTTCCTTTGAGTACCTATGGGATTGTTTTTTTTGTTTTTCTTTTTTTGGGGGGGCTTTTTGTCTTTTTTAGGGCCACACCTGTGGCATCTGGAGGTTCCCAGGCTAGGGGTCTAATCCGAGCTGTTGCTGCCGGCCTATGCTGGAGCCACAGCAACGCCAGATCCAAGCCACATCTGTGACCTACCCCACAGCTCATGGCAATACCAGATTGTTAACCCACTGAGCAGTGCCAGGGATCAAACCTGCAACCTCATGATTCCTAGTCGGATTCATTTCCGCTGCGCCATGACAGGAACTCCGGGATTTTATTTTCATCCCTGGTAACAGTACATAGCACTTACTACCTCATATGTTTTTATGTGCATACTCTTTCCTTTCGTGGACTATAAGTTTTTGAAGTACGGATTCATACCTAATTTATCTTAATAGCTTTCTTAGTGTGCAGCATTGTTCCTTTCATTCACTTCAGAAATACTTTACTCAATGCACTTCTGCTGGCGTAGAGGCTAGAAAGATATAATGGCACAATCCTGCCCTCAGGAATCTTAAAATCAAATGGAGAGACAGATATTCAGTGTGGCGATTACAAGTGCCACAAGTACAGCTGTAAAAAGAAAGAAAAAACAAAACAAAAAACAAACTACAGCTATCCGCTGCTGGCTGGCCACAGCATACCATGTACATCTATAAGTCAAGTTTCTATTTCTTGTTTTTAAAGTCAGCTTTACTGATGACGTCTAATTGATATATATATAGGTCTTGGGTTTCCTTCTCAGTTAACTGATCATAGAAAATTTCCCTTAAGACTCTTGGTATGGCTTGATGGAGGGATGGCAGTGAATCATGAGCATCAAGAAATACATCAGTGGAGTTCCCTTCGTGGCTCAGTGATTAACGAATCCAACTAAGAACCATGAAGTTGCGGGTTCAATCCCTGGCCTTGCTCAGTGGGTTAAGGTTCCGGCATTGCCGTGAGCTGTGGTGTAGGTCACAGACGCAGCTCGTATCCCGCGTTGCTGTGGCTGTGGCGAAGGCCGGCAGCTACAGCTCCTGTTAGACTCCTAGCCTGGGAACCTCCATATGCCACGGGTGCGGCTCTACATAAAGGCAAAAAGACAAAAAAAAAAAAAAATACGTCAGTTAGGGGAGTGCCAGCATCACATCCCACATGATGAAGCAGGGAGATCCTTCCTTTGAAATAGCTCCCCGATTTCATGGGGATGGCGGTATCCCTGGGTGACATAGGCCAAGAAGTGGTACTTCACTTCCAGAAGTTGTTGTAATAGGCAGCAGAGCCAGAGTGTTGATCGGAATGGTTTGATCCAGCCATGGATTCTCCCCACCCAAACGGATGGGCAGGTCACTAAGATTCTGTTAGTTCTATGTAAAGTAGTGACTAGAAGCTGGGCTTGAGTTACCACAGATTCCAGTTCACAGACCCACAGCCTCCCGAGTAAAGGGGAGCCAGCTATCCTTGGGGAATAGCCCTGCAGTAACATCACCGGTATGCACTTAATTCCTCCTCTCTGCCGTCCCCAGACTGGTCCGTGGCCGCTTGCCAGGATAGTCACCTATTGGGAAAAGAGAGCTACCTGATCGTTTTGGAATGCCTGGACAGTGCTCTGAAGTAAAGCCAGTCACCGGTGACTTCAAAAGCCACTGTGGTTCACCAGTTTATTTGGGGGAGAGGGTGGCGAGCTTAATGAGAGTCTGATGACAAATGAAATTTTGACCTGAATCCATCTCACAGGAGTCCTGGTAGGTCCAGGAATCTACCCTTGGAGTCGTGTCCCCATTTCCTAACTGAATAGTGGAAATAGATAGCCTAGCAAATGGGAAAAGAGCCAGTTGGCTCCGACCCAAAGAGTGAGGGCTTTCGTGGTAGGAGGAGCCTAGCAGAAGTGTCTGGCATGCTGTCTCTTTACCGAAATGGAAAACTGAAGGCTATACTGCAGATTTGGGGCTGAACATAGATTAATGCTACCATTCAACGCTTTGGGGAGACATAGGAAAAGCAAGTGCACGCGTTGTGTGTGATGAATCCTCTCCATCACTCCCGTCTCCTCAAAACTTTGGATTCCCTCCTCCTCAATTTGCTCATGAATTTCTGTCATTGCAACTTCATTTGGCTTAGGGAACCATTTAGTCCAGGTTTCCGTCAGCCACGTCGGCCATCAGACAGAGTCACTCTTAGCTGCTCCAGGTGGTTTGTTTACTGAAACCAGGCTCTCTAGTAAGTGTGTCCAGGTTGTTACAATTGGCCCAGTCTAAAATTGTGTCTCCTCCTCTCTGGTCCTGCCTTAGGGAAAGCCATTTCCACATTCATTCTCCATTACAAATTAGCAAAATGTTACAGTTCTTTTTGCTGAGTAAATCTTCTTTTCTGCTGTTTGACTTTGCGGTCAGCCCCTTGGGACACGGTGGGATCTGACTTTAGTCATAGTTTGGAGACCTTGCAGCGGGTGGGTGAAGAGCCCGGAGGAGAATCGGCTTCCCTGGGCAGCACAGCCACCTGGAATGAGCTCCATAGCAGGTCCTCGACAGCAAAACCAGCCTCATCCCACACATCTGGGGGCTACTTCCCATGAGAAGGGACGTTTGGCAGGAAGGCAGACTGCTCTCAGTTACATGCATGCTCCCAAGTGTCACCTTTCAATTCCTGAAGTATAACTCTGAGTTAATTAACTGAGATTAATTGATCTCACATAAATTCAAGCCTCATTGTCATTTAGCAGCCTGCAGGATTATTCTCAGCATCTGACTTTTCAGTCATCTCAGGGTAATCTCAATGGTTAATGGAGTGAGTCTTAAAAATACAAGAAGTTAGGGTAACCATTGAAACTGGTGATTTCCTAACTGTGCCTTGAATCAAAATATCAAAGCCCTGAAGGTGTTCTTTTCTTTTTCTTTAGTTTTTCCAGTGAAGTGACAAACATCCCCTGACTTCAGAGCCAGCTAAGTGAGAGAGCTTGGATTCCCAAGGCCCTGACCTGGTTTCCCATACCCACTTCTGGTATCATATTCTGAACTAGTCAGGATCCAACAACAGAATTCGTCCTAGCTAGTTTAAGCAAAAAGGGGTTTATTCCAGTTTCCGAGAGCGCTAGGGAAGGAAGCTTAGCTGAGGACCAGCTAGCGACCAGTTCCTGTTCTAGGCCCTGGATCTACAGTAATGGACAAGGTAAAGCCCTTGCAGAGTTACAAGCCTGGAAGAATAAAGCCCACGGAGGACTTAGAGAATGCCTAGCGAGGGGAGTAGGAGGAACAACAAACACAACAAAGCTTTGGAGGCGTAAACAGCCTGGCCTGATCGGGGAACAGCAGACACTAACAGGGCTGGAGTGGAGGTGGCTGCGAATGTGGTAGGAGATCGGGGTGGGGGGTAATAGAAGTGAAATCATTAAGAAGCTGGTAAGCCATAATAAAGGTTGGATTTTATTCTAGGAAAACAACAGTTTACTGAGGACTCAATTCATCTTGGGTACTGATAATGAAGTCGAGTTTTCCATGTCAAGTTATATAACAAACTAAAATAGAGATAACGGGCCCTGATGTGGGCGCCGGGGTCCCCCTGAGTGGCTAAGAGAGCAGCAGCCCTGAGCAGTCCAGGCTGAGTTCCCTCGCCTCGTTGCTCTTCTTAGCCTTCAGGCTTCAGACCTTCACTGATTTTCGCTTTCAGACCTTCACCGATCCCTTCGGTGTTTGTGCACTCACCCAAGTATACTATTTAAAAGCTGAATATCAGTTGATTTCTACGGAAGATTTTATTTCATCCCAAAATACTTTGAAAAATGCTGACTGTGTCTGAATAATGTTGCAGTGCTTTATCTTTCGGGAATGGACAGTGTGTGAGTCTGTATTCTTTCTGATAACTGTCTTCTCTTCATGAGATCAGTGGTGTTTGTCATTGTTATTTTGTATAAATGTTATTTTGCTTAAAATGGAACCTGCCTTCTTGGAATCTGAGCTCGCTAAGGATTCTGTTTTGCACAGAGCAGTGACACTGCTGTGAGATGCCATTAAACAAGCCTCTTCCACAGCAATCGCTGGGGAGTTTCCTATGGCGTTACTTCATGCCTCATTCCATGTTATTAACACAAGCAACTGGGGTGCTGCCAGTTTCTGAACACTCACGCCTACCTGGTTTCCCAGTTCCAGTCCTTGATCCCCTGTACCTGGAGTCCTTAGACTGCCCTGCATTCTGTTTCTACAAGAAGGGGGCTGGAATTCCCTGGTGGCTCAACAGGTTGAGGATCCAGCATTGTCACGGCTGTGGCTCAGGTCACTACTGTGGTGTGGATCCAGGAGCTTCCACAAGCCATGGGCAAGGCCAAAAAAAAAGGGGGGGCCATGAGTTACCCTTGCCAGTTCCTTCCAGGGGTCGAAATCTACTTCCCTTCCCTTATCACTCCCACCCTAATCTAAATCACCAAATCTCACCTGAATTATTAAATCAGCCTCCTAATTAACCTTGCTCTGTCCACTTTGCCCCGAGAAATCCATTCTCTGTGTTACGTCATGTGCCTTCTTGCATCCTTTCAGTGCTTCTCTTTTGAAATTAAAGTGCAGGTTCCTGCCCAGAATGGAGATGGCCCTAAGTGTTTTGGCCGCTGCCTCAGGCTTTGGCCACACTGGCTTCCACACTCCCAGCTTTCTCACCTCAGGCCTCACCCTCTTCTCTTGAGGCCCTTTCTGTCTTTGTACTGCGTCTCATTCCCATCTTCTGGCCTTGTCTGACCTCAGACTCTCATCTCCTAAACCTACGTGGCTGTAAAAACGCAGACTCTTAGGGGAGGGACTTCTCAGTGAGCTTACGAGGTGTCATTCATTTTCACACATAAGGAAAACCAAAGGCACAGATCACTTGCTTGAGGTTATAAAACTAGACAGCGGCACAGCCAGGATTTGAACTCTCTCTCATAGCATACAAGTGGCTATACTGTCTTTCTGCCTCTTTAAAAAAATTTTAACAGTGTCGTCTCCGATTTGACTCTTGGTAAAGGGGGGAGAAAGATGAAGCTATATCAGAATTCAAGGTAGGAAACAGAAACCGCTCTAGACATTTTAAGTGGAAAGGGATTTAATACTGAGAATTAGGTGCTTTCATAATATTGAATGAGCTGGAGTCAAAGGGCTAAGACCAGACCCATAATATCAGGGGCAGACCACCATTGTCTGAGATGGGGAGATGGCTCTGAGAAAGTACCTCCCCCTGGCTGTCACTCTTTCTTGGCCTGTATGGTGCCATACCTGAGTCACAGGCCGTCCCATTGTTCTGCAAGACCAGTTACATCTGCCTGTTGAGTTTAGTGTTTTTTGTTTTGTTTCGTTTTGTTTGTCTTTTCTAGAGCCGCATTCGTGGCATATGGAGGTTCCCGGGCTAGGGGTCTAATTGGAGCTGTAGCTGCCAGCCTACGCCACAGCCACAGCAACACGGGATCCGAGCCGCATCTGCAACCTACACCACAGCTCACGGCAATGCCAGATCCTTAACCCACTGAGCGAGGCCAGGGATCGAACCTGCCACCTCATGGTTCCTAGTCGTATTCGTTAACTACTGAGCCACGACAGGAACTCTGAGTTCAGTGTTTTAAAAGTGTTCTAGGAGTTCCCGTCATGGCTCAGTGGTTAACGAATCCGACTAAGAACCATGAGGTTGCAGATTTGATCCCTGGCCTCGCTCAGTGGGTTAAGGATCAGGCATTGCCGTGAGCTGTGGTGTAGGTTGCAGATGTGGCTTGGATCCCGCGTTGCTGTGGCTGTGGCAAAGGCCAGCAGCTACAGCTCCTGTTAGACCCCTAGCCTGAGAACCTCCATATGCCGCGGGTGCGGCCCTAGTTAAGGCAAAAAGACAAAAAAATAAAAAATAAAAAATAAATAAAAGTGTTCTAAACACATGATTATTTTCGTGGCCACACCCGTGGTGCATGGAAGTTCCTGGCCCAAAGACTGAATCCAAGTCACAGGGACTGAATAAACGCCGGATCCTTTAACACGCTGTGTGAGGCCCGGAATCGAGCCTGTGCTTCTGCAGCACCCCAAGCCACTGCAGTCAGAGTCTTAATCCACTGTTCCACAGCAGGAACTCCTAAACACATGATTTAAATATCCAAATATGATAAAATATTAAAACTGTTTGGAATATTAGATAATTTTACATTTTTAATCAAAATATCCTTACAGTAGAACATTTAGCAAAAAAGAATAATCTTGTGTTTCAGACTTTTGAAAATATGCCAACAACAACCTCATTTCCATTAATAGGGCTGAAAAGCAATCAATACACTGAGAAAAATATTTTCCGCATTGATGTAGACTCTGATCTACATAGAGCCTTCATAAATCAATTTAAAAAGGAGTAAAGAGACCAATCAAAAAGCTATAAAGGCCACGAACAGAAAACACACAAAAGAAGAAGTTTAATGTTCAATAACGTGAAAATCAAAATCGTTAGGTTATTAATGAAAGGAAATCAGTGAAAACCAAAATGAGGTATTTTTTTATTTTAACCACAGACTGGCAAACATTAACACTGGCAAACCTGAGTGTTGGCAAGACAGGAGATAGGGCTTTAATGCACAGATGTTTGGTGGGTGTGGAAATGTGTACAATCATCTTTGGGGTACAATCATCTTTGGCCATCCATACTGTGAGGGCCTCATCATGGGACGGTGGAAGGACATCGTAATAGAAAGACATCAACAAAAAAGTTAAAGGTGGAGAAATGGTTACACAAAATAGACTTAAGTTCTCCCAGACAGAATACAAGTTGCCCAGATCCCCAAGTCCCCAGTAGAGAAAACTTCCCAGTATTTTCCACACAGAGTGCGGACTCTGCAGGGGCAAGAAGCTCCCAGCCCCATTCTTATGGGCCTTTTATTCTCCCTGACCTCCCCTGGCTGTGTACCTGCCTGCTTTCCAGGCCTAAGTAATGATTATAAGACAACTATTGCACATGCTTGAGTGTTTAGCACCAGCCTGAATTGGATGAACTGAAGGTCAGTCTTCAAGTATGCCTTTTTTTTTTCCTGCAAAACCAGGTCTCAGGTCCACCTGAAGTTCATAGTTGCTGGATCAAAGGGTAACATGTACCTACCATTGGTCCCAGAAATCCCACTTCTAGAACTTACCTTAAAAGGTAATTGCACAGCATAAGGTGGATGATTAGATATTCACTGAAGTAGATGGACCAGTAGATGATGGGACTGATGTTCCTTCTAAAATGAAAATTGGGTCAACCTAATTGCTTACCTCTGGGGACCAAGTAAATGGGGGCTATATGGTAGATATATCCTTGAAATAAAATCCTTAAACACTGAAATATATGTAGTCACATTAGTATTTGTACTTCAGTTCATAGGATGTTTCTGAAAGAGGCAGGGGAACTTGCAGAGGATGAAATGAATGGCTAGGCAGATGTGAGAGAGAATTCTTCACGGATATTGTTTTAACTTAAGAAATTTTGGAGTTCCCATCGTGGCTCAGTGGTTAATGAACCCAACTAGCATCCATGAGGATGCAGGTTCTATCCATGGCCTCGATCAGTGGGTTAAGGATCCGGCATTGCCATGAGCTGTGTTGTAGGTCACAGACGCGGTTCAGATCCCACATTGCTGTGGCTGTGGTGCAGGCTTGCGGCTGCAGTTCTGGTTCAGCTCCTCTCCTGGGAACCTCCGTGTGCTGCGGGTGCAGCCATAAAAAAAAAAAAAAAAAGAAAAGAAAAAAAATTTTAAGGAGTTCCTACTGTGGCTCAGCAGAAACAAATCTGACTAGTATCCATGAGGAGGCAGGTTTGATCCTTGGCTTCGCTCAGTGGGTTAAGAATCCGACGTTGCCGTGAGCTATGGTGTAGGTCAAAGACGGGCCTCGGATCTGGCCTTCCTGTGGCTGTAGTGTAGGCTGTCGGCTGCAGCTCTGATTCGACCCCTAGTCTGGGAACTTCCATATGCCATGGATTCGGCCCTAAAAAGATGAAACCGAAAAAATTTTGAACCATTTGAATGCATTTATTTAATATTAAAGTTAAAAAGTAAATGGAGAGGGAGTTCCCTTCGTGGCTCAGTGGTTAACGAATCCGACTAAGAACCATGAGGTTGCGGGTTCGATCCCTGGCCTTGCTCAGTGGGTTAAGGATCCGGCGTTGCCGTGAGCTGTGGTGAAGGTTGCAGACGCGGCTCGGATCCCGCGTTGCTGTGGCTGTGACGAAGGCCGGCAGCTACAGCTCCTGTTAGACCCCTAGCCTGGGAACCTCCATATGCCGCGGGTGCAGCCCTACATAAAGGCAAAAAGACAAAAAAAAAAAAAAAAAGTAAGTGGAGAGAGAGGGCGAGAACAAGAGATCCCTAAAGGGACAACACTTTAAGTTACAGTAATCTTGGGGGGGAAGGGTGGTAAGATTGGAGTCAACACTTTTTATTCCTTTGCTTTTCTATATTGTTTGAATTTTCATGATAAGTATGTATCATTTTTGCAGATGTAAAACTTTCATACTGCAGAAGAAAATTGTGCAACTATAATGAAAAAGTAATAAGCAATTTTCATTAAAACATTTTTAAAAAAACATTTCTGAGACTCGTTTTGCACTGCATTTGTTGGCCGTGACAAGCCACACCTATTCAATTTCTGTTGCCAATTCTGCTCCTAAAACCCCATCCTAGTTTTCATTTCCTTTTTTATTTTTTTCCTCAGAGTTGCTGATAGAGTGATCAAAAGTGTGTTATGGCAGACACTTCAAGCTCTAAATTTCTGTCATAAACATAATGTAAGTAACATTTTCTAATGTATTTGCTAATTTCCTCAGGATGACTCTTTTCTTCTAAACAGCCTAGGGGTCTGTTTGAATAGCTAATGACGGAGGGAAAATAAGAACCAGAAAAGCAAAACAGAAGAAAGTTACAGAATATGAGGAAAAGTGATGCATTATTCATGGCCTTTTTCCAACTTCTGTAAGAATCAAATTACTCATTCCTTGTGAATTTAAAGTTTGTATAATGTTTCCTTTTGCCACAGTACTAATGATTCCTATGATTATTTTTTATTTTTTTTATTTTGTCTTTTGTCGTTTTAGCGCCGCATCCGCTGCATGTGGAGATTCCCAGGCTAGGGGTCTAATCTGAGCTGTAGCTTCCAGCCTATGCCAGAGTCACAGCAACACCAGATCCGAGCTGCATCTATGACCTACACCACAGCTCATGGCAACGCCGGATCGTTGACCCACTGAGCAATGCCAGAGATCGAACCCGCAACCTCATGGTTCCTAGTCGGATTCGTTAACCACTGTGCCACGAAGGGAACTCCCTTATGATTATTTTTAAATTGAGTTAAAATAAGTTTCAAGGTATCAGAAGGGAAACTCACCAGGGTACTTGATTTTGTTTTGATCTGTTTTTATGTCTTTTGTTCTGTAACAGTCCCTTTCCCCTATCTTTTTTCCGTGTCATTAGTTTTGTGGGGCCATGTTTGTCAAACTTGAGCATGCATCAGAATCACCTGGAGGTGACACATTTTGCGGGGCCCACCCATCCATGGAGGTTTTGATTCTAAAGGTCTGGGATTGGGCATGAGAATTTGCGTTTTAACATCTTCCCCCTTGATACTGAAGCTGCTGATCTTAAAACCACTCTTTGACCACTACTGTATTATAGAAATTTTGGCTGATTGCTTCCTATGTGTTATTTAACTTTTTTTCTCATTTACTATAAATCGGTATTTATATCCAAAGGCTTGATCGTACTCAGTTCGGTTTTTTCGGCGGGAAGGCTTCATAAATAGTGCTGTATACTTCTTGTTGTGTCAATATCACGAGGCAAATAATGTCTGGTTTTCTTTCCCGTTTTTAGTCATCTTAAAATAGATTAGTGGGTTCGAAGGTGTTCACTTGACACCCTCCATTATCACTTTCCCTGCCAATCTTTTACTTGGTTTTAGCATTCATAGATGATTATTACCTCTCTCCAGTATTTCATTAGGGCTAAAAGGTGATGATTTTCTGATTCTGTTATTCTGTCTACATTTATTAATTGGAACCTTATGGAGAAGAATTTATCATCATGGACTCTGGCTACTATAAAGTACAAGATAAATATGTGATTATTCTCTTTATTTGCCAGTACTCAGAGTGAGGAGCTGGTGTCTTAGCAACCTCTAAGACTGAACAGTGGGGGAAGTATAGGGCATCATTATAAACTTACGGATTATATGTATTTGATGTGTTTCAATCCTTTGCAATCATAATTCTCTCTGATGTTCAAATTGTTCCATCTTAGGTCAGTGAGAGATTCTTTAAGTTGACTCCTGGGTGCTTTTGCTATAATGATAGTTTAAAAAAAAATAACTCTAGACCTTTTGAGTTAGTACCTACACAGAGGCAGCGTTGAGGCAAGGATACAGACTACCAGATGGTCAGTATTGATGCCAGCAGAATATCTATCATAGTACATTTTGAAAAAGAGTACAAGATCATGGAACTAAATCAATATTTAGGGAAAGCTTCCTTTAGTTTTAAGAAAGTCTGCGAGGTTTTTGTGTTGTTGTTGTTTTTGTTAAGTTAGAAGCTTTTATTTTCTGTTGATAGTGTATAGAATGATATTGTTCACAAGATACATAAACCTGTTTTTCATGATGCAAATGGTACTTTCAAATAATTACTAAAGATATGCTGAATTGAATCCACATCTCTGTTGCTTTCCCTCATGTTAAGAGAGGCAAGTTCACCTAAGTTCACCTAAGTTTGCTGCTAGGGTTTTGTAAGTAGTTAAAATGATTTTTTAAGTGATGTTTATTTTTTCCATTATAGTTGCTTTGTGGTGTCCTGTTAATTTCTTACTGCACAGCAAAGTGACCTAGTCACACATACATATATACATTCTTTTTCTCACATTATCCTCCATCATGCTCCATTACAAGTGACTAGATATAGTTTCCACTGGTATACAGCAGGATCTCATTGCTTATCCATTCCAGATGCAATAGTTTGCATCTATTAACCCCAGATTCCCAGTCTGTCCCACTCCCTCCCCCTTGGCAACCACAAGTCTGCTCTCCAAGCCCATGAGTTTCTTTTCTCTGGTAAGGTTATATGTGTGATGTATATTAGATTCCAGATATAAGTGATATCATATGGTATTTGTCTTTCTCTTTCTGACCTACTTCACTTAGTATGAGTCTCTAGGTCCATCCATGTTGCTGCAAATGGCATTATTTTATTCTTTTTTATGACGGAGTAGTATTCCATTGTGTATATGTACCACATCTTCTTAATCCATTCATCTATCGATGGACATTTAGATTGTTTCCATGTCTTGGCTATTGTGAATAGTGCTGCAATGAACATACGGGTACATGTGTCTTTTTCAAGGAAGATTTTCCTGGATATATGCCCAAGAGTGGTATTTCTGGGTCATATGATAGTTCTATATTTATTTTTCTGAGGTACCTCCATACTGTTTTCCATAGCGTTTATACCAATTTACATTCCCACTAACAATGTAGGAGAGTTCCCTTTTCTCCACACCCTTTTCAGCATTTGTTACTTGTGGACTTATTAAAGATGGCCATTCTGACAGGTGTGAGGTGGTATCTCATAGTAGTTGATTTGTGTTTCTCTAATAATCAGTGATGTTGAACATTTTCTCATGTGCTTATTGGCCATCTGTATATCTTCTTTGGAGAAATGTCTGTTCAGGTCTTTTGCCCATTTTTCAACTGGGTTGTTGGCTTTTTTGCTGTTGAGTTGTATGAGCTGTTTTTATATTTTGAAGATTAAGCCCTTGTCAGTTGCATCGTTTGAAACTATTTTCTCCCATTCCATGGGTTGTTTTTTTGTTTGTTTGTTTTTTTACGGTTCCCTTTGCTGTGCAAAAGCTTGTCAGTTTGGTTAGGTACCATTGGTTTAGTTCTGCTTTTATTTCTGCCTTGGGAGACTGACTTGAGAAAATATTTGTAAGGTTGATGTCAGAGAATGTTTTGCCTATGTTCTCTTCTAGGAGTTTGATGGTGTCTTGTCTCACATTTAAGTCTTTAAGCCATTTGAGTTTATTTTTGTGCGTGGTGTGAGGATATGTTCCAGTTTCATTGATTTACATGAGGCTGTCCTGTCTTCCCAGCACCACTTGCTGAAAAGACTGTCTTTTTCCCATTTTATGTTCTTGCCTCCTTTGTCAAAGATTAATTGACTGTAAGTGTCTGGGTTTATTTCTAGGTTCTCTGTTTTGTTCCATTGGCCTTTATGTCTGTTTTGGTGCCAGTAACCACACTGTCTTGATTACTGTTGCTATTAAGTAGTTAAAATGATTTTTTTTAATTCTGTTTATCGTGTTTGTACATTATCCCTATAATCAGACACTTTCCTGTGTACTAGATTATAAGTTTGAATGCAATGTCTGTGGCTGATTTATCTTTGCATCTCTTTAATGTCTGGCATGGATCTTTTTATATAAAAGGTACTCAGGAAGTATTTACTGAATAACTGAATGAATGAAAGAATGAATGAATGAGTCTGTCAATCAACTTACCTATCTGATTATGACTGTTTCCAGCAGACTCGAACATTATTGTAGCTCAATGCAACTAGCACCGTTTCTCTGCTTGGAACAGCACATCTGTACCTTAAACTTAAAATGTTGAAAATCTCTAATTTAGAATCTATGACCTTTATTAAAAATGGATGATTTTGGAGTTCCCATTGTGACTTCGCAGTAATGAATCCAGCCAGTGTCCATGAGGATGCAGGTTCGATCCTTAGCCTCACTCAGTGGGTTAACAATCTGGTGTTGCTGTGGGCTATGGTGTAGGTCGCAGATGCAGCTCAGATCCTGTGTTGCTGTGGCTGTGGCATAGGCTGGTGGATGCAGCTCCGATTCAACCCCTGACCTGGGAACCTCCATATGCCACAGTACAGCCCGAAAAAGAAAAAAAAAAGAAAAGAAAGAAAAAAGTTTTCAGACAAACTTTATTCCTTCAGCATGGAAATGACTTCCGAACTCTGATTATCCTATTTTCCTAGGCTATGGTAAGCCTTTGTGTATCTATTTTTTAAATCTACTACTTTAAATTCATGCAAAGGAGAAAATGTAAATCATATATAAGCTGTTACAATATTACATCTAAAGCCTTTATACTCTCCTTATTTTTAAAGAAACCCTCATGATACTTTCAAAGAGTAGAAAATACAGTCTGATCCAGTGGTGTTACTGAAGATTGACAGCTTTCAACCTGTGGAGACTGTGACTGCCTTTTTATGTGCAGAGAAGTGATCCTAACCAAGAAAGGAAGGTTGCAGTAGTAAGGTATTAAGACCTTGCTACTCAAAGTGTGCTTCATAGGGGTCACCTGAGAGCTCATTAGAAAGGCAGAATCCCAGGCTCATTCCAGATCTACTGGATCAGAGTCTGCCTTTTAACAAGATGCAATGACTCATGTACTCATTAAATTTTGGGAAGCACTGGATGTAAATACCTACTCATATTGTTCTTTTTACCTAATAATATGCCTTAGGGAGGTAACCGAAGTGACCGTTTAACATGATTATGGACTCATGGATTTTTATGTATTTGATGTATTGATTAGAGAAAAAGAACTTTGTGTCAGAATGACAAAATTACAAAATATGGGTGTGTCTGGCTCTAACATGCATCACATCTTCTTCTTGTTGATGTCAATATCCTGGTTGTCAAGGAGGAGGGTTCTTTCCTTTCTCGGTGCCATAGAAGTATCCATCCATAAGGCTCAAAGAACAACCTTCTCGGACATCTATATAAAGAAGCAGCTTCTGGTGGGGAAGTTTCCAGAGATAATTCTTAAAATTAAGGGGCAGTTTTAAGATACCATGGATACCTCTTCTTGCTGGACTGTGAGACTGTAAAAACGAAATTTTGAATTAGCCACAGTAACCTAACTTACACAATGTTTGCTAAAAGCTGTGTATGAAACCCAAGTTTATTAAAATGTTTTGGGGACACTGACTTGCAATTTTCTTCTCCTTTGGTGGAAAATAAGCTGATTGCAAGAGGCACTGCAGAGTTTGCATAGAGTGCAGCTTTGCAGTGGAGCAAGTGAATGCTGCATGTCTAAACATCTTCTGTTCGCCATACTCTAGTTCTCACTGTTCCAGTGATTTTTACTCTCTTTTTCTTTTTTCAATATTCCAGCTAACCTTTATTTGTAGCTTCTCTTACCTGTACCTACACTAACAATTTCTTCTGTTTCTTTGGGACTTATCAATACTTCAGTTGCCTTTGTAAGTTTTGGTTGGAAAATAAGTAGCTGTAAATTTCACATGGAAATTTCATTTGTATATTTAAATAGGCCAATAGACAGAAATCAGTGTAAGTCCACTTCCTTGGCAATGACACACATAGTCCAGAAATTTTAAAATTTGATGCAAACTCATTGAGAGATATAAACTATTACTGAATCACTGTTATAGGTGAGTATGACTCAGTGTTAATCCAGTTTTCATAAATAGGTTGCCTAAAAGGTGGGATGAAAATTAGGTTGGTTTATAGTAAAACAATTTTTTTTTTTTTGCCTTTTTAGGACTGCACCTGCAGCACATGGAGGTTCCCAGGCTAGGGGTCAAACCGGAACTGCAGCCGCCAGCCTATGCCACAGCCACAGTGACATCAGATCCGAGCTACACCACAGCTCGTGGCAACACCAGATCCTTAACCCACTGAGCGAGGTCAGGGATCAAACCCGCAACCTCATGGTTCCTAGTCAGATTTGTTTCCACTACGCAACGTCGGGAATTCCTCCACAACAATGTATTTTTAAAAATTAATGTCTGAGGCCTTAGGACTTTTAAGAGGCTTTAAAAGATTGTTTTAACTTGTTGTACAATTATGAAACACTTGACCAGTAACTGAGACTAAATACAAACAAGCTTCTAGTACCAGTGCCATTTTTGGGAACCCAAATGAATTTAGGGTTCAACCTTGTCTCTTCCTAGATAGCTGTTATAGAAGAAAAAAGCAAAAACAAAAAACTGTTTCAAAATCGTTTGAAGGAAGATTTAAAGGGACTGACGGCACCCCAGAAAAGTGAGGCAGAAGGAGCTGATTATTCACAACACTGTAAATCAACTATACTTTAATTTAAAAAACTAATTAATCTTTAAAAAGGAGCTGATTATTGTGAAACTTAATGACAGCGGCCACGTGCAATTGTGGCTTGTTTTGAGGATGAACTGATTCATGTGAAAGTGCTCTGAAAAGTACAGGACTGAGTTGTACAAGAAGAAGGACATCGTTTTAGGCTTTGGCTTGCTTGTTTGGAGGCAGTACACACTGGCAAGCTCAAGTTTTTTTTGTTTTTTTTTTTCCTAGAGGATGAGAGTTTAATCACTTTTAATTTTTTTTAATTTTATTTATTTATTTTTTTGCTCTTTAGGGTCACACCCGTGGCATATGGAGGTTCCCAGGCTAGGGGTCAAATTTGGGCTATAGCCGCTGGCCTACAGCACAGCCACAGCAACGCGGGATCCTTAACCCACTGAGCAAGGCCAGGTATCAAACCTGCGTCCTCAGGGATACTAGTCACATTCATTAACCGCTGAGCCGCAACAGAAACTCCCTCAAGTTCTGAAGACTAGGACGGGAGTTGTTTTCTCCCAGGTCATCTACAACATGGAGTAGCCATTTCTGGATTAACAGTGACGGGGGCTCCCTCAGCTCATCTTCAGCCACATCTGCAGCTCAGCCCACTCATGTCCCGGGAGCAGCCTCTGTCTCACTCAGGGAGATGCAGGGAGATCTTCAAGCCTAGAGGACTCTCCCAGTGCCGACCTGCTCTCCCAGGAGTGACTCCAAGAGTATCATGTGGTCACATCTCAAGAGAGTTGGTGGTGGTTCCAGATTAGCTCCCTGTTGAGGATACTTGTCCTCAGAGGCGGAATGCTCTGGTACCTCTTGTCCATAGGCGACCTTACCTCCCTGCTTACCTGGGACGTTTACAGTCTATGGTCCTAGCATAGTAATTAATGCGCTCCCTTTCACACGTCCTGATGAGTAAAATGGTCACTCTAATAAATTTCGTTTCTGATATCCTTTGAATGTTTTACTAGTTTCTCAAATCTGTAGTGTTTATGCAGCCTGAATGATGATTCTTAGGTGGCAGCCCTTCTTATTAGAGGCACACTGAATGTTATCTCTTCAGGGTTTTCCTCTTACTGTTTAAATAGGGCTCAACAAAAAGTTGGAAGAAATAATTCTATAATACTCCATTCTCAAAAAGAAATTCAGTTTTCCTATCCAGTAATTTAAATTTCTTCCCTAATATAGCAGCTTTTAGTACTTTTGGTATAATAAGATTTACAAGTAAAAAATTAGCAATGCAAATTTTTGGAAAAATGAAAAATATATATATTTGTGTTTATCTCACAGGCTGTGTTTATTATTAAAACTAATAGTTAATGTTTATTATGCTTTATTTTGGTGACTCAAGGAAATAATTAAGTTTTTTCTTATAGTGTATTCACAGAGATGTAAAACCTGAAAATATTCTAATAACCAGGCAAGGAATAATCAAGATCTGTGACTTTGGGTTTGCACGAATTCTGAGTAAGTAGCAATATTTTACTAACTTAGTTCAATTCAGATGATTATGAAGTAATAAATTCTTTATATAGGGAATGTATGCTAATTGTCACATTGTTATTATTCAAAAAGGAAAGTTTCACTTTAACCTTTTAGTTAGTACATTAGTTTGCATTTGAACCCCATCCAACTGTAATTTATTGGATGTCACATTTATGTTCTTTGCCCTGTAAGAAAGGAAAAGAATTGTAAGATACATTTCTGGTCTTCATGCATTTGTAATCTGAAGCAAAAGAAACAAAAGGATAATAAGATGATTCACAATAAAGTACTAAAGTGAAGGTGCAGGAGTTCCCTGGTGGTGTAGTGGGTTAAGGGTCTGATGTTGTCCCTGCAACAGCTCAGGTTGCTGCCATAGCTTGATTCTGATCCCTGGCCTGGGAACTTCCACATGCTGCAGACACAGCTAAAAAAATAAAAAATAAGTGAAAGTGCAGAAGTTTCCCTGAAGAGAGATATTAATGTGGTCTAGAGCAGTTGGGAAAAACTTCACAGAGCCGGTGTGCGCAGGAAAGTAAATTGAAAATTAAAGAGAGAATTCAGAGACAGTGCTGAGATAAAAGAAGTCATCATCCCAGAGAGGGAGAAACCAAAGGGAAAGAGGGAGAAACCAAAGGGAAAAGGGGGCAAATAATGATTTCTCCCTGGATCTAGAACTGTGCAGCAGGAAAAAACATGCATTAACAAGACACAATGCAAAGTAGGTGTGCACATAATCAGTGTCCTGATGGGACCCAGACACAGATGACTTGGATGCATGGGGAAGCTGGTTTATACTTAAAGTTATGCAATAGAAATTCTTACCACCCAACCTCACCCCCCCCCCCGCCCCTCTCTATTTGGGATTATATAGATGTTAACTAGCTAAGGTACCTTTGGAAGTTAAATTTTTTTTTTAACTAAGCTATCGTTGATTTACAATATTGTGTTAGTTTCAAGTGTACAGCATAGTGATTTAGTATTTTCACAGGTTATACTCCATTATAGGTTATTATAAGATAATGGTGCAATGCAAGACAACTGTGTATCCTTGTTGCTTATCTAGTTTAAATATAACATGGAAGATGAATTTATTATCTGAATGCACAGTGTAACTGTTTACTCCATTAGTGCCTCAGTGCATTCATTGTGAGGAGTATGGTGGCTTCTGAGAATTACTGAAGCTGATCCGAATGCCTGACATCCTCTTAGGAGTAGTTCCTCCATTGGGAGAATGTGACCCACCTGATCTGACTGGTGCGTTTGCAGTTCCAGGAGATGCCTACACTGACTATGTCGCTACAAGATGGTACCGAGCTCCTGAACTTCTCGTGGGAGATACTCAATATGGTTCTTCCGTCGACATATGGGCTACCGGTTGTGTTTTTGCAGAGCTCCTGACAGGCCAGCCACTCTGGCCTGGAAAATCAGATGTGGACCAACTTTATCTGATAATCAGAACACTGGGTATAAGTTGCATTTTATGTCTTAGAAAGTTGCTAAATTGTTATAGAAATAGTTTGTCATTGTAATGAACAAGAGCTTTCTTTCCTCTCCAAAGTGACGTTCAGTAGGTGTCTGGGTTGCAGCCAAAGCCCAGCCTTTTTCTCCATGTGCACAGCCCTAACCCCTCTCAGCAAGGGGTTTTCAGATGCCTTTCCAAGTCAAGTCAGTTAGTTAGAGAATAAGCTATACATTTTCTTTTTTTGCTTCTTAGGGGCACACCTGCGGCATATGAAAGTTCCCAGGGTAGGGGTCTAACCGGAGCTACAGCTGCCAACCTACACCACGGCTCAAAGCAACGCCAGATCCCCCACCCACTGATCAAGGCCAGGGATCATAAGTGCATCCTCATGGATACTAGTTGGATTCATTTCCACTGTGCCACGATGGGAACTCCCAATTATACATTTGTTTTCCTTACTAGCCTAAGGTGGGGCTAAGGATATGAGTCAGCTACATAGAGCTCACTCTAAAGATACTTAATCCAATGTAGTTTCTGTCCACTGCAAAAAAGGAGTTTTCCTCTTTTCTCTAGAGCAAGGATCAGCAAACTCTTTCTATAAAGGGCCAAATGGTAAATACTTTAGGTTTTGCAGGCTTTACAGCCTCTGTTGCAACGCCTCAACTCCGCTCCTTTATCTGAGAATTTCCAGGAGTTCCTGCTGTGGCGCAGTGGGTTAAGAATCCAACTGTATCGACTCAGGTCCCTGCTTCCCTGGCCCAGGTACAGCCATTAAAAAAAAAAAAATGTACACATTACTTTGATATACACCATACTTTTCAGTCTTAAGAAAAGCCCATTAAGGACATTATAGCATTTTTCATTGTGCCTCTTTTTACAAATGAGGAAACTGAGGCTCTGAGAGCTTCTGTGAGTGGCCCAAAGTCATACAATTAGTTAAGTGCAGCAGAATGGGATTCCAACGGTCTCTTTCATGAGCTTTCGTCATGTATCAGCTTCCTTGGCACTTGTCTACTTCCACCTGGTTGGAAGAGAACATAACCCAAAAGATTGGCTGCAGTTTTACACCAGCAGCATGAATGCAAACAAAGGTTCATCTACACACGAGATGAGTATTCATCTATTCCTTCCCATAGGCTCTCCTGGCAGCACGGCTACAGGGCAAGGGAACTACTGCTGTCTGGTCTGATGCAGTTCTCTATTTGGTTCCAATGCATTTTCCTTTCTTTCTTGCTTGCTTGCTTGTTTGCTTGCTTGCTTTTCTTTCTTTCTTGTGTCTTTTTAGGCCTGCACCCGCAGCGTACGGAAGTTCCTAGGCTAGGGGTCGAATCAGAGCTGTAGCTGCCGGCCTACGCTACAGCCACAGCAAAGTGGGAATCTGAGCCACGTCTGCAACCTACACCACAGCTCTTGGCAATGCTGGATCCTTAACCCATTGAGCGAGGCCAGGGATTGGACCTGCGTCCTCATGGGTACTAGTCAGATTCATTTCGTCTGAGTCACAATGGGGAACTCCTCCAATACATTTTTCTGGTGAATTCTGCAAAATGAAAAATGTAGGGGAGGGTATCCCTACAGGCTTATATTATTTAACAGATTTCCTACAAGGACTGTGGAAATTTACATTAGGCAGATGTTAGACAGACCTGACTTTGAATCCTGGGTCTGTCACTTAATGACCATGTGACTTTAGACAGGTTATTAAACCTATGAGCCTCATTATCTCTCTGGGACAGTGGAGATTAAAAATAGCAACTGTTGTGAGATGGTTCCTAGATTGAATGAGACCATATGTGTAAAGCCTCCCCAACACCCTCCTACCTCCTGTTTTGATGGTGGCTGAATGGCAGACCAAGCCAAGTGTGACAAAGAGAGTTCCTAGGGAGCATTGACCCTCCATGAGAAGGCATGTGTTTGCAGTGACCCATTCCTCCCAAATCTGGAGGGAATGATCATGCTTGATATTTCTTTGACATCTGAACCTTGGAAGTTAACTGTTTAAGCACCATGTTAATTTTACTAAATTTATCTTAAATTATGTTGTTCGTATTTTACAGGAAAACTAATCCCAAGACATCAATCCATCTTTAAAAGTAATCAGTTTTTCCATGGCATCAGTATTCCTGAACCAGAAGACATGGTAAATTGCTCAATCTGGATGTTTTGTTACTTGTGTTGTTACTTTCTTCAAAGGGATAGTTGTTGCCTTTTTTAATATTTGTGCTCTGGGCTCCTGTTTTCCTTGTGACACACTGACACAGGTCAAAGAAACTATATAAAAACTGCATAAAAATGAACCAGGAGAATGCTTTAAAAGTTTACTGGTCCTGGAGTTCCCGTTGTGGCTCAGTGGTTAACAAATCCGACTAAGAACCATGAGGTTGCGGGTTCGATCCCTGGCCTTGCTCAGTGAGTTAAGGATCCGGCGTTGCCGTGAGCTGTGGTGTAGGTTGCAGATGCGGCTCGGATCCCGTGTTGCTGTGGCTGTGGCGAAGGCCGGCAGCTACAGCTCCTGTTAGACCCCTAGCCTGGGAACCTCCATATGCCGTGGGTGCGGCCCTAGATAAAGCAAAAAAAAAAGGTTTACTGGTCCTGTCAATTCAAAGATTAATTTTTGATTTGAAGTGAAGTATGTTTAGTTCACTCATGAATACTTTAGTCCTTTTAGTCAAAACACTCAGGTACCTTTCCTTGAAATAATTATTTTCTCATAAACAGTACTTACCATAGTCGTCTGTCTTTTTCAGCTTCTGAAACAAAGCTTAAATCAATAAAAACCGTTTGTTCACAACATACGTTTTGACATGGAAGTTTATTCCACAAAATGATCCTCACAGTATCCACATCAAAATTCCAAAGAGTTCCTGCTGTGGCACAGTGGGTTAAGTGTCCAGCTGCAGCAGCTGGGGTCGTTGCAGAGGCACAGGTTCAAACCAGTGCAGTGGGTTAAAGGATCTGGCACTGCCACTAATGCAGCATAGGCCAGATTCAGTCCCTCGCCTGGGAACTTCGATATGCTGTGGGTGCAGCCATTAAAACAAACAAACAAACTCCAAATATCAATGATCACCTCTACAGTCTTGCTGTGGTCTTTGCCTTTCTTTAGGAATCTATCAGTGACTGCTTAACCCTCTTACTCTCTGTAATCATTGATTCCTGTCTGGGTTACCTATGTTTGGGTTCTGATTTTTAAAACCCTCTATGGTGTAGATTCTGCCTATAGAGTGAAAGGAGGAGAAGAGGCGAGTGCCACGCTCCAGCTGTGTTAGAGACAGCGGTGCCAGGATGCAGAGAGTCTGTGAAACCAGGTCACGATTTATGGCACTTGTGAGCTATCAGGTTCAAATGGTCCCAACTTATCTAAGCACTCTGTTCATTTTAACTTTATTTCATATAGTACATTGATTTATACACTGGATTTCTTTTTATTATATTTGTTAAAATCAAGCTTTTAACGCCAAAAAAGTTGAAGGTTACAAGGCTAGAGGTTGACTTTCAAAAAGTTATTTATGCAACATGTTTAATTTTAAAGACTAAACTCACAATCTCACATGTGAGTATTGCTGCCTAAAGGAGAGTATTGCCATTGTCTCTGAAGCTTCGCCCTCCCAAAACGCTCCTCCTCAGTCCCACCTTCATCCCTCCTCACTGTTCTCAGTTTTGTGTTCATCATTCCATTGCTTTCTGTAATATTCTTCTTCATGCAGTTCAGTGTATTTTTATTGATGCTTGAAGCATCCCTATAAGCAGATCAAGCATCCCTGTAAATGGATACCGTGGTACTCTTATAGGATTTCGAAAAGGGACTTTTGGAAAGAACATTTACCAAACACCATTGTAAGACATCGTGAAATTAAGAAAACAACTTCAATTTTACCTTTCTCATTATATGAAAGTGCAAAATTATGTAAAAATACAATATTAAAAGAATCTTTAAAAGGAATTTTTTAACCTACTAGTGGCTCTTTCTCCAAAGTGTAATACTAATATAGTCAATATATATATTACTTGGTTGTTATGTAACACCGAAACGCTTTACTTTTTTTTGTAGGAAACTCTTGAAGAAAAATTCTCAGATGCTCATCCTGTGGCTTTGAATTTCATGAAGGTACCTAAGAACCAATTATAACCATTATTGACTGCAAATCATAATGATTGAAGCCAGTAACTCTAGGAAGGGTAGGCAGTAGGGCAAATAATGTCAAAGTAGAATGTAGTCATTAAAACTGTTAAAGAACTATAAAATAGTTACAGTTAAAGAAATATTAGTAGTTTAAGCACTGATCTTCCTAATATGTCCATTAAAATTAATAGAAGACAGGAGTTCCTGCTGTGGCACAGCAGGTTAAGGACCTGGTGTTGCCACAGCTGTAGTATAGGTTGCCGCTGCAGCTCAGATTGTATCCCAGGACCAAACAACTGCATATGTTGTATGTGCATCCAAAAAAAAAAAAAAAGAATTGATATGTACCAGACCTCTGTGAAAATTACTTTTAAAAAGAATATGGAGTATTTCGTCAATGATTTTCAAAATATTACATGCTGAACTTTTTAGATACACTAGGTTAAATTAAACTAAAGTGTTTTTTAAAAAAGTTAGTTAGTAAAAGATCAGGAGTTCCCATCATGGCTCAGCAGTTAACGAACCCAGCTAGCATCCATGAGGATGTTTGTTCAATCCCTGGCCTCGCTCAGTGGGTTAGGGATCTGGCTTGCCGTGAGCTGTGGTGTAGGTCGCAGACGCTTGGATCCCGCATTGCTGTGGCTCTGGTACAGGCCGGCGGCTACAACTCTGATTCAACCCCTAGCCTGGGAACCTGCGTATGCCGTGGGTGCAGCCCTAAGAAGACAAAAAAAAAAAAAAGTTAGTAGAAGATCAGAAAAACAAACAAAAAATCAGTAGACGATCAGGCAAAATCCGAGCCTTGCAAACACTATAGCCCCGTACCAGGGCCAAAAGGGATAGTCAAAAACAAAGTCTAATAAAAAGCAGAAGAAACTCATCTATGACCAGTCTGCCATTCATGCTTGACCAACTGAGGCCATGCCAGAAAGTGTGACTTCCATTCAACGCTGATACTGAAAAGCTTTAGTGGGATAGAGATGGAGATACTAGTAAGGGTATCTATCTTTAACGATCAATTAAGCTATATTTATAGCAGTGGCTTCATCAGAATGACTACTCATCAAAATGAGCTTTTTAAAAATACATGTTTCAATAAATAACCTCAGATTTACAGAAGCTGAATCTCTATGAATAGGACCTTGTAATTTGTATCTTTAAACCTCCCCTTAGGTGCTTATGATAAGTAGCCCAGTTTGAAACTCTTGAAATAGAAACTGAAGCGACCTGGATGACCTAGAGTCAGCTTTGTGCTAGTGCTGGTCACTGCCCAGTTGCTATCCAGGGTGCTGGATTCCTTCAGTCTGAGTCCTCCTGAGACTCAGAGCCCAACACTCTGAGTCTCAGACTATCCTTTCCCTGCTCCACTGGACCTCATCTGCCTTCTACCTGTCTCACTGCTCTGACCTACCCTAAATCAGAACCCTGCAGGCCTTGTCCTGGAAGTCTAATTTTTCAACCTTGTTCTGGACAGGTTGTTGATCCACCTGCAATTTAGCAAAACCCCTGAGGGTTTGGGGGAGGGTGTCAAGTACTGCAAGCCCAATCCATTCTCAGGTGGCTTCTCAAACTTTCACAGGTATTAGATTCACCCAGAAGGCTTGTTAAACACAGATTGCTAGATCCCAGCCCCATGCTTTTGATTCAGTAGGTCTGGTGTTGGACCAAAGAACTTGTATTTCTAGCAAGTTCCCAGGTGATGCGGATGTGGCCGGTCCAGGAACCATATTTTGTGGAGTCTGACAAACTCTTTGCTTTGACAAGTGATGAAGAGATGTCATTGGTGAAACACACCTGATCTGCATTTACCACCTTGGAGATATTGAATGTTCATCAAGTCTACCCTCAAAAGACTTTGAAGTGGCAAAAGAAGAATAGTTCTAATTATTAACAAGTTCCAAGTACTGGATAATATACAGACTTGATGATTTTCTGAATTTGTATTTGCTCTATCAATTACTACTCAGGGATGGAAATGATGTAAAATTGGGTTGTGATGATTGTTGTATACCTATAAATACAAAATTCATTGAGTTGAAGAAAAATAAAGTTATCATTCAGAGCTTGTGGGCACAGTAACAAAACCGGTCCATCTTTTAATACCTTCTCTGCTCTTCTTGTCTTCCAAAGGAGTGTCTGAAGATGAATCCAGATGACAGATTAACCTGTGCCCAACTCCTGGAGAGTCCCTACTTTGATTCTTTTCTAGAGGACCAAATTAAAAGAAAAGCACGTAATGAAGGAAGAAACAGAAGACGTCAGCAGGTACCTCTGTTCAAAAGTTAAAGTGCTATAAAAAACGATTCTTTTTTCCCTTTTTTACCTTTCAAAGTGAGACTGGGCAGACACTAAGACCATTTCTTTGGACGGGTTTAGTCATATTTGTTTGTCTAATAAATACTGGCGATTGATGTAATAAAACCGTGAAACTATGAAAATGTCCAGGTTGTTGCAAAATCTTATTCCAAATACATTTAAATCAAGTTACTGCACAACTCTTTTGTTGCACTGATTGGATGTTCCCCTGCCAGGCCAAGTACCCAAAACACAGCAGCTTCGTACAATTAAACCCTGGGGAACCAGCATTATGGAAGAATCTAAGTACCTTTCTGTAGCATCCAGATGCACAGTAAACTTGACTCTTCTGTCTTTTCACCCATGGCAGGCACCTTAGTCTGCCTTTCCTAGGCTTTTCCTGGAAGCCAAGGACAAGCTCTGGCCAGACACAGAGGGATGAAACTCAGACATCTGAGAACCAAATCTTGTCCTAAAATGTGCTGATGTTGCAGAATAATATGGTGAATATCAAGACAAACCTAGATTCCATAGCTTATTAGGCAGCTACCCTTTACTTGCTTTCAGAAAACCTGAAGTTAAAACATAAACTCCAGGGAAGTAGGTTTCTTTGGGTTTGAATTTTTTTTCCCTCACCCATATCTGCAGCACCTAAAACAGTATCTGTTACATGGAAGGTACTTAATAAATATTATCCAAATAAGTAAATAGGTGAACATTGCTTATTAATAAGCCAAGATGGTCATTTTCCACTTTTCAGAGAACTTTGTCACCTTTTGACTTTGCTTAATCCTCCCCTCTTTGACCTACATTTTTGTTCACTTATCCTCTCATTAGCATCTTTACCATAAAGGAAGAAAGTAGTCTCTTTTAATAGTTAAAATAGACATTTCTTGGGAGAGAAAGATCAAGCTAATCAGTAAGATGACATGTTAGGATGAATTTCTGTGCATCCAAAATCTTTATCCAGGGAGTTCCCATTGTGCTCAGTGGTAACGAACCCGACTAGTATTCATGAAGACACGGGTTGGATCCCTGGTCTTGCTCAGTGAGTTAAGGATCAGGCATTGCTGTTAGCTGTGATGTAGGTCGCAGACGTGGCTCAGATCTGGCGTTGCTGTGGCTGTGGTGTAGGCCAGCGGCTGCAGCTCTGATTCATCCCCTAGACTGGGAACTTCCATATGTCTCAGGTGCTGCCCTAAAAAGACAACAAACAAACAAACAAAACAAAACAAAATCTTTATCCAAAATGAAAATCTACGTTTTTATTACACAGACCATTTTACCATTAACTGTTAAAGTTACATGTTTGTGAGTCAAGTCCAATACAATTTACTTGAATAACCAAAAAATTAGGGTTTGTTCAAAGAAGTCAAAGGCAGCAATTTGAAATACGGTGTGAATTTTGTGTAAAAACACTGTCCCCTCAAAAACATCCCACCAGTTCCCCACCTTTGTCCTGGGAGGATGAAAGGCGGCGAGGCTGCATCCTGCCTCCTGGTCCCTGATTCTCTTTCTTCCACACCTGCCTCCAGGTGGGTGGAGATGCTGCCCTGCCCTCGCTTTAAATCTGCAGTTCACAGCTATGCTACCCTTTCCTTGATGTGTGGTGGCCCATCTGATACAGATGAGGAACACTACAGAAGGTCTTCCCAAAGACCCAGGACCTTGGGAGGAAAAGAAACACCAAAGGCAGCATGCACCTAGATAAGCCCATTGACAAAGATGAAGTCGCATTCTCCATCCTTAGCCATCTGAATCCTCATCACCTCTATGTGGTAGCCTCCACCACGAGACCACACCTAAACGTCTCCTTCCACCAAGTGATGTCCCTAGAGAGCAAGGCCAAGAGAAAGACAGGGGTGTCTTTCAAGTTCTGGTTTTCTTTCTGAGCAGACACCACTTTCCTGGGCATTTTACCATATCAGAAAATAAACTGAAAATTCAGAAAGATCTTTACCATGCAGGGTGGTTTCACTTTGTGAGTTCAATTGTCCACATCAGTCTTAGTGTCTGTGTTGCTGAGTGGATGACCAACAATTTCCTTAAAACTAAATATTGTTGAAAGTTGATAGTGAAAAGGTTTTAAATCTTTGGTGTTCTGCCAGTATCCTAAAATCGGATGAAGGTAGACTCATGGAATTACTGTTTAATAGCTGGTAGGCCTCTTTTATTATTATTATTATTATTATTATTATTATTATTATTATTATTATTATTTGCTTTTTAGGGCTGCACCCACGGCATATGTGAGTTCCCAGGCTAGGGGCTGAATCGGAGCTATAGCTGCTGGACTACACCACAGCTCACGGCAACACTGGATTCTTAACCCACTGAGTGAGGCCAGGGATGGAACCCACAACCTCATGGCTCCTAGTTAGATTCGTTTCCGCTGAGTCATGATGGGAACTCCAGGCCTCTATCTTTTAAACACCAACTAGATACTCAGGAATGAGTTTATTGAAATAAATTATATTACATCTCTGAGAATCCTAGAATAAATAATAGAAGCTGATTTTCAAGAATCAAAGACTCATAATTTTTGGAAAGGTAACCCTGCTTAATTTTAAAATTAATGTCTTTTGACATCCTTGAATCATATGTGTCCTTTTTGTTTTACTACCTTTAAATCAAACTGTACCAGTAGGAATTGTTTTCAATTTACTTTCTTATTTTTGTCTTGTTCTGCTATTAGAATCAGCTGTTGCCTCTCATACCAGGAAGCCACATCTCCCCCACACCTGATGGAAGAAAACAAGTCCTCCAGTTAAAATTTGATCATCTTCCAAACATTTAGGAAAATGTTCTTTCAAGTGGAAAGTAATTTAATACGTACACATTTTTGTACAAGAGAGATAGGGATTCTCAGTGTTTCAAATGCAAATTAGCCATATGAAAATTAAGATGCTTTCTAGAATTGTTTTGCTCTGATCGTTACTGATTCCTCTGCCTGTGCCTTTTACATGCCAACTTTATATTTTAGAACATTTTCTTTAAATGTTATAAAGTCTGAAACTGCACATATGGAGGAGACATTTTCAGTTTCATCAGAGCAGCCCCTCCTGAGGCAATTCGTATTGAGAATGTGTGAGCTTATCCTTTGATTTATGAAAAAGACTTACATATATCATCTTGCTTCAGCTGACCACCTAATGTCTTAGAGCAATATCAGATAGCTTGCCTAGTTGTTGTTTGAGTAAGGAATGGCATTATGTTTCTGTATTTTAATTCACTCTTACTGTAACCAAGTCTGTGGAATAATGCTAGTGTTTTATTCTGTGTTTTTATCTTGGTTTAGGAAAGGAACCTTGAAATGTCATCTAGGTTTATTCCTTAATTCCAGGGCAGGCTCTACTTTCTCTGTTTCCTGAGACATGAACGATTCTCTTTTTAAAGCTAGGCAGAGAAAAGTCCATACATTTACATAGAAAGTAGTGGATGAACTACAAGGAATCACCATCCTTGTACGTAATGCCCTAGGATAATTGACTGTTGGCTCTGCTACTGTCCTTTGGTACATCACAGTTCCTTAGGCTTTTCTCCTTTTGACTAAATCATCTCAGTGCCTAAGCCTAGCCTCCTGGGTGTATTTTCTTAATTGCTCACTCTCAACACCCTCTTCCAAACGCTTGCATCCATAGCCTCCTTAAACTTGTGTAGCCCTAGCCTTGTACATCCTCGTCAGGTCAGGTTTGTAAACATTTCCGAGAGCAGGAGAATTATCTCTCAGTTGCCTTCACTTTGTCTCTCATCGAAAAAAGATGCAAGCAAAACATCTCCATAGGTGAGCCACTATTTTCCCAAGTAAACTTGATACGTACACACATGCATATATACATACATATATGTAAATATGTACTTAAAAATTTTGAAGCATCCTAGTAAATGCCTTTTATTCTGGACATCTAAAAAATGATGCAGAATATTTGAAAATACTTTTAGTTTGGTAAAAAGGAGCTGATGTAAAATAATAGCATGGGGCTATCTATCACCATCTGTCATAAAGGCATAAAAGTGATGTTTCTATCAATAAATATTGAGTATTTCATGAACTCTTTTCTGCTTCTGGCTCTAGCATGCTAACCTGAATACTGTCAAATTTTACAGATACACATAATTCCAGAAATTCCTTGTATTTGGCATCAAGACACTACACATAAATTATGAAGATATAGTAATACCTTATGTTCAGCTCTAAAAGTCTATTACACATATAAACGTGGCTCTGGAAACTCCCAGGGAATCTCATTCAGTTACTTGGGTGCATTTCTTTATTAAGGAATTATGACATCTAAACAAGAGTTCCTTGCTTACTGGAAGGACACTTCAAGTGGGCTTATTTGGATATTTAAATTTCTTAGTTATTCATGTGACTATGCTGCTAGGATCGTTTCGTTTTCATCTTATTATCCAGAATGTGCCTCTTCAGATTTGACTGTTTCCTGAGTTTTTAGTAAGATGATACTACAAGTATAAGGAAAATGAGAAATAAAAGATAAAAGGCAACTCTGCTTAAAGATTTCTTTTTAGCTTTCACTGTGTTTTTTTTTAAATCATTTAAGCTTTCTATTGCCAAACCACTCAGGCTTCTCCAGCTCTCCTAAATGTATTTATAATATGTATAAGATATATATGCATACATATATATATGTATATATACACACATCATATATGCAGAAATTAAAACAACACACAATACTCCACTATCCATTTTATACTTGCTTCGAACAAAAGTGGAGTTTTTGGCAGGGGTTAGTAGTGTAACTGTCCTCTCTTAGTTTTTGCTTATGTTGAAGAATCAATTCAAACTAGCATTTCTCTCTTAGTTTTCTTCCTTAGACAAATCCATCGTTTAGGTATCACTGGGGAGAGGAGAGAGGAACATGTCTAATGCTTAGAAAAATGTTCTAATAACAATCATATTACCTTGAAGAAAAGGAATCTTCTGATGACATTTACTTATCTTTCCCTGGGTGACCCAGGCCATGGAGCACCCCGGCTGCCTGTTATCACTTGGGGGCACAAATCTCAAAGTGAGACTCTTTTCTCTTTGAAGTATGTACTTCTCACTTCGCTACTACACTAATTCCCTTGCATTTCTCAGCCACATGGAAAACAGTTGCACTGGTGCCCGAAATGAGCAATGACTTTTGTAAAAGTTATCCTCAGCAAACAGACTTGCCCCAGGCTCTTCACAGAAGCCCAGAGGATTCAATAACCATATATTTCCTTTTATAGTCTTGCAGTTTCTGGCTTACCTGGGCCTTGTCTCACCCGTGCCAGCTTCCAGGCTTTTAAATTTATTGATAGAGCTCTTTCCCAGTGCGTCCAAATTCTGCACAGTCATGGTGAGTGGCAAACCTGAATAATCTTTCTCCACCTCAGTGTGACCTTTTGGCACCCTAGTTCCTCAGACTTTTCACACACCTATACCTGGAATCTCCAAGCTGAACATCCTTCTTCTTTCCTTCTTTTTCTTTCTTCCTCCTTTCCTTTCTTTCTTCCCTCCTTCCTTCCTTTTTCTTTCTTTCTTCCTTTCCTTTCCTTTCCCCTTCCTTACTTTCTTTTTTCCTTCCTTCTTTCCTTTTTCTTTCTTTCATTTCTTCCTCTTTCTTTCTCTCATAGAGCACTTTATAGAGAATTAAAAATGCAGACCTTATTCTTGCTATTTCTACTTCTTCAGGGAAGAAGAAACTACACCGTAGAAAAGACATTTGATTCGACTGAATCAGCCTTCTGAGCCTTTTTGCCTGGACTCCATTTCATTCCTGGTGATATTTGAATGTAATTGTTGTGACTTCTTATCCCAACCACAAAGCCCATGAGGGAATCACTTTTTGAAGCTTGTTTTAACTAGACTGAATCATTAAAAAGTTATGTTCAGGAGGCTTTTGAATACTTTGGATCAGGGAGATGATTGCGGAGAGGGAAAAACAAAGCTCCCAGGCAGGGAATGAAGAGGTGAGCAGAAAGTAGCTCTTCCCTGTTCTAAGATAGCTGTCTCATAGCTCTTTGATTGCTCTCACAGAGTCCCCAAACTACAAGACATAAGAAAATTAATATGCTATTTTTAATAAGATGAAACAATTTTAATTCTGAATATGTTTTGTGGTCCTTTAGCATACTTGCCATAGAATTACAATTTTTCAAGAAAGACGGCACTTTCTTAGTTATTTGTCACCACCAATGATTTCCTGTCCTGGTTTTGGACCAATTTGAATGGCACAGAATTCTCCCCCTAAAAAAGTATTTTTTAAAAAAATTAAAACATACTACCAAAAGAGGGATGATCCTAAAATTCCACAGATGGTAAAATCTTGAAAAAATTGGGATGGGGGCGTAAGGTATTAGCTAAATCACAAAGACACAGATCGTTAATGCATATAGTTAAGATATAAAGGTAAATGCCACTTGCAGGTTAAAGCAATGTTCTGGGTATGTGTGTGTATTTATCTTCTACTAAACTCAGTAACTCAACAACTTCATTCTTGTTTTCATAGAATACTAGGGAGTTACTGTCGTGGCGCAGCAGAAATGAATCCAACTAGGAACCATGAGGTTGCAGGTTTGATCCCTGGCCTCGCTCAGTGGGTTAAGGTTCCAGCGTTGCCATGAGCTGTGGTGTAGGTCGCAGACATGGCTCAGATCCTGCGTTGCTGTGGCTGTGGCATAGGTCAGCAGCTGTAGCTCTGATTAGACCCCTAGCCTAGGAACCTCCATGTGCTCCGGAAGTGGCCCTAAAAAGACAGAAAGACAAAAAAAATGGGAAAAAAAAGAATACTAGAAGTCTTTAAGAGCGGTAGTTTAGAGAATAATAGAAATATCATTTGTTTGGAGACGAGTTCTAGACCTGGCTTGCAACCCTCTGTGTAGCCTTGTCACAACATGTGAGTTTTCGTTGCCTTCATTTTCTCGTTTGGAATGTAAGATAATAGGTAAACTAGATGATTTCTTAGGCTCCCCTTCAGCTCTAAACTCTGTGATTCTCTATAGCACATGGTATTTGTGTCCCGGACAAATCTCCCACTAGAGCACTAGAGGAGGCTTTCTAGCGATTGTTTAACAATACCAAGATAAATTTTGTTCTTTATGATCTAGCCAGGAGCCAGGGTCTCTCTCTGTGTGTCTCTCTCTCACTTTCTCTCTCTTGCCTTCTTTCTTTCACACACACACACAACCACCTCCTGCTAGTTCTATCAAGTCAAGAGCAGTTTACAGACAACCACCTAACAGAGGTTAAATTTTATAAACGAAAGTGGATTTCAAAGCTAATTATCTCTGGATTTTTTTTTAAATTAGTGTAAATCAAACAGGTGTGCTTTCAAAATGCAGAGTAATATGTAATCATTCTTTGCTGTTTTAATCTAACTCGAATTAGCTTGGAAATGGCCTATGTTGTACTAATTTAAGATATCCATTAAGGCAAAGAACATTCAGTACATTTTTAACTTCAGTAAAACTTTTAGTAGTTTCAATAAATGATAACTTAATGGAATTCTACAAATAGATCTGAATTATATCTGTTTTATATTTCAACAACGTGGACAAAGCTTCGCTCAACTTTCTGTTTAATTTATAATTTAAACTTACCAAGCTGAGAATTTGCTATCTTTTTTAATAGGCATATAAATGACTTGTAAAGTTAAAATTCTTCTTTTCTGTTGTGAACAGTAGTTACTGACCATATCTCTAAATTCTGTCACATTGAAGATGTTGTGATCTACTTCTGATTTTAGAACACATTTGTATAAAAGCAGTTCTGTTTCAAACCACATGAAATTATAGCTGTGTTTCAGTTGCATTTGATAATTAGCACGATAGCAATTTATACCACTAAAAACAATTCACTACAAAGTAGTTTTAATTGTATTATGTTAAATATATACAATATCTTTTTAATTTTAAGTTACTTAGGAAACCTAAGTATGGGATTAACTGTTGACTTTATATTCAGATATATAACTTTTACCTGATTATGTTCTTTAGCCTATTTTAATAAAATAATTATTTCTAATTTCTGTGCAACTCAGCTATTAGTCCATTGTCTACTACTTTGTATTTAAACTGTCACCTTCATATGTAAATACCAGAATTTGTTATTTAATTTTCTGTCAGCTGCAATATCTGAACAGCTGACATGGCAAGCTACTCCTTTGCCTTGGGCTGGGCATTTTTACAAATGGAAAAACTAACAAAATCTTTTCCAGTCTAACTGGCTAGATGGTTATCTCTGAGAACATCTTTACAACTTTACTTTGAGGCTGTAAGATTCTTTTTCTTGCATTTCAAATATTTCTCCGGCCCTTTATAGTTCTTAAGCTATAAGATATGAAATGTTCTTGTATCTCCAAGTCCAAGCTATCAGAATAGTTTCTGTTGTAGGTTTAAATAGGCAAAAAGACTCGAGACCAAACTTAGACTAATGATCAAATGAGAGAAAAACAATTGATCACGTTTTTGGGGGGAGCGGGGGTTGTGTCTGTGGCATGCGGAAGTTCTGGGGCCAGAGATCAAATCCATGACACACCAGCAACCCAAGCCACAGCAGTGACAATGCTGGATCCTTAACCTGCTGTGCCACCAGGAAACTCCCAATAGATCACTATTTAAATATGCTTCAATTCTTTGGTTTTCTTTTGAACCAACCTTTCCGCTTTCGTTATTTTTAAAAGCATTTATGTAAAAAGTGCATGGTCAATCATTTCCCAAGGTAACCACAACAATTTCTCTCAACCCACGTCAGTTTTACAAGGATGCTTGGCCACTCCTTTTATCAAGAGGTGAAGTTTCCCTCCTCTCTCCTCAGCCTGAGATCTGTGACTTCCTTAGGTGCTGCAGAGCTGCCCCTGTGCCATCTCTGGAACTAGTCCTTGAAAGGCCCCACAGCTTCTGCTCTCCCTCTCTGGGGAAGCCAGCCTCTGTGCTGTAAAGAAGCTAAATGATGAGGTGGAGAGAAAGAGACTGGAGGAGCACCAAGGGGCTAATCATGTGAGCGAAGCCTTCTTGAACCTTCTAACTCAGTGTAGCCACCAGCTGAATGTTGCCAAGTGAATGTCCCTGGCATCATCAAGGATAACAGGCTAACGGCCCAGCTGAGTCCAGTCAACCTACAAAATATGAGAAATAATAAACCATTATTGTTTTAAATCACTACATTTTAGTTGGATTTGTTATGCAGATAACTGAGAGAGTCTGTTCTTATGTTATATATCACTGCAGTTGAGAAACACAACATTCTCAAATTATATGCAAACTTAAAGCGTAAGGTCTGATGTTATTTAACGTAGAATTTAAAATATACTGTAGGGGGAGTTCCACCATGGCACAATGGGTTAAGGATCTGGCTGCAGCAGCTCAGGTAGCCACGGAGGCACAGGTTTGATCCCTGGCCCAGCGCAGTGGGTTGAGGATCCAGCATTGCTACAGCTGTGATATAGGTCACAGCTGCAGCTCGGAAACGATCCCTGGCCCAGGAACTTCCATATGCCGTGGGTACTGCTGGGGAAAAAATTAAAATAAACACACACACACACACACACACACACTCTAGAGAATCTGAAAATCATTCTTCTCTGCTATCCATTGGTCTCTGTCTTTGGATTTCATTTATCTTAGTTGAAGTTGCTATATTTCCAAGGGAGAAATCATCCTCTCAGAAAACATGGATAGCCACCCCATGCAGGAAACCTTATAAACAGTTTTTATTCCTGAGGCAGTAAGTGCTATGAGTGAGAAGAAAAGTCAGTCCTAATCTCAGAGAAATACTTGCACTGAGAGAAAAAAGGAAAAGAGGGGAATTGTTAGAAGTACCAGTTAGCGAAAGAATCCATATTTGTCACTTGTCCAGCAACAGACCCCATCTCAAGGCCTCCTTCTCACTATTCCTCCCTTCCTCTTTCCTTTTTTTAAAAAATTTTTCTTGTATTTAATTTACAATGTTCTGTCAATTTCTACATTCTTTTTCTCATCTATAAGATAAGGATACCTTTATCATGTTAACAAGTGATTAGATATAATTCCCTGTGCTATACAGCAGGACCTCATTGCCTAATCATTCTAAATGTAATAGTTTTTACATTTATTAATCCCAAACTCCCAGTCCATCCCACTCCCTCCCCCTCGGCAAACACAAGTCTGCTCTCCATGTCTGTAAGTCTGTTTCTGTTCTTTAGGTATGTTCATTTGTGCCATATTTTAGATTCCAGAGATGAGTGATATCATATGGTATTTGCCTTTGTCTTTCCAACTTACTTCACTTAGTATGAGAATCTCTAGTTCCATCCATCTTGCTGCAAATGGCATTATTTTGTTCTTTTTTATGGCTGAGTAGTATTCCATTGTGTATATGTACCACATCTTCTTTTTTTTGTTTGTTTTTTTTTTGTTTTTTTTTTATTTTTTTATTTTTGCATTATACCTGGTACCCCGTCTTCTTAATCCATTCATCTGTTGATGGACATTTAGGTTGTTTCCATGTCTTGGCTATTGTGAATAGTGCAGCAATGAACATATGGTTGCATGTATCTTTTTGAGTGAAAGTTTTGTCTGGATATATGCCCAGGAATGGGATTGCTGGATCATATTGGTAGTTCTATATTTATTTTTCTGAGGTACCTCCATTCTGTTTTCCATAGTGGTTGTACCAATTTACATTCCCACCAACAGTGAAGGAGGGTTTTCTCCACGCTCTCTCCAGTATATTTGTTATTTGTAGACTTACTAATGGTAGCTATTTTGACCAGTGCAAGGTGATACCTCATTGCAGTTTTCATTTGCACTTATCTAGTAATTAGTGATATTGAGCATTTTTTTGTATGCCTATTGGCCATCCATATGTCTTCTTTGGAGAAATGTCCATTGAGGCCTTCTGCTCATTTTTCAATTAGGTTGTTTATTTTTTTTGCTGTTGAGTTGTATGAGTTGTTGGTATATTTCGAAGATTAAGCCCTTGTCAGTTGCATCATTTGAAACTGATTTCTCCCATTCTGTAGGTTGTCTTTTTTTTTTATTGTTATGGTTTCCTTTGCTGTGCAAAAGCTTGTAAGTTTGATTAGATACCATTAGTTTATTTTTGGTTTTGTTTCTACTGCCTTGGGAGACTTAAAGAAGATTCAAAGAAATGGAAAGATATCCCACGTTCCTGGATTGGAAGAATTAATATCATCAAAATGGCCATACTGCCCAAAGCAATCTATAGATTTAATGCAATCCCCATCCAATTACCCAGGACATTTTTCACAGAACTAAAACAAATAATGCAAAAATTTATATGGAACCATGAAAGACCCAGACTTGCTAAAGCAATCCTGAGGGAAAAAAAAGCAAGCAGGAGGCATAACTCTCCAAGACTTCAGACAATATTACAGTAATCAAGATAGTGTGGTACTGGTACAAAAACAGACACACAAACCAATGGAACAGAATAGAGAACCCAGAAATAAACCCAGACACTTACAGTCAATCTTTGACAAAGGAGACAAGAATATAAAATGGGAAAAAGACAGTCTCTTCAGCAAGTGGTGCTGGGAAAACTGGAAGCTGCATGTAAATCAATGAAACTAGAACACACCCTCGCACCATGCACAAAAAAATAAACTCAAAATGGCTTAAAGACTTAAACATAAGACATGATAAAACTCCTAGAAGAGAACATAAGCAAAACATTGTCTTACATCAAGCATACAAATGTTTCCTTAGGTCAGTCTCTCAAAGGCTTCCTCTTTTCTAATCATCTTCCTCTCCGGCTACACATCTACTTTTCTTGGGTTTGAATTTCTATCCTATGTCCTCAGTTTCTTCCTTTCCAAGTACCCATCACTCCACTCTGCTCTAAGACCTACTTCCTTTATCCAGTCTTCTTCCTCCCAGATTTGCTAATCTTCTCCTCCTACCTGTAATTTTCAGGTCAGAGGAAACCATCCAGAATTTAATCTTGTCTAATGTAAGAACCCCCTGTAAAATATCAGCACTATCTTATAAAAACTAAATTTCTTAGATTAAATTTAAATAAATCTCTAATTTTTTTTTAATTTTTTTTTGCTTTTTAGGGCCACACCCATGGCACATGGAGGTTCCCAGGCTAGGGGTCGAATCAGAGCTACAGCTGCCAGTCTACACCACAGCCATGGCAACACCAGATCCAAGCCGCGTCTGTGACCTACACCACAGCTTGTGGCAACGCTGGATTGTTAACCCACTGAACAAGGCCAGGGATCAAACCCACAACCTCATGGTTCCTAGTCAGATTCGTTAACTGCTGCGCCACAAGGGAACTCCTAAAATGTATTTGTTTTAGAGATCGGTATCTCCTTGGATGTCATGCACTCTGTTACTTATTCAGTGTAATCCCATTTAGAAAAAAAAAAAATCCCTCACAAACCTTGACTCTCATCAAATCTTCCCTCTAAATCATGGGTTCTTAGCCATGAGTTGGTTTCAAGGGATCCCCTCTCCATTTCCCTCCTTCCTCCCTCCCTTCCTTTCTTTCTCTTTCTTCCTTTCTTCCTCTCTCTCTCTTTTCTCTTTCTTTTCCTTCCTTCCTTCCTTCCTTCCTTCCTTCCTTCCTTCTGTTTCTTTTTCAGCTGCCCCAGGGCATATGGAAGTTCTCAGGCCAGGGACTGGATCTGAGCTGGAGCTGTGACCTAAGCCACAGCTGCAGCAACGCCAGATCCTTAACCCACTGCACCACAACAGGAACTCCCCATTTTAAAATCCAGGTTCCAAATGCAGCCCAGGGTTACCATGGCCCCAAACACCAGAGAGCTTTACTGGGTTAATACCTGGACAGCTCACAGTACCTCCAGTCTAGGACAAAGGAACTCTTCCCCTTTGCCCTGCTACTCACCAGCCTGCCTTTTCCTACATCCTGAGCCCTTGACAACTTGAAATGGAGCAAGACCGTGACTAATCCTACGCCACAGGCTGACTGGGCTCAAAGAGATAAAAATTCCTTCCTCATTTTGCCTTAAATAGTTAAGCATCTGGGTTCCAAAGTAATCCCACTGAGAAACTATGGGGAGATAAAGTACTAGTTAGAATTTTTGTGTGAATTTGTTTAAGGAAATAGCTCACTCAAAAGTGGTTTGTTAGCAGAATATTGAGAAAGTGGAGGTGTGGGCGAAGGTGGATGGGACTGTTGGGTGGTTGGAGGGCACATGAGGGTACTGGGTCTTTCTTTAGGGATTGGGAATGAAGAGTACTGCAAGAGGTGAGAATTGGAAGCGGAAATATGCCTACAACAAACCGTGTCCACTTTGAAACTTTACCAGTGCCACCCCTAGCCACTGCTTCTTACAAGTAACATGCATCAAAGAGGCCTGGGAAAGGGGACTTACCCTGGCTGGGTTCTACAGCCAGGTCTGCTACCAACTACCTTGTTATGAGAGTGTTCCCTTCTCTTTCTGGCTCCTCAGTCTGTAATAAGAAATAGTCAAGCTTTGTTTTTGTTTTTGGTTTTTTTTTTTTCTTCCGTACCTGCTGGTATGCAGAAGTTCCCAGGCCAAGGATCAAACCTACACCCCAGCAGTGATCCAAGCCACAACAGTGGCAATGCTGGATCCTTAACCTGCTGAGCCACCTGAAACTCCAAGCTCAGTATTTTTTTGTTTTGTTTTTGTTGTTGGGTTTTTTGTTTGTTTGTTTGTTGTATTTTGTCTTTTTAGGGCTGCACCCAGGACATATGGAGGTTCCCACACTAGGGGTCAGGTCAGAGCTATAGGTGCTGTCAGATCCTTAACCCACTGAGCGAAGCCAGGGATCAAACACACATCCTCAAGGATACTAGTCGGTTTCATTGCCACTGAGCCACAAGGGGTACTCCCAAGCTCAGTGTTTTTAAGGATGCCTCCAGCTAAGATCTTTTGTGGAGTGACATAGACAAAGAGCTGTCATCTATTTCTTGTCCTGTTCCTGTGTCCTCCGCCATCTTCCTTTTCTCAGGTCTGTCACACATTGAATTGGAGAGGTGAGAACAAAGTAATGGCCCAGCTAAGGATCGTTTCTCTATCCACTTCACCAAGAAGGAACTAGTCCTGTGTCCTTCCACCTTCCTGATCTATTCTGAGGTCTCCTTTCTCCATTCTCTCTGCCACAGAGAGCTGGCTCCACAGTGGTAAATGCAAAACCCTGCAGGATACAGTTTCTTTGCAAGAACCCAGCTTTCATTTTGTAAGCAAACATAAGATACAAGAGGTATTCGAGGTTTATGTTATTCAGCGTTGGGCTTGGGTTTTGTTTTGTTGCTGCAGTTATTTTGTTTTGTTTTGCCTTAGTAAGCGCTTTAAACTCCTTACTGCCATAGATGATGGCATACCATAAATAGACGAGCTGGATGCCACTCTGAAAAGGAAGAATACCTTTCTTGCCCAATAAAGTACACAACATGCCCTTTGATCAATAACATCGACAAAGAAGAATACACATGGCTGAGAGAATAGCTATTAAGTACAAGTGAAATTGAAACTTCACTTTTCAAAATTGCATAGTTCCCAAGGATTAAAGTAAATCCTTGGCCAGGATCCCAAGAAGACTCCATCTAGCAACACTGCAGGATATTTTCTGGCACTCTCAGTATGTAAAGTCTCAGAACATTGTTTTCAGTACTTTTATCTCAACTTGCTAACCACCAGTTACCTTATCTTGCATAAACTGACAAAGTGTTTTTCGCTGGGCTTTTTTTTTTTAATTTTCAGAACTTTTAAACCCATAAGGGAGGATAATAACCAATGCAATTGACTATTTTAGGAAATTTGACAGGATCAGAGCTAGCGAGAAACATTAAATGATAGAAATCTCAAACCTTATGTTGTAAAAAGGAAAGAAATATTTTAAATCAATATTCTAAATAAATAAATTGGTCATCATGTGTTGAAAGACAAATCATTGACGCTTTATTGAGGTAAATTACGGCTTTTTCAACTCATCCTTAATTTCACCAGTTTGTACCTTTAAGCATGTGTATTATTACATCTTTTCTGTTCCCTTGGATTAACTGGTCCAAGCGAATTAAATTACAGTAAGCCCTTATCAGATGTCAGGCATTGTACTGGATGCGTTATGTAGGTTCTCTAATATACTCTCCCAAACACTGTAGGAAGTAGGTATTGTTAGCCACATTTTACAGATAAGAAATCCCAGGTTCAGAGATGTAGCCGGAACGTGGCAGAGCCAGCTCCAAAAATTCCAGAAAACTTCCAGCAAACTTTTCACTTATTTTTGCATTTAAAGGCAGCAGGCATTTAAAAGTCCGAAGCTAAGTCCTTTGTCAGGGGAGGCATTTTCAATGTTCCCTGAATTCTTACATCCTGATATTCATAATTTCTCTAAGGCCATCATTAATTAAAATAACTACGTGAAAGCAATGTGTCCTTAGTTAACTAGCCAGCCCCAAACTATAGCAAGCTCTTTGAACTCTTTGACAGTAGGTTTCATCATACGTGTAAATAAAGGCATCTGCATATTCCTCTTCTAAATATGCAGGGCCCTGCTCTATCCAAAGGGATGGTCCTGAAATTTTCATGAAATGTTGAACATTATGGAATGCTACATTATGTGAGGTAGAATTAGAAAGAAAGAGAGAAAGAAAAGAAAAGACAAGAAAAGAAAAGAAAAAAGAAAAGAGAAGAAAGTAGTGCCTGCAATGGGGAAAAAAAAAAAAAGAATTTGAAACTGAGTCCTTTGTGAGATCACACCAATCTTCTGATTTCGCAGGGCCTTAAAAACGTGAAAGGACCCAAAGAAATGTCAGACACAGATTAAGCAGGTGGTCAAAACTTTGTTTTATTTAACCACTTGCATCTCTTCATTGCCTTATTTGATAGTGGATTTGGGGCAGTTTCTTTCTATGTATAATAATTATAAAATGGGAGGATAATTTCCCAAAGCAAGAATGATGAAATGTTCTAAAATTACAAAGTGTTGGGAGATCCTGTTGTGGCGCAGTGGAAAGAACCCAACTAGTATCCATGAGGGTGCAGGTTTGATCCATGCCATCAGTAGGTTAAGGATCCAGCATTGCCTTGAGCTGTGGTTTAGGTCACAGACGCGGCTCGGATACCACATAGCTGTGGCTATGGCGTAGGCTCACAGCTGTAGCCCCGATTCGACCCCTAGCATGGGACCTTCCATATGCAGCACCTGCAGCCCTAAAAAAAAAAAAAAAAGCAATAAAATTAGAAAGTGGTGATGATTGTACAGTCTGTTAATATATTAAAAAACATTGAATTGTATATATCAATGAATTTTATTACATTTATAGTTGTACAACAATCATCACAACCCAATTTTATAGCATTTCCATCCCAAACCCTCAGCCCATTCCCCCTCGCCCCAACCTATCTCTTTTGGAAACCATAAATTTTTCAGTCTGTGAGTCAGTTTCTGTTATGCAAAGAAAAGTTCATTGTATCCATTTATTTAGATTCCACATATAAGTGATAGCATATGACTTTGGTATCTTGCTGTCTAACTTCACTTAGCATGATAATTTCTAAGTCCATCCATGTTGCTGCAAATGCCATTATTTCATTCCTTTTTATGGCTGAGTGATACTCCATTGTGTATATGTACCACATCTTCTTTATCCAGCCCTCTGTCGATGGACCTTTAGGTCACTCCCATGTCTTGGCTATTGTATGTAGTGCTGCAATGAACATTGGAGTACGTGTATCTTTTTGAGTCATGGTTTTCTCTGGATAAATGCCCAGGAGTGGGATTGCTGGATTAAATGGAAATTCTAGTTTTAGTTTTCTGAGGAATCTCCATACTGTTTTCCACAGTGGTTGCACCAGTGTACATTCCCATCAACAGTGTAAGAGAGTTCCCTTTTCTCCACACCCTCTCCAGCATTTATTGTTTGTAGACTTTTTGATGATGGCCATTCCGGCCGGTGTAAGGTGTAAAACTACCTCATAGTAGTTTTGATTTGCATTTCTCTAATAATTATGATGCTGAACATCTTTTCATGTGTTTTTTTGGCCATCTGCCTGTCTTCTTTGGAGAACTGTCTGTTTAGATCTTCTGGCCATTTTTTGCTGGGGTTGTTTGTTTTTTTGGTATTGAGCTGCAGGAGGTGTTTATATGTTTTGGAGATTAATCCCTTGTCAGTGGCTTCATTTGCAAGTATTTTGTCCCATTCTGTGGGTTGTCTTTTCATTTTGGTTAGGGTTTCCTTTGCTGTGCAGAAACTTTTCAGCTTAATTAGGACCCATTTGTTTATTTTTGTTTTTATTGTCATTACTTTAGGAGATGGCTCTGAGAAGTTATTGCTGTGGTTTATGCCAGAGAGTGTTAGGTCTATGTTTTCCACCAAGAGTTTTATAGTATCCGGTCTTATATTTAGGTCTTTAATTCATTTTGAGTTTATTTTTGTGTAAATAAAATAGGGAAGTGTTCTAATTTCATTGTTTTACATGTAGCTGTCCAGTTTTCCCAGCACCACTTGTTGAAGGGACTGTCTTTTCTCCATTGTATGTTCTTGCCTCCTTTGTCACAGATTAGTTGACTGTAGGTGTGTGGGTTTAATTCTGGGCTTTCTATCCTGTTCCACTGATCTGTATTTCTGGTTTTGTACCAGTACCATACTGTTTTTTTGTTTTGTTTTTATCTTTTTGTATTCTGATACTTTTGGGTGGAACGTTCTGTAAATATCTATTAAGTCCATCTGGTCCAATGCATCATTTAGGGCCTGTGTTTCCTTGTTGGTTTTCTGTCTGGATGATCTGCCATTGCTGTAAATGGGGTATTAAAGTCCCCTCAATTATTGTGTTACTGTCAATTTTTCCTTTTAAGATTGTCAGCAGTTGCTTTATATAGTGAGTTGATCCTATGTTGGGTGCATTTATATATTTACAATTGTTATATCTTCTTCTTGGATTGAGCCTTTGATCATTATGTAATGTTCTTCTTCATTTCTTGTAATATTCTTTATTTTAAGGTCTGTTTTTGGAGTTCCCGTCGTGGCTCAGTGGTTAAAGAATCTGACTAGGAACCATGAGGTTGCAGGTTCGATCCCTGGCCTTGCTCAGTGGGTTAAGGATCTGGCGTTGCTGTGAGCTGTGGTGTAGGTTGCAGACGTGGCTCGGATCCCGTGTTGCTGTGGCTGTGGCGTAGGCTGGCGGCTACAGCTCCAACTTGACCCCTAGCCTGGGAACCTCCATATGCTGCAAGTGCAGCCCTAGAAAAGGCAAAAAAATATATAAAAATAAAAATAAAAAAATAAAAAGAGCAACGTTTTGTTAAATTTTAATAGAAGAAAGTATAAAGCCAAGGATTGATAACTTTTTAATTTTTATTTATTTTTAGTATTTACAGTTTCTCTTCTCAATTCTGAATTAAAATATCACCAGTGAACTGTCCTGAGTCTCATTAGCCTAGTGAATCAAGAACATTGAACTATCGCCTCCAGTTCTCTATTGTGGAGTATTAGGGCTGGTTTCAAAGTTTCTACTGGGCTTGAAAAACTGTTTTCAAATAAGATTCTGGAATATGTTTTCAAAGAGAATGCATTTTTCCCATGAGAAATTCTCTTGAGTAAATTAAAAGCCATAAACTAAGGTGTCCTGTTGATTTCTATTAAGAAATAGAAAGTTAAATCTATCGCTTTTAATATGCAAGCATACATTTGTATGCAAGCATACATTTCAAGCAAAATCCGTTAAGATTGGTACTCACAAACTGATCTAGGAATTCTCCTTCAAATTTATCATAGACTGTAATGAACTCAGAAAAAGACTTGAAAACAAAGATATTCATTCTAGCATTATCATTATTTGTAGTAACAAGAAGAGTTGAAACAAATCTAAAAGTCCCACAGTAAGAGAGATTTATGGTGTAGTAGACTATTCTACAGCCCTTTAAAATGGGGTTTATATTTATTTTTATATTTATTTTTAAAGCTATATTACTTTTCTGATTACAGAGACAATAATGATATGCATGTTATTTTAAAATTTTAAATCGCCAAATATTTCCACACAATTCCTTCTCTTATTAGTAAAATTAAATGCTTGGTGAATATTTTATATGACCATCTCATAATACTGCTTTGCAACTTACTTTGTTGTTCGCTTCATAATGAATCTTTGTAAATCATTTCTTGCACATCTGCCTCAATAGCTTCTTTGATTTTTAACATTGTTTTAAAAAGTATTTAAGACTTAAGGAGATGTTAATGATATAATGTTAAGTTAAATAAAAACAAAAGCAGAATAGAAAACATTACATATGGCATGATCCTCAGTTGAGTAGTAGGACGGGTAGCGGCAAAGATTATAAACAAATTCATGTAAAAGACTGAAAGAAATACAACAAACTGTTAATAATGGTTAGTTCTAAGTGATAGAATTTAATTATTTTTATTTTCTGCTTTATAATATTTTGTATTTTCCAAATTCTCTACTATGAGCATATTAAAAATAGCACTGACTTTTTCTACTTCCAGAAATAATTTAGGTTTCTTGTAAGCAATCTGGAAAATATGGATAATCCCAACTAAGAAAATAAGAAGGCACTCATGATCCAACTACCATGAGATAAATTGTTGCCTTTTAGATACATTTTTAAGATAACTTTGTGTGGGTGTGTTTTACAAAAATAAAATTATGGTAGCCGTAATTTTTGTAACTGCCCTTTGTCACATAAATGTATTGTGAACATTTAAAAAACTTCACTAAGGTCTTTTACAAAATGTTCTTTTGGCTTCATAGGACCATAATTCATATATAGGATTCAGTTGTTACCAGTTTTTGCTTTTATAATTGAGGTACTGAACATTTGCATGAATAAATCTTTGTGCATATATGCTGTAAAAAATTTTCATCTGGATAAATAGCTAGAAATGGAATTGCTGAGTCAGATGGTCTGAAAAATTTTAGTGCTTCTGATACTTATTGCCAAGACATTCTTCAGAAAAGATTTAGCAAGTTTTCTTCCCAGTAGTGGCATGAGAAAGTGGTCATTTTCCATACTTTCAGCAGTGTTAGTTAGTAAGCTGAAAACTGACTTTTATCATTTTTTCTCTTAATAAAAATGATGTTTATTATAGAAAATTTAGAATGTACAAATAAGAGAAGAAAAGAAAAATCACTAAGGATATCTTTAACTACTGAATCTTTAATGTATTGTATGTGTGTATACTCATACACATATGTAAATATTTACTTCTTGCTTTTATAAAATTAAATCGTGTAATAAATAGCAGCTAATATTTATTAAACATTAACTATTTGTTAGACTCTATGCTATACATTTAACATAATCTCATGCTTCTCTATAATAATATTTTTAGTTTTAACATAATCTCATGCTTCTCTATAATAATATTTTTAGTAGTTAATATATCTACATTTTAAAAAGGGAAACTGGAAATGGCGATATTACCCAAAGCAATCTACAGATTCAATGCAATCCCTATCAAATTACCCATGACATTTTTCACAGAACTGGAACAAACAATCCAAAAATTTATATGGAACTACAAAAGACCCAGAATTGCCAAAGCTATCCTGAGGAACAAAAACCAAGCAGGAGGCATAACTCTCCCAGACTTCAGGCAATATTACAGGGCCACAGTAATCAAGACAGCATGGTACTGGTACCAAAACAGACATACGGACCAATGGAACAGAATAGAGACCCCAGAAATAAACCCAGACACCTACACCCAATTGATCTTTGACAAAGGTGGCAAGAACTTCAAAT